>JANZXR010000004.1:7159277-7169293 GCA_027575705.1 Erythroxylum echinodendron
TTTATACCGACTTTTGTTAAGTGATGTGACACACCACCCTCGCGGGGCACGGATTCGGATATCACTGTCGATATCGAGTTCGGGTTCGGCGGGAGTGGGGTGTTACACATAAGATTCCTGTGCAAGAAATTCAAGTACAATCTGATTTGTCTTACAAGGAAGGGCTTGTGTCTATATTAGGTAGAGAAGTCAAACAACTCAGAACAAGCAAATATCTTTGGTGAAAGTACTCTAGCAGCATCATGGACTTGAGAAAGTAACATGGGAATCAGAAGAGACCATGAGAGCTCAGTATCCTCAATGATTTTAATCAGGTATAATTTTTTGAGGAAGAAATTCTTTTAAAGGGAAGAGAATTGTAAGGCCCCAAAGTACACCCTAGTTGAAATAAGACATTTTTATGAAAGTACATATTTAATAGGCATTAGAATTGTGCTATGATTAGAATGTGAAAGACATATGACTTGAATTTTGGTTAAGTGGATCGTATTTAGTGGTTTGGAATGGATTGACACCATTAGAGAATTAAGGTATTTAAAAGTACAATTTTGTCTAAGAAAATTGTCAAATGGTAAGTTAAGTTGGTAAATGAAAATTAGAATGACTAAGCTTATGAATTAATGACATATGGAATAGTTTATGCATTAATATTTGGCAGCATAATAAAAAGAAATGTGGCCTAATTGAAGTGTTACAAATGGCAGCTTAAGTGGTGGGAAAATGGGCTTCATGCCTTGATGTTAAGTGGCATGTTAAGTTAATGACTCTTAGCTGGTGATGAAGCAAGTTTCTACTGGAGTAAATCTAGTTTTGTCCATTATTCACCTTGCTTCCTTCTCTCCATCGAAACTCCCATTTTCTCTCTAACTTCTGGAATTTTTTCCAGACTTTGGATTGTCATCACTTGAATTTTGGTAAGCTATTGAATTTAGAAAAAGGTTATACTAATTTTCTGTACTAATGTTATGTTAATGTTGAAATTTTCTCATAAAACCTAGATATGTGCTGATTGCTTGGAAGGATTGGTTTGGCTTGATCTTTGGAGTTGTTTTCTTTTAAGTTTAAAGAGGTAAGGGAGTATTAAACAACATGGAAATTGGCTTTTCCTTAATAGGGCAATGATTCTAATGCATTTTATGTTCCTAATAGGAGCAAACATCTTAGTTTGATAACCACAGAAAATTTCTTCCTCCAGATCGTCCATTTAGATGCAATAAACAAAAGGTTATTAAGAATAGGATGGTACAAACAACTCCTGCCCCTTATAAAGCTAGTGAAGAGATATTGAAGGAGATTGATAAATCAGGGTTGTTAAAAGTTACAAAACTTGAAGATGAGGAAGTTAATAAAAGCATTAGTAAAAACTTCGGTTGGAGAAAACAAAGTTTCTTTTGAGATTTTCCATATCGGAAAACTAATTTGATACGTCATAATCTAGATGTGATTCTTATTGAAAAAAATAATTTTGAAAATTTGTTCAACATCATAATGAACATTAAAGTGAGGGCAAAGGACAATGTAAAATCTTGAGCTAATTTGAAACTTTTTTTAAGAAGGAATGAGTTGGATAAAGATCTTTGCACACGTAAATATCTAAAAGCACATTTTGAATGGTTGAAAAGTATAAAGTTTCCTGATGGTTATGTTTCAAACTTAGCAAGGTGTGTGGACATGAGGAAGTATAAATTATTTGGGATGAAAAGTCATGATTGTCATATGTTTATGCAAAGGCTAATTCCAATTACATTTCAGGAGTTGCTACTGAATAAGGATTAGGAAGTTATAATATAATTAAGTTTGTTTTTCAAAAGTTTAACATCATCTGAAATAAAGTTGACTAAAATGGAAAAACTAGAAAGGAAATTTTCAATTATCTTGTGCAAATTAAAAGGGATTTTTCCTTTAAGCTTCTTTGATTATATGGTGCATCTACTCATACATTTAGCACATGAGGCTAAACTTACTCGCCCAGTTCAATATCGATGGTCGTATCCATTTGAGAGGTAATTATAGTTAATATTTAAATAAAATTTATAGCAGTTTTTAATCAATAATTGTAATAACCCTATTTTTAATGTAGGTATTTGCATCACTTGAAGAAAAATGTTAAAAACAAGGCTAGAGTTGAATGTTCACATTATTTTGAGCTGCATATGCACACAAAAGAAAGAAAAGGTGCTCGTAATAACGATGGGAATGAAATGGTTGATGTTGATGGTAACTTATCCATTTTCACATATCTTAGACTAACATATGGACATTTGAGAAGAAGAACGTTAACAGAAGAAGAAATAAAGGTTGCCTATGGTTACATTTTATTGAATTGCCAAGGGGTTAAACCTTTCGTGTAGTAAGTTTAAGTTAATTTTGGAATTGATTATTTGGGCTTTCAAGGTGAGTGGTGTTCACAACTAAAGCTCATAATAACGTCTTTATGTTATACAAGGAATGGTTATATGAGCTAATGGCCAAAAAAATGCAGGCTGATGCTAATAAAGAAGTTGAAGGCCACTTTCCTCGATGGTTCAAGAAATATTTAAGTTTTGACTTATAATAATTGAAATGGTTGAATTATCATATCAAAGTATTTAAATGACATTATACTAATTAATATGATTAAAATTTTTTGATGTAGGCCTCAGAAAATCCAATTGAGAACAAGTTCATATGTGATCTTGCGAAAAGCCCTTTGTGAATTGTTAAATCATATTTGGTGTATTTTATTAATGGATTCAAATTTTATATAGAATATCATGGTCATAGCATGGAAATAGTAAATAGTGGGGTTTGCATATAGGGAGAAGCGATGGATTATTATGGTAAAATTATTGAGGTATTTAAAATTGAGTATCTCGTATTGCCAATTAAACTGAGTGTGATATTTAAATGTGGATGGTTTGATCCAACTCCTAATGTTGGAACAAAACTGCAAAGTCAATACAATCTAGTTGAAATCAACCAATGAAGCTGATCGGATCTGACACACGTGATACCAACTCAGGAGATTGAGGTTGCTAGTAACTTAAGCTATGTTGAGAAGCCAATCAAGATTTTGGAATCGCGGATCAAGCAGTTGAGGAATAGAGTCATTCCATTGGTGAAAGTCCTTTGGAGGAACCACTCAACTTAGGAGGCAACTTGGGAGATAGAGGGACGTATGAGGAGACAATATCCCCACCTGTTTGAGCAAACGGGTGAGAATTTCAAGGACGAAATTTCTTTTAAGGAGGGGAGAGTTGTAACATCCCGTTACCTATGGGAAGTTAGAATAGTAAATATGAGTGATAAATGAGAGATTAGAACTACATTTTTCATGCTCATGCATAATATGGCATACAAAATACACGTGATTAGTGAAGTTCTTGCACATGAAAATAATTGTACATGCATTCATGAATAATTCCAGGTATAATTGGATTGAATTGTGAATTTTAGAGAATTTTAAATATTTCAACATTGGAAATATTATTGGTTAGTAGAATTGTGAGATTTATGAATTTTGGTGAACTTAGGATTTATTTTTTTAATTTATAAAATATTATGGAAAACAGGAAAAAGAGGAGAAGAAATCAAATGAAGATTTGGAAATAGTTGGATGGTAAATATGAGAGTTAGATGGAGTTGGTTCAAAAGAAACTAAGTTAGAACTTAGACTTTAGGAAAGTGACATTTGTAAAGTTGCTTTTATTATGTGCCAGAAGCAAGTTTGAGTAATCCGAGAGTTAAAAAGGGAATTGGCACTTTTCCAAAATTCTTATCCCTATTATCATCTTCTCCGAAATTCCTTCCATACACAGAGTTTTCCATCAAATTCCTTTTGAGAGTTAATTCTGATTCTTCATATCCCTTACCATTTCCTTTACTCCTAAAGTGTTTCTTCTGCCTTAAGAAAAACCAGAAATGGATTAGTGTTCACAGAGGAGTACATGGTTTTGCATGAAAATTAAGGCTTTGTGGATAGTTGAAGATCTTGGAGTTTTTCAACAAAAAGGTAGTGAATAAATTCTTTAGTATTAGAGCTTTTGAAATAAATCTAATGAGTTACTATCATCTGCATGAGAATGTCATTTACATATCATTATATTTTAAAACACTGTGATAAGGGGATGAAAAATTGGGGATATGATGTTATTCGGGTTTTGATGGATTATTAGTGCTCAGATGTTGTGAAATGGTTCTCTGAATTGAAATAAAAATAAAATGATGTATAAGATTAGTGTAGAGAGTTAGATATGGAAAGGTGATATGCTCTGTTTCTGCACCGAGCATGTATGAATATATATGTTTTTATACGAGAGTTGATGAAGACGAAGAGATGTTCAAGAAAAAGGTTTTTGAGTTGAGGAGTATAGATAGTATCTGCTTAGTCTATCTTTTTGCGTCTATGTTTCTGCGTCTATATTTTTGCGTCTATCTTTCTGTGTCTATTTTCTGGGTCTATCTTATGCTTAGTCTACTTTTCACTTATATGACCATAACTCCTTCTCTAGATCTCCAAATGATCTGATTTTTGAACCAATAGATTCCTGACACAGCGTTCTAACCCTGTATAAACTTTTGTAGCATTCCAAATTTATTTGAGAAATATTGACAACATCAAAATGTGGAATATGTTGGAACAATGAAATATGATTTTCTTCCTGAACACCCTTCGGTATTTGGATTATATCTAGATATATAAGATTCCAAATGAGACTCTTGTTAATGTGGAGTAAACTAGAGATATAGGTTATAAATTTTCTTAAGAATTCTAATTTTGATTCTTTCTCTAAGATATTGAATTTCTAGATGGAAGTTGTACATAGTACATTGTTTTTAATTGTGAATAACCAGATAATGTTGGAGGTATATCTTCCAAATTTCTGAACCAAATTGAGTGATTTTAGTGTCAATGGAAAGATAAGACATAGAGGAACACTTTTATAGAAGATAATATGACCAAATTACATGATTTTTGCTTTCTAATTGAATGTGAATAATAGACCCGAAAGTTTAACTTGGAAAAATCTGAAGTGAGACAATAAGAAATGAATTGAGATTCTAATGGTCTTAATGAGGCATAAACCTAAGTATAAATTGTACTTAGATGAGTTTTGATATGAAAATAATTTTGTGAATGAAATTGATGGGAAGATACCCGGGGTTGTCATAAACATGTGTTGTACATGATTCATTTCATACATGTGCATTATTAAGCACTCATAATTTTGCAAATTGTGATATATATGTATGGTGTTTGATATAGAGGATCAATTGGAACGTCAACCTTCAAACGTTGCCGGAACTTCTAGGCATTAGCTTCGGGAGTAACTTGTGAGTAACCTAGACGGTCTCACTTAATTTCTGGTTGTTTAAAAGCTGTTAAAATAATAATAATATTTGAATGAATGTGGCTTGAATGTTGATTTCGGACATGGAGGTCCGATGACTGTGACATTAGATTGAGATATTGAAGTGCTACTTGTATGTGAATGAGATGAAATAAATGTGCATTTGATATGAATTTGTCTTCTGATTTTCAACAAAAGTTGAATGCCGGACTTAGGTCCGATGACTCTGAAATTTTTTTTCTGAACTTTCATATAATATTATGATATACGAAGTATTCAGAATGTATTGCATTTCATAAAATGTATGCTCAGATAAAGGTGTTGTGACTTAAGTTGCCATTATGCAGTGCTTCCACGTAGAGCTTTGCTCCGTGATTTTTCTGATTTGGCACGTAGAGCTAAGCTCCGTGATTCCGTCTGATTGAGGTCCTGTGGGATAATATTTGTATAAGTCTGTGATAGGCACTCGGTCACAACAATAAGAAAGAAAGTGAGTCTCATGTGCATTGCTAGTGTAAGATCTGAATGATTATAAAGTGTTAAATGTACAATATGGCATGATTGATTAAGTGTATGGGATCTAATGTGATTATATGTTATGTGAAATAATGTAATGCATGAATTGAGTGAAACATCGATGATGGTTATCTCATTGAGTTCACAAAACTCACTAAAATTGTAACGTGGTCTTTTCAGGAACGAGAGATGAAGCTATCAAGTAAGAAGCTCTACGCGATTTTGGCAAGAGAAATCATAGCTCAAAGGTCGGTCACCTGGGATTTTTGGGCAGATCCGATAGACTATGTGTATTTTCCTCTTTCGTGTAGTACTTTTATACCAGGTTTAATGATGTACATGTAAGTGTTGAAAAAAAATACAATGTAGACTTTCAAGGTTGAGAAATGAACTGAGGAAAAAGTTAGGTTTTAAATATTGTGATTTTCCATACAGTTTTGATTAATGAATAATGATATGATACCATGTGAAGTTAGTGTAGTGTCCGAACGTAGCTCACCCTTATTGTAGGATATGTAACGGAATGACCTCCGAGCATCCCGGTGTGTTCTCATGTGGTGAGGGGGTGCTACATTTATAATGATGGAGTTTTTTAGCAAAAATTGCTGACAAAAAAATGATATCATAGGTAAATTTTTCGAAGAAATTATGAAATTTGTCTCTAAAATTACCAATGGAATGTTATATTTTGAACGTAAATTTAGCAATGAAAATTGTTTATCCATCGTTAAAATTACCTACTGAAATTTCAATTCCATAATTGCCATTTCTGTAGGCAAATTTAGTGACAAAAATTGTAATTCGGTTGCTAAATTTCCCAACAGAGTTACAATTTTTGTTTGTAATTATAGCGCTAGAATATAATATTCCATCTAGAAATTTAGTGACAGAAATTGCAATTCCATCGGGAAATTTTACCTATGGTCGTTTCTCTAACGACTCTTTCCATTGATAATTTCTATCTCAAATTTTGTTTCTTTACGAAATATTAGTATTTTCCATCGGTAAAACCAATTTTTCTTTTAGTGTTGATTAGGGTTTGATTGTGTGTAAGTTTAATTATTAACCTCGATAATTTGCAAGCGCGCGGATTTTCTTATAGTGTCGACCAACGAGGAGGGAACTAATCTAATCCTAAAATCTAAGGCTAGAAGCGAATAACAGAAATTCAAGATGCAAGGAAACTAATACGAGAATTTAATTCAATCAATCAAATTAATAATCAGACACAAAAATACTAATTATTAAGCAATTTGCAATATACCAAAAAATCAACCGAAAGAAATTACCAATTAAGAGAAAGGAAAATTTACCTATCGTTAATGCTAACCTAACTGATTATGAATTATTGGATTATTGGTTCTAAACTATCCTAGGGTTAATTTCTCTCTCTCGAGTTATAACTGTTAACCCTAAATCATAAACCCCAAGCAGATTATGGAGGTTGCAATCTCTCAATTCATAACCTATCCAAAACCTAATTAGTTTTAAAGTTCTCTAATAAACTATCAGAAACCTGTATAATATCTCTCTCCGCATAAATTATCGATTTGATTTAATTCTGGTTTCTATTAAATCACCTAACTCTTGTTAGTCCAATTTAATCATTTTTTATTCGACTCACCCTTTCAATTTATTATTGAATTAAGCAATAGCAGAATCAAGCCACAACAATATCTAATAAACATATAAACAATCAGATTCTCTTTAATTTAAGAATAAAATCCAAAAGGTCAGTTTAGAACATCCTCCACATTCTAGATCCTACCATCAACTGTTCAATCCAATTCTATATAATAATAAAATTGAAAAGAACATGAAATACAATCTAAAATGGATTATGGGAGGTAGAAACGTCGGGAAACCTCCTGATCCAAGAAGTATTTCGATTCAGCTTCTTCCTCTCTTCTCTCTTCTTTCTTCTCTTCCTCTATCTTTCGATGATCTCTCTTTAGGGTTTCTCAAGGTGGCTGATGCAAAAAGCTCTTTTCTCTGCCACTTTTTGTTCTTTTTATATCCTCTTGTGTTTTGGGTAAACCTAGGGTTTTTCTGGGGTCTAAAAGGTCCAAAAAGCTCTCGAAACTTGATGTTCGTGAGTGTTTGCATGTATGCCCGATGTAGGCCATGACTATGGCCTTGTAGGCCACAATTGTGGCTCACATCTAAGCCTTCTGTCATGATTGTGACATGCAAGCCATAATTATGAGTCATTCTGTCACGACCCGGAACCACATTGAGCACATGACAACCGTCGCATACCTGGGCTAAAGATACTCACGGTACCTTTAACCTGACTATGCAAGGCTAACTGAATATTAATCTTAACGACAATACAAAATATTTATACATAAAGTCATTTACAAACCACAAGATAGACAAGAGTTAATTTACAAAATTATAAAGCATATCGACATAATCATGAGCCACTACACAACAAATTACAAAACAGAGACTACCCACTTGCAATAATATCCCGAAAATGGCAAAAGACCGCATGATCCACTCAGAACTTCAAACTCAAATTAACCTGCACTGTTAGGAAGTAGAGGGGGGTTGAGTACACTATGTACTCAGTGAGTGGGAAAAAACATATGTCACAAATAGAACTCGATACCCTCCAAGATGGTATAGATAACCCATAAGGTGAACATACAACACATAGAACCACATAGGCCTCGCCTATGACTAAACGTATATTGGTTAGGAACCATATAAGCCTAGCCTGTTAATTCACTCATCCAGTGAACATAGGTTCCAGTTCGAATACAGAAAAGCATAAAAATATCACATGTATAAATCAAATCTCGTCAGAACAACAAATATCAAGGTAAGCCAAAACAATCATGTGTGAAATCACTAGTTGGTCAAACTAGCACTCACACTTACCGATCCTCGGTGTTGGCTCGACTTCATTCGTGGTGAGTCCGGACTATAGTCGACAAGAGCATCATGACCCTAGGTGATGACCTCGTCGGTGTCCAGACCTAAGGTGTGGAATCACCCTCAAGTCCCGTAGAATGGTGTTTACAAAGACGTGACTTTTATGTACCAACGTTAAGGGTACGGTGGTCGCTTAATCTGTTATACCCAGCACATGATTGGCCAATCGTCTCCTCACCCATCATAAAAAATCGTAGACAAATATTGAATACTAAAATCAAGTAAGGCACTATGCCTTTATTTATTAGTCTAATGAATAAAATGGAATTGTGCCTTGTCTCTAAGCCAAAAGAGAATATATGAATATAGTATACATGACCCGGTTATGCATATGAAAATTTCCAAATCATTATCTCATGAAATAAAAACCAATTTTTGTGCTTCAAATGCATAGTTGTTCAAAACAATGTCATTTCATAAATACATAAACGTATTAGTATCCATTTGAGATTCAATTCTACTACGTATTACCTACGTTCAAAATTCACATACAAGTCATCATACATGTCATAGGGTGATCTAATCCCACATAAGAAATATGATTTTCCCAACTCACCTCAAAAGAAGGTATACACTCTCTTAATTTCAACAGTCCTCGGTACGAGTCCCTTGATTCACAGTTCCCGATCCTTTATGCATAAAAGGAGATACGATGAAATTACTACTTAAACATAAATTTCATAATTATAAAATATCAAATAAGTGTATAAAACACAATACCACTCCCTTTAAGCTATAAAATTCGACTATTAAATGCCTCACATAGATACTTCCTTACTATTCACATTAACTTTTCTTTTGCATTTCCTAAGGCATTTAATGCCTTTAATTCAATACTTACTCATTTCGAAACATACTTAAGCACGTCTTTATCCATGCACATTAGGCCATTACTCATCAATCTAAGCAAAAATTCAAGTTTACTCTAAGTAAAGATGAAAGCCTCTTTCCAATGCACACCATCAAAATCCTTAAACCCTAAGCCAAGGTCACTTAACACCTAATGTGCATAACTTTCAAGTAACATTTTCAAGACTTTATCATAATAATTCATGCTCCTATCACGTTATATTGTAACACTTCCACTCAATGACACATTCCACCACTCCATGCAAACCAACTCCGTTCATTTAAGTTACATTTATCAAGTACACAACTCATTACATTAATTCACTTCTTCTTCATCATTTCGGCCCAACCTTAACCAACATACATCTTCTTCATTCTTCA
>JANZXR010000004.1:7169393-7181562 GCA_027575705.1 Erythroxylum echinodendron
TTGCTTAAGGATGGCTAAAAGCTAAATGTAAGGGAAATTGATATATGTTTAATTATTGATATATTTAATGATTTACAATTCGCGATTTGATACGAAAATGCTTAAGATATACACATTTTGCAAAAGAGAAAATAGGATTTGTTGTAGCCAATGTTCAGGTTACCACATTTTACAATTGAAGAATTAAATTTTGCAGACGCTACAGAATCAGGTGTTATACATCTAGCTACTGCACATCCAAATGAGGCATCGCCTTCCCAACTTATGGTCCCTATACAGTCACCTTTTGTACCTATTCCTACTAGTAGTCCTATTATGCCATCCACCATTCCTACACCATCCACTACCCTTACACCAACAAAGATATCAGGGGTAAATGTTGTAGATAATAGAGATGGCCTCCGACCTGGAGCTAAGGGAGTTGATGGAAGAACTTCCATCACAATCGTCAACAATCTGTAAGTGATGTTCTAAAAATTTTGTAAATCATGCATGATAACACCATATGTTTATACTTAGGTTATATGTTTTAATTTGAAAATGATCTAAAAATGTTTATATATTATGTTGGTTCAGTCTAGAATGTTCTCTAGAAATATCTCATCCAATTTCAAGGAGAGGATAGTTCTTAAGGGTTATACATGGAAGAATAACTTTTTGGTGACAAAGGATTTTTATTATTAGGAGATTGAAGTAAAAAAGATATTATTTAATATTTTTTTATTTGATCTAATTTTATACATTAATTAGATAAATATTGTCATTTATAAGTACTTATAGTATGTTTTTCTTTTTTCTCTTTGGGATTCAAAATTTGATGATGTAATTTGTAATGTATGGGAGAGGTGAGCTCGTACATGTTATAGAGACTTTTTTAGTTTGTCACAAAATAATGGTGTACAACCACCATATATATCTGAAGAAATATGAAATCGTTGGTAGCAGCATTAGGCATCGCCTGAGACAATGTCCATTTTAGATTGCAATTCTGTTAATAAGTATGAAGGACCTTACAGATAGAGTATACTCATATAGACTGGAGGATCTTTAACCCTTGCAGATGAACTTAAAAGTATCAAAACTTTACACTTATATCTTGATTTTTATACTATGATATATGAAATTTGATTTCAATGTAATTTGATGTATGAAAGTTATATTGAAAATATATTTGTATTATAGAGAATAATAATGTTATCAATTTTTGGCATCATTAATGGTTGTGTCGTTGAGTTAACTTTTTGTCTATTAGGGGTTAAATATAATAAAAAATAGAGGAAACTATATCACATTTTTTGTAAATTGTAGTTCACTTGTAACAATTTATTTTGATGCAGGAAAAATCTATGGGTAAGAAGCCTCCACCACACTAGCCTTTTTTGTACACTCACACTAAGAAGCATGATGGTCTGACCTTCGTCAACACCCATTTCAGACAACTTCATGTATGTAAAATCTATACTTTAATATTAATTATTTAAAATTATCACTTATTAACATAAACAGTTATAATGATAGGACCAACTACAAGAAAGCATTGAACAATAATCTCAGAACTCTGAAACAATTGATGAGAGTCAGGCATATCTTGATGGAGTGGGTGGTAGGGACTGCCTTGGAAGGATATTCATCTCAGGTTCATTTGCAACCACATGTTATTTGCAATCCTCCATATCCTCTATAGCTAGATCTAGTAGGCGGTCCATATGAAATGAGAGAGTTGCTCAGCTTGAGAGCACTGTAAAGAGGCTGAGGGAGTGTATAACCAAACTTTGTAATAAGGCGGATGAGTTGAAGGGGACAGACAAGACCTCATCACAGTAGTTAAAGCATCCAACTTTACCACGTGCATAGCCTCTAGATAAGTGAATGTATTTCATAGTCCGCTACTATTAAATTTTCTTAAGAATTCTTAATTTACAGTTATTTTCAAGATACTCATTCATATATATTATAATACTTTTATTCTATTACCAATCAGAATAATGTTTATTTTATATTTATCAATCAATGTTACATTATTTACATAAATTAAATGTACAAAAAAATTAAAACATTATCAACAGAAAACTCAGGTAGGAAGTGAGAAATGGCAGTTGAAATTTATGATAGCTATATTTCCTAGCGGAACTACATTATTCAGTCAGTAAAATTTTTGTGACAGATAATGCTTTCTGGCGGTAAATTTTGAGATGAAACGTTATATATCTGTCCTTTAATTTAGTGACAAACTTACAATTTACCATTGGTAAATTCACTAGTAAAATATTAGAAATCTTTCGCAAATTTAGTGATAAAATATTGTAAATCTGTCAGTAAATTTACCTAATTTTTTTTGACAAAAATACAAAATTTTGTCACTAAATTTACCGACAGATATATAACATTCCGTCGTTAAATTTAGCGAAGGATATATAACTTTCCATCACTAAATTTACAGACGGATATATAACATTCCGTTGCTAAAATTTACCGACGGATTCCTTATTTTTGTCACTAAAATTTACCTATAGCTGCTTCTCCGATGACTCTATCAGTCGATAATTTCCATCGCCAAATTTATTTTTTTAATGGAAAATCTTTATTCTCCATCAGTAATTTTCATCGCTAAAACTTATTTTTCTTACAGTGACATCACTAAAAATAAAAAAGATAAACCAAAATTTTCTTGAAAATTAAATTATTGTTGCATTAGCATTAGGCTTAAACCCTTTCAAGGTTTAACAATTACAATTAGAAATAAACTAATACCGATTCTTTGGTTTTTCTTTCTTTAAAAAACAACCGATTAGGGATTTGGTTTTATGTGAAAATCAAACCACTCCCCTCTTTGTTTTGATTTCAATCATGTACATGTCAATTGTATCTTCTTTCTTTATACATTACTAGATGATCATTGATCGGGCGTTTTATTATGTGTAAGTTTTAATTAATAACCCTCAATAATCTGCAAGCACACAATTCATTAGTGTAATACCAAAAGTGTTGATCCCACGAGGAGGGATAGTCTAATCCTAAAATCTAAGGCCAGAAATAAATAATAGAAATTCAATATGTAACAAAAATAAAATGAGAATTTAATTTAATCAATCAAATTAAGAATCAAACACGAAAATACTAATTACTAAGTAATTGCAGCACACCTAAGAATCAACCGAACGAAATTACATTGAGAGAAAGAGAATTTTACCTATCCTTAATGCTAACCTAACTGATTTTGAATTATTGGATTGTCGGTTCTAAACTATCTTAGGGTTAATTACTCTCTCTCGAGTTGTAACCATTAAACCTAAATTATAAACCCTAATTAAATTAAGGAAGCTGCAATCTCTCAATTCATATTCTATCCAAAACCCTAATTAGCTCTGAAGTTCTCTAATAAACTATCAGAAACTTATGCAAGATATCTCTTCATATAAATTCTCAATCTGATTCAATTCTTGCTTCTATTAAATCACCTAACTCTCGTTAGTCCAAGTTAATCGTTTTTCATTCGATTCACCCTCTCAGTTTATTATCAAATTATACAATCACAGAATCAAACCACAACAAATCTAATAAACACATAAACAATCAGATTTTCATTAATTAAAGAATAAATTTTCGAAGGTGAGTTTAGAACATCCTCAACATTCTAAATCCTACCATCAACTATTATTCCAATTCTATACAATAAGAAAACTTAAAAAAACAGGAAATACAATCTAAATGGATGATGGGAGGGAACGACATCGGGAAATCTCCTGATCTAGGAAGTACATCAAGTAAGCTTCTTCTCCTCTTCTCTCTCCCTTCTTCTCTTCCTATATCTCTCGATGATTTCTCTCTAGGGTAAGGTGGCTAATGCAAAAGCTCCTCACTACCTCTTTTCTTGTTCTTTAAATATCCTCTTGTATTTTGGGTAACCCTAGGGTTTTTGGGGTTTGATAGGTCTAAAAAATCCCTAGAAATTTGATTTTCTTAACTGTCTTCGCATCTGCCCGATGCAGGCCATAACTACGGCCCTGCAAGCCACAATTGTGGGCTATGTTTGAGCCTTCTGTCATGATCATGGCATGCAGTCCATGATTGTGAGCTGTTCTTTGGCTTCTGTCACGATTTGGCATGCAAGCCACGATCGTGGGCTAACTCTAGTGCTTCTATCATGATTGTGGCCTAACATACAATGATTGTGAGCTGTTGTTTCAACCCGAATTTCTTTGAAATTTCTCTGTTCTTCAATGTTGACCCTGAAACACTAGCAAACACATCAAGGTACCTTAAAAATGTAATATTTAATCTCAAAGACTTGTACTAACCCTTAAAGCCCTTAAAACATAAATAATTAACAAGCTAGCACAATTCAAACCTAAACACATACTAAACGATTGAATTAACAACTAAACACATATCAAACTATGCCCTAAAATATGATGCAATTTATACTTATCAATATCCCCACACTTAGACATTTGCTTGTCCTCAAGCAAAACAACATAAAATCTCAAAGCACACAATGCAGTAATGAAACAATGGCTTCAACTTTGTGAAATAAATTTTAACTTTAAACATAATCATTCAAGTTAATCCAAATCATTAGCATGCAAAATTCGTATATATGAGCTCTGGACTAAGCATACATATTAATCAAAGACCTAAATGTCAAGTTATTCACCCTTTGCTATTGTACGCACACATTAATAATTATTTGGTCATTCAAACTCTATAACTACTCCTAAGTATGTTTTCATGAAAAGTCAAGCTATTTATAAGTTCAGTAGTTTTTTATTATAAAACACATTTTTATTTACTTTTTTTAGACATGAACCTACTCTTTTACACGGATACAAACATTGGTGATGAATGTCAATCTGGCTACTCAACTTATTTTTATTAATTTTCTTGGTTGGAACGTCATTATAGCCATTTAATGTGAAGGCACACGTTTGCAAGTTTATCGATTTGCTTACCCAACTACATGACATTCTTAACTAGATACTAGCTCTATTCATAACTCATAGGCTAGTGGAATAGTTATTTGTTTAAAATTAACAAACACATATTTTTATTTTTTATTTATTGCTTACCTTATTGCTTTAGCTATTTGTTTCTATGAAAAAATATTAGCAAAGCTACTTAAGTCAAAAGACTTAAAATTATAAATGAATGTGACAATTTAGAGGGTAACAAACTAACACTAAATCCTAATTAATTTGCATATTTTGCCACAAATTACTAATTTCGTAGGCTAATAACTCTTAACAACCTAATAGATTATATTTAAAATTAAATCAATTTCAATCCATCTAAGCCATCGACACATTCTCACAATTCAAAATATGCAACCTAAAAAAATATCATACAATATGCAAAATTCACACTTAAAATAAAACACATAACCCTGCCCACACTTGAACAACACATTGTCCTTAATGCAAGAAGGAGACAATCAAACACACATAGAAAGAAGAGACATAAAGCAAAATAAAACAAAAATAAAAATAAAAACTAAATTGAAAATAAAAGGATTAGAAACAAAGCATTATGGTGATGGAGGCAGGGATTGTGTCGGAGGTGGCAGTTGGACACCTTGAGCCTTCAAATATCAATAAATCGGACGTATATCCCAGCTTTGATGTCATTGTGTTTGAGTCATCTATTTTATCCATCTAGAGTTCTTCGCAAGTGTATTTATAATTACCTTTGTGTTAGCGGAGATTGTATCAAGCATTTCTTCCAACTAGGTTCTTATGTGTCTTCTTTCTCTTTGGACTCCTCTCTAATCAAGCCCTCTTCTGCCTATTGAGCCGGTGTTTTGCTTGAACTCACTGACTAGCCCTGATCTTCACATGAATCTTTTAGCCAATGTCCCGTAGTTCCATATTATATGACTTTAGGATTTCAACATGTCACAAATGATGGTGATTTAGAAAATGAAGGAGGTAGATGATTAGGCACTATCCACACTATATTACTTAAGAATGGTCGAAACCAAGTACACTATACCTAAATTTTTGATACTCTTATGAATATTCCCAACAATAGCATTCAGCACATATGTGCAGGTGTGATATTTGTTTAATTGCTGACACATTTATACTTAGCAATTAATGATATAGAAAAGGATTAAAATACTCACTTCAATTCATATATGATTCTAGGTATAATTTGTAATCAAAGAAATTAAAGTGACTCGAAAGCACTACATTTGGGTTTTTTTTTCTATGCTAATTTTTCCTTATCTTTATAGAGCAAAAGAAGAAAAATAAATGACAACAAGAAGACAAGAAAAATCAAACTACAAAGAAGAAGAATTAAAAGTGGTTGCTGGAAAAATCAAGAAATAATAAGAAGGACCAAATGACATGCATGCAGGTAGATTAAAACAAAGACAAAACGACAGTAACACAACCCAAAGCTGAAGGAAGCTAGCGTTAAATGCCAACGCTAGTGTTAAATGCCAAACACTAGCATTACATGCATATGCTGCATTAAAAGCAGCGTTCAATAGAGACAAGGAGCAAGGTTTTAAAACAAAGATGAACAGTAGTGTGGTATATTAAGGTTTAATTGTCATATCAATAGCATAATAGAGAGAGGCTTGCAAGAGAGAGTTGCGAGGGAGCTAGCGGCAGAGGAGCACTGCAGCTTGCAACGTAGTATGCAACTGGGAGAAAAGTTGCGTGAATAGTGTATGTGGACAAATGTTTATTTATCAAGTCAATGAATAGGAGTGAAGATAGGAGAAGTTTGCGACAGTTAGTGAAGAATTGAAGGGGTATTCGGTTAGGGTTAGTTGTGGGGGTTAAAGCTTTTTTCTTAGGAGATCTATGGAAGGCTAAGTTCTCGATGCCATTTTAGAAGTAACATTGATGCCCACGACTCGAGTTAAGTGTATTTCATCGTTTTTATTATTTCTTTCTCTCATTAGAAATTGATTATGTTATCCTATGTTAATTGAGTTGGATTTTATGTATGGATAATTGAATTTTCATTATTGTTAAGTTATTTGTATATGAACCCATTAGCTATTCTGCAAGGATGATTTTAATGCATTCATTGAATCGTTTAATTGCATATCCATTGATAGAATTTCGATACAGTCCATAATTGTTAAGTTAAAATTCATGTGTAAGGACTAATGATTCATAATCATTACAGATAACATGATCTAGGTTAAACGACACATCGTATATGATTGTTTTTGTGATTAATCAGTTTCCTTACTTCATAATGCTACTACCTAATTAAATCTAGAGATTGTATCCTGGGTTATTTGGTGGTTAGGTTTAATTGATGATCGCATCTTGATTAAACAAAACCTAACGAAAATCTCAGTTTAATTATTAACTTATGATTAATAGTTGCTAAGAGAGTTTTGAGAACAACAAATCCATGAAATATGGTTAACTAGGGTATAGGTCGAGATTGAACGAAAGAACTAGGTCCCTACCAAATTCCCCACTTTTATCAATTTTTTGTGTGCATGTTTTCTTTATTTGTTTTCATTAGCTTAGTTTCATTTTATTTTCTTTTTTCTGAATCAAACCCCCCCCCCCCCCAAAAAAAAAAAACCTAAATACCAATTAATTTCATTTCAACAACTTCACACACACTCTCTGTGGGATCGATCTTATAGTAGCAGTCCAGTTTTTTTGCTTTGAATGGGGTTATGAAATATAAATGTTGCATTCATCATAGGTGATGATACCCTTTTTTTAATTGAGTGTTACTTTTGTTTCACTATCTTTCATAGCTTTCGTGCTACTTAACCTAAACATATCTCACCTTACCTTTACCCATATTACAACTTTGAAAAGTTCTTTGATCCATGATTTTGCATGTGAACATTAATGGTGGAGAGATTAAATGATGTGCAAAGTTGTTGATTGTCATGATCATGAATAGTGCTGAGTGTACCTATAGATATATTTTACTTAAACACATTTTCCAAGTCTACTATTAGATTATTCGATTTTTAATGATAATGCTTATTGATTGATCATGAGTAAAAGCTTGGAATGTTGAGTTATTGCTATGATTTTTTAAAGTCATTCATCTTGGTTTATGATTATATGGTCATAGAAAATATGGGAATTGAGTAATGTTTCAGGTCTTTGAACTTAATGTGGATGTTTTGCCCGAGGACAACCAAAAGATAAGTCTGAGGGAAATTGATATGTGTTTAATTGTTGATACATTTAATTATTTACACTTAGCAATTAATGATAAGAAAATGCTTAAGATAATCGCTTTAATTCACGTATGATTTTTGGTACAATTTCAAAATAAAGAAATTTAAGTGAGTCAAAAGCACTAAATTTTGTCTATTTTTCGAAGATCAATACTCACTTGTTTTTATGGAGCCAAATAAATAAAATTAAAAGATGAAAAAATGAAGACATAAAGAAAAGAATATAAGCTGCAGAGATTACAGTGAGGAACAAAGCATGCTATAGGTGGATAAATGTTGAACAAAACAGCAGCGTGAAGGCATTAACACAAGCTTAAAATGATATGAAAGAAACTGGAAATAGGAGCGCAATGAAGTGCTTATAGAGGGACAACCCAAAACCAAAACAATATCCCTTGTATGTATAACGTGAAGTAGTAAATGCAAGCTAAGTTTGCGTTTCAGCCAAGTTGTAATGCAAACATTGTTTGCATGCTTAACGTCTACATTTTATAGGAATGAAATGTAGATGTTTGGGTAAGAGATAACACATAGAAACGTGAGTTAAAGAGAGGGTTAAAAAAAGGTTTGAATAGGACGATAGAGGAGGAACCACAAAGTCTTATTCATCCAATCAAAGGAATAGTGAGGAGGCAGTAGAAGAAAACAAGAAAAGAAAAACATTCTTCATATTTTTGGAGTGTTGCCCCAAAACAAAAGAATAGAAGTTATTCTTCAGAGAGCAAGGGCTTTTCTTAGGGAGTCTTCGGTTAGGGATCGAAACAGGAACTAAGTTCTATCTTTTTGGGAGACCCATGGAAGGGTAACATCTCGACATCAAATCAGAGGTGATATTGACGGCGATGACCCAGGTTAAGCATTTTTTATTGTATTTGTTGTTTCTTTCTCTCATTAAGAATTTATTATGTTGTCTTATCTTTATCGGATTGGGTATTGAATGATGATGATTTTAATGTGTTCGTTGAATCATTTGATTGCATATCTATTGCTAGGAATTTCGATATAATCTGTAATTGTTATATCGAAATTCATGTGTAGTTACTAATGATTCATAATCATTGGGGATAACATGACCTAGGTTAAATGACACCTTGAATGTGGTTGTTGCCTCGATTAATCGATTTTCCTAATTCATAATGATATTGCCAAATTAAAACTGGAGATCGTATCCTAGGTTATTCGGTGGTTAGGTTTAATTAATGATCATATCTTGATTAAAAAAACTTAAGGGACCCATGATTAATAGTTTCTAGGAGAGGTTTGAGAGCAACAAATCGTTGAAATTTGCTTAATTAGGGTGTGGGCTGAGATTGAACCAAAGAACCAAATCCCTACAAAATTCCCCATTTTTATCATTTTTGGCATGTTTTCTTTAATTTGTTTTTATTAGTCTAGTTTTATTTTATGTTCTTATTCCAAAATCCAACCCCCCCTCCCCCAATTTTGCTAAACACTAATTAATTTGATTTCATAAGCTAATCAAACACTCCCTATGGGATCGACCGAGACTCACCGTTACTGCAGTAGTAGTCTAGTTATCTTATTTTGACTAGCGTTACCACGTGCTATCAATTTTGACACTATTGTCGAGGAGTGCAGTGCTTTAGTTTTTTTTGTGATTTAATTGGTATTTTGCATATATTTGTTCACAATTGATTTCTTTTTATTTATTTTGATGATCTTTTTATTTTTTTATTCCATGTTTGTGAAAAAAATTCTATATGGACAGAGGTAATTTCTTTTATAAATCTTATGTTCAATCCTATAACAATTGTTGGACTAATCAATCTAACTTTTGTTATGGATGGGATAATCATCAGAATTACTTCCGTGATTGTTTGCAGGATGCACAGTAATTCTCATATAGACCAGAAGCTTCCTATTGCGATTCTGGTCCATCTCTAGAAGAGTTAAGTAATATTGTGAATGCTAATACTTCGCAATTACAACATAATACTCTACAATTCCAGCAAGATGGAGGACAATTTCCAAAACCTACATAGTCTAACACCCATTATTTAGAGAGCTAACATGACTCAGGTACATCTTTAGAAGAAATGCTTAATATTACAACTACTAACAATCTTCAAATTCGACAAGATATGCAATAGTTCCAACTGAATATGCAACAACTGTTTTAGCAAGCTGTACAACAAATCTGATAGGATGCTCTACAATTCCAGCAAGACGCATTGCCTCAACAGGGAGATATCCAACATCTGGAACTTCAAAGTGAAGAGCAGCAGTAGTATTAACCTGAGGTGTACCCAATGGACGTTTGAGCAGAAACTTTATGTTGTGATGAGGAGCTTGAGAATTTTGAGATCAACCCTTAACGAATTGCTTGTGTAGAATAAGTGGAGGAGGAGCTCGAAGAAAAAAAAGATACATCTTTTAGCTTAAAGGTAAGTACTAAGCTCCATTTTATTTTTACCTTTACATATCAGATTGAAGGAACTAAACAAGAAATATAATTGTGAAGAGATTTTTAAAATATTTCCCAAGTGCAAGGACTCAGTTGAGATTGAAAGTCTGAGAATAGGGAAGGAGCTAAATAGGAACGATTATCAACCAAGACCCTATTATGAAGAACCTCATATTGAAGAACCGTATGTGCCATCAGAAGAACATAATTTTGTCATGTGAGGAGAAGAAGGAGTCGAGCCAATGACGCTAAACCAAGGTACTAAGGAAGTAAATTTCTTTTCTTTACATTTTTACATTTCTTTTTATATATGTGTGTGTTCTTATTGGTTTATTTTGCTTGTTTTTAAGTTTTCAATCAAAATGAGAGAAAGAATAAAACAAAAAAAACAAACATTTTCTCATTTTCTGTTTCTTCTGGGATTATATAGTCATAAATGGGGAATGAATTGACTAGAGAATTTTATAGCAACTTTGGCATGTACTTTTTCTTTTATGAATGATTGATATGCATTATCTTTAAAAGAGTAATGACTAATGGTGGATAAAGCCGGTGAGATTTTGCTCCTTCAGTCATATTAGACTGAAACATCCATATTAGTCTCATTATCTTTTGATAATTTGTGACCTTCATGATATGTACATCTTGATTTTGCATTGAATTTCTATTCGAGACTACATTTTTATTACATACAATAACATGGATATGATTAGGCATTCTTTGTTTTTCATAAACAACATTAGCCAAGTAACTTATCCTATTGACATTATTTTTCCCTTGTCACCTCTTTTTGAGGTTTATACTTTTTCTTTATGAACTAACCACATTACATGCTTTTGACTTAACCAAATGTCTTATCCAAGCCATAAAGCTAGTGGAACATTTATGATTGTTGAGTTTATGGATATACAAAATTCTAAGTGTGGGGAGTGTCCATATGTGTGGGTTTGTTATGATGTTAGGATGTTTTGTCATTGAAATTCTCATATTAATGTAGTTTCTTTTAATATAAAAACGAGAATAGAAAAGAAAATGAAAAAGAAAGAAAGAAAAAGAAATAGAATGAAAAAATGATCAAATAAATGTATCTAGCAGTAAGCGCTTATATGTTGAAAAGTTGTTTATAGTTAATGCATTGTCATATAGTTGTGATGAATGGGTTATTTGAGTATATTAGATATGAGGTAGATATTGGTTTGGAAGGTTCACTCTTACGGTTTCAATGTACTGCTGGCATAAATTGCATGAGCGATTCCTTCAGATTGGTAAATGCTTCATGTGAGAGTTGAATGGGGTTGTGAAATATAAATATTGCATTTGTCATAGCTGACGGTATTTTTAATTAAGTGCTACTTTTGTTACACTATTTTTGATGGCTTTCATGTTACTTAACCCAAACTCATCTCAGCTTACCTTTACCCACATTACAACCTTGAAAGGTCCTTTAATCTATGATTTTGCATATGAACATTAGTGGTGTAGAAAAGAAATGACATGCAAAGTTGTTGATTATCATGATCATGAATAGTGTTGAGTGTAACTATAGATATATTTTATTTAAACACATTTTT
>JANZXR010000004.1:7181662-7193296 GCA_027575705.1 Erythroxylum echinodendron
ATGATGAATTTTGAACAGGAATTATGGTTACAGATAAGTAAGATGCGTTATGGGATAAAAGCATGATGATGAATTAACAATGGTTAAGATGTTTTCATTGGATTACGCCCACTTTATGGTAATAAGCTCACGTGAAATGATCTCTCAGTTGGGGTCCGGATACGGGCTTCAACAGTTAGAGCCATCTGTGTAGGTCCATATATCACCGAATTGATTAGAGGCATGGGATTATTGGAGCAACCACCATAAGAATGGAAATTATTTAACAGATAGTACCATTAGTTTCGATACTTCGCCAACCATGGGCATGATCTAGAGAGGAGAGGGAATGTAGGGACCTAGTTATGTTTTATATGGGGCTCAGGAGCATGAGACTGCAGATAGAGTGGAACCGATTGCCCTAAGGTACTAGAGGAATAAGCCAAACATAATGTTATCCACTGCCACCTCTAATTGCATCTGAGCATGATGGTGGCTCTTCTGCTAGTATATTTGTGTAGCCATCCACCCCTAGAGGCATACAATAGATAGGTAGAGTACATCCTCATACACATCAGTAATCATCTAGGAGTTATGGTCCCACCTCTACTCACGGGAGTCAGTACACTACCGTTGTCACCTCAATAGCCAGATGAGCTAACTCTAGTTGAAATAATGCCTGTATATACTCAAGAAGACTAATCCGCTGAGTGAGAATGAGTATGAGTTGATAAGCGATCAAATCTTAGATTCCTTGTCTACCATGGTGACTCGTATTATACAAGAATATTGAGACGAGAAGCAGGCTATTTGTATCTTTTATTTTATCCTGATAGTTAACAAGAGATTATCCCTGCTAAATTGATATTATTTCTGTTTGTTTAGTTTTTCTTATTTATTGTTGATAGACTAAACCATAATTTTTTATATATACAATTAGTTTTTATTTTCATTTGTTTTATTTCCATTGTTTGATGCTCTGTTCCCTTTTATTTTCTTTCTTCAAGAATCACTACACATAATTTGGATAGAATTCATGCTACAAATTTGAATATCTTGCGTGTAAACAAAAAAGGTACAAGTTCATTTTACCTTTTCTCTTGTCGACTGGATTCCATTATTTTTTTTATGTTCAATATGTATATAGGGAATAATTTACATCTTTAAATGTAGGGAAGGGGTATTGTAATTTTCATGTGGATTCGATTATAATTCAAGCATAAAGCATATTTTAGTTTATTTCATAATTTTTCTTTATGAAAATCTCTAATATGTTAATTCTTGTCTTGAAATATTTTGATTTGTCTAAACAATACGAAAGCAAGAAGGCATGATTATATACATTTTTACCTCTTATATTATGAACGAGTGTTTTAAC
Source organism: Erythroxylum echinodendron (assembly GCA_027575705.1). Taxonomy (NCBI): domain Eukaryota; kingdom Viridiplantae; phylum Streptophyta; class Magnoliopsida; order Malpighiales; family Erythroxylaceae; genus Erythroxylum; species Erythroxylum echinodendron. The sequence goes on from JANZXR010000004.1 coordinate 7,183,020, forward strand.
ATTTAAATTAGATGAAAGTACTTAGTGTTTTTCACACATAAGCATAAATTGTGACCTTTTAAACCTATGAGCAATTATCATTATTATATTATGCTCTATTTTTCTTTATTGTGTCTTTATTAGGCATAGTTGGAATTTTAAAGTTTAGTTTGTTATTTATATTGGGACTACAACTTTTGACTAGAGACATTTAAAGAGGTAATGAGATTAAACCTTTATTTGAAACTTTTCTTTGATTTTTCTTTATCCTATTTTTATCTTTATGTGTAACCAAATTTGAGTCTTAGCTTTTTTTTTGAATTATTCAAACCATATTACAAGTCAATAAACCATTTTTATTATTAAGCCTGATATTTAGTTTTGTACCCTAAAAGATTGTATTTAGTTGATGGTTCAAGATTCTTATTAGATAAAGAGGTATCAAGAACGAAAAAAGGTGAAAGCTTATACATTCAATATTATATCTTTTCTTATGTTACTTATCACATTTTCATATAATATCCTTGTAAGCTTATCAATAATCAATTCAGAAATATCTTGACACAAACTGAATTGAAAAAAAGATATTTTTAAATTATTGTAATTGGAAAAAGGGGAAAGAGAAGATGCTTGTGGTATTCAAGACTTGTTTTCCACCTTACATTTTATTGAGAGATTTATGATAGATTAAGTTAGATTTTTTGTATTCTTGTTTATGTAAATTCCTTCTATTTTGTTAACTCAAAATTTGCCTTTACTATACCTTTACCTAAGCCCCATTACACCTTGACTTAAATTTTTAAAAATTTTTGCCTCTGGTGTATTTTATAGTGGTTGAGATACGATGTATTAGTAAGTATATGGTTAAGATTCCTTCTACGCATTGATTTGATAGTTATAACAACTTCTACTATAAATACTTTGAGCAAATTGAGCAAATCTTTTGTGTGAAAATGTTGGGTCCTATTGCACTTGATTTTAAAAAGATTGTCAAGACATCATTTGTGGTGTTTTCTTATGGGAATTTATTCTATGATTATTTGATTATAATAATACTTTGGTTTGATTTTTGAGGCATGATAATAAGTTGTGATGGAGGAGAGGAGGATATTAATGAATTTAAACTATTAGTTGTTTGAGGACAAAAAAAAACCTAAGTGTGGGAAGTTTGATAAGTGCTTACTTGTTCATATTTTTTAGGTTTATATTTAGTGCAACTTGTTTGCTTATTGGAGTGTTTTTTATTGTTTCTAGTACTTAAGATGTCCATATTTTATTTTCAAGTCATAATTTTCTTATTTAGATTAAAATGAGTGAATTTAGACAAGTTTGAAGCATTTTGGAGTTGTTTTAACTATGTTATGAGACTTCTTGATAAATACATGGTTGTGTTTGAAGAATTAGGGGCATGTTGATTACTTTTTGTGGTACACACTCATGTTTAAGTGATACAGGCTCATGTTGGTGTTTGATCAGATCATGTTCACATTTTATGCTTGTGTTTATACATTTTATACCTCTAAATTTTGCTTTAGAACATATCTTATATTTGACTGATTTATTACCCATAATATGTTTCAATTTTTAAAAGGCAAAATTTAGAGGTAGAAGTAACAAAGAAGTTGGGGAGACATAATCAGAAGACCTATAATGTCAAAGAGAATGAAGAACAAGCAAGGAGATGAAGTTGGAGTGAATTTCCATTGGTCTAAGTGAATTTCTTGGAGATTAAAAGGGATTTCATCATATTTCCTTTGATTTTTCTATTTTTTGTTAGTTTTGATACTACGTATTATTTGATTAGGAATTATGTGGTGATTTCAATTTAACTTAGTTTATTCTTAAGTTTTATTGAAATTTAATTATATGTTTGTTATTTGTTCTTGAACTAATATTGTTGGCATGTTATTGATAACTAATTTCATACAATTGAGATTGAGAAATCTTTTTTGTAAATTGGTCTAGCATAATTAAAAAAGTTACATACAAACCGAGAGATAAATTGTTATAAATCTTCTAGATTATAGTCAAACTTAATAATGAAATTTATAAATTAGTTAATAGAAGTTTTAATTAGAAAGAGAATTTGATCAATCAACCTAGGATTAGTTGTTAATAATGTTGACAAAGTCATTAGCATAATTGAGGAATTTCTACAGTCCAATGAACTTTAGATTAAATTGATGTGTGAAGACTTAATTACGTGAAAGGTCCTCAGGGATTCAAAATCTGAGTACTGCTATCTTCATCTATTGTTTCTTAGTTTAAGTTTTAATTTAGTTAATTAATTGTGTTGATTTGTTCTTAGTATTGTTTTGGTTTTGAAATTGATCTCATCATCATCCTAATTTTTCAGTTGGATAATAAGAAAATAGTTACCACTAGTACTCATATATAGTCCCTATGTAATCAACACTTGGTACTAAAAAACCTATCCTATAAAAGTGGTACGTGCACTTCTCTAAAAAGATTTGTAGGGTAGGAGATTAAAATCATATGATATATCAATTTTAATTCCAACTTTTCACTTTTTTGAGACTAAAGGTTTCCTTATAAAGTGTCAGGGATAGTCTAATACTATAGTCAAGAGAAAGACTAAATTGACTTGTAGACCAAGTGATGAACAGTCTACCCAATTGATTAGTACTTTTTCATTGCCAAATTTGATACAATTAATCTATAGCTATCTTTGAAACATGGAAAAAAGATATCTTTTGTTTAAAAAAAAAACTACAAAGGTGTTAAACCATTTGACAACTCCTCCCTTTAAGATATTTAAAGAAAGGGAAACAAGTAATCCACACTAGAAGAAGCAGAAGACAAAAGTGGAAAGACTAGAATGAGACATTATTTTCTATAACCATAGGCCAAGAGAGAAAGGAAAATATGTAGGATTAAAGGGAGTTAAAGATGAAGAAGATCCTTTAAGGAATAACGATCATTAAGTGATTAAAATCTTAAGAGAGCATATGAAAGAAAGAAGGGAAGCTTTGATGAAAAACAACCCCGATAATTACAGTAGAACAATAATAACTAATAAAAAAGTTAGTAGAGTCAATCCTCAACACTTGATGTTAAAATACATGTTATGTTTCTTATTATTAATTTTGACATTATTTGATAATTAAACTTTCAAGATAATGTTAATTAGCTTTAAATTCTAATCAAGATGGGATAGAATATCTTGGATTTGATTGGTTGATTATAACTGGACCTCTATGCTGAAATCTTAAAGCTATCTTGGATAATATTTGGTAGCTAATTGCATATAGATGGAACTTTATCTAGCAAAGAGTTCTAGGTTAATCACGACTCTATCTAGCAAAGAGTTCTTAGTGAATCATGTGACTATTGAGTTAAGTTGTTCTTTTATAGTGACTCCTCCTTTGTCTGCAGTGGTCGATAGGTTATGTGTGAGTTGTGGTTGCTTCCTATTTGTGCTTCTATGATTTGGATGGATAATTGATTTGGGTTTGTTTCTGAATTTTGGTTAAGGATCATGTATTTATTGTAATCTTTTTTTGGAAAAATCACGCAACCTGGGCTGATGGTATGTGTGTTGTATTTCTCTTTATTGTGATTTTGATTTCGGTATTTGCATGAATCAGTTGGACATTTTTATTCTACTTTTCAAAGTTAATTGATGGTTTTTTTCTTAGACTTGACAGCTAGTTTTTCTCTTTGTGTTTGCATATTTGTGTGACTTTTGCTGGGTATTCTTCATCTCTCTTTAACTATAATAGTGGGTTGTGGAGCAGGTTGAAAGCGTTGATTTTTGCAACTGGGTTTTGTTGATGTGTCCGTGAATCTTTGATGGTTGTCTTATTGTTCATGGTGTTAGTTTTGTGGCTGCTAATTGTGAGTATGGTGTGAGAAAATTCCATTCTTGGTTGATAGTGTCATGTTTTCTTAGTGGATTGGGTGATATGTTTCTGGTGGCTGCCAATAGTGGTGTTAGTGTGCAAAAAATTCCAGCAACCGTCGCAAGTTTTGCAACTATGATGTTTACAATGTTTTGGTGAAGAAACTTTTATCTTTCTTGGTGAACAAATTTCCAATCTCTCTTTGAAAAAGCTGGAATTATTAGGGAAATTGTTTGTTTCTTGTTTCAAGTGTTTTTATTTACGGTCCTTATTGTTTAATCACTTGAGCTATTTATTTTGTATCATTACCATTAAACATTATTGAGAAAATTCTCTGTTGAGATTAGTACGAGGCGGTCATACTATTGGGTGTGATTTACTTTCACGAGCAGTGAGGACAGGAGATAGTGTCAACGGTTGTTGAGTCAGGTCTGTAATGCCTTGAGAGAAACTATTGTAGTATCACAAGTGAAAGTTGATTAAGTTAGGTGAGGGTCCTATAAATGTAGGCAAGATGTACCGAACTATGTTAAGAAATTTCACTATTGATTTACATTTGTGCGTTTAATTTTTTTAGTTTTTGATTGTGCTAGAAACGACCATGGTCAAATCAGAGAGTTTACAAAACTACTACATTGTTTGGATTTTTTAATTTGTATCAAAGAGGGTTACCAAATAAAACTTGATACGTAAAGTTAGTGTAAATCTTTGTTTCGCAATTATGACTATAAAAGAAGGAGCATCAATCATCAGGCCACCATTGTTAGATGGTTCAAATTATCCAATGTGGAAATCACGAATGAGAGTATTCATTCAAGAACAAGGAACAAAAGCATGGAACTCAGTTTTAAATGACTGGACACATCCACTGACGACTGATGAAAAGGGAGAAGTAGTGTTTAAAGATGTATCTGGGTAGACAAGAGTTGAAGAAGAGAGAGTGCTTGAAAATTCTCAAGCCCTGCATGTCATCTTCAGTGCAATTGATGAAGTTTATTTTGTTATGATATCAGCCTGTGAATCAACGAAAGAAGCGTGGAACACTTTGCAAACTATACATGAGGGATCGAAATCTGTGATAGCTTTGAAACTTCAGATGTTGGCTGTGAGATTTGAAGAGTTGAGGATAGGTGAAAGTGAAACTATTGGAGACTTTCATGAGAGACTGTGTGACACAGCAAACTAAGCACATTAACTCGGAAAGAAGTAGTCTAACCTAAAATTGGTTAAGAAGACATTGAAATCGTTACCTCCGAGGTTTATACCGAAAATTGCAGCAATTGAGGAAATTTATGATATCAATAAATTGTCATTGGAGTTGGTAATTTGAATTCTTACCAATTTTGAGATGAATTTTTGAAAGAACAAACAAGAGAGGAATAAAGGATTGGCATTGCAAGCCGAAATTCGTAAATTTGTGAATGACTTTGAAGATGAATTCGATAAAAAGGAGGATATTGAGTTATTGACAAGAATTTCAGAAATTAGTTAAAGAAAGCGAAAAAGATAGATCTGAGTTTAGGCAAAATAATGGGAGTTCATCAAATAGCCACTTCAAAGAACAAGCTAAAATTCAAAAGGGTGAAAGAAAAGTGAAGAAAATCCAATGTCATGAGTGTTAAGACTTTGGATATGTGTAAGCAAAATGTGCTAATACCTTGAAGAAGAGAAAAGGGAAGTCCTATATGAGCAATTAGAGTGAGAATGAATCCGAAAGTGAGTATGGTAGTGAAGAAGAAGTTGTGGGTAGTGTTGCGCTAGTTGCTTTATACAGCAAAAGTCTAATTGCTTGCTTAACAATAACCAAGACGGAAGAAACTGATGATGAAAACATGGATAAATTAGAAAGTTCTGAAAAAAAAACACAAACAAATCAGCTCAAAGTCTAACCTCAGATTATGACAATGATGATAGTGGTTCTGATGACAAAAAGGAGAATATTTATGAAGCCTATGAATTAATATACACAAAATGGGTGCAAACATGCAAGAAGAATGAAAAGCAAAACAAGAAAAATCTCTCCATAAAGAGCATAATTGAAGATCTAGAGAAGAAGTTATTATCTACAATAGATGAACTTGATGAAGCAAATTTAAAGCTAGTCAGTATAGAAATTAGGATAAGAATGTTATATAGAGGAACCTAAAAGTTAGAAAAGTTGTTATAAATTGGTAAGACTAAAGGAGACCTTCAAGACATCAGCTATAAATGTTAATGTTCTAAGTCGAATGATGAGAAAAATGGTGCAGCCAATCCAAGGAGAAACTTCAAGGAGGAAATGAAAATTTATACATACTTGTCACTTTTGTGGGGTAAACGGGCACGTAAGGTTGAATTGTTATAAACTGGTACAAATGATATTTCAACGGAGTCAAAACTAAAAATCTAGACATTCTATATTAAATTTCCAGTAGCAGCCCATATTACCAAAATATACTTGAGTTAGAAATGGTCAATTACAACTACAAATACGTAGTGGAGGAAAAACAAGAAATTGTCCAAAGTCACAGTTAGTTGCTCCTAATAAAGAAGTTGTTTAAATATAAAACCAATTAGTTGCTTGTAAGGGAGGAATCAACCAAACATCTAATGAAAAAGTTAACGTGGAGAGGAATAAAGCCAGGTTTGAATTTCTTCAAGAGGCATAGGGGTTGTGTTCTTTAAATTTTTGAAGTTATTGATGTTGTTTATTAAAACAAAACAAAGGGGTTTGAAGGAGTTATCGTCTAGGCTTTCTGAGTTTTTATTTATGGGTTTTTTAAGGTTTAGTTTATTAGTTTGTGTGTTTAGATTTTTCCTTACTTGTTTAATAGTATATTTGATGTGAGAATGAGGCTCTCCTTGTTGACTTGAAAGTTTTGCTTTTAAATGTTGATTTGTAAAGTTATGTCAAAAATATGATAATGCTTAATTGAAGATCTATAGGAAGATTTAGATTTTCTATGATTTGGGTTTCTCAAGTTTATCTTGATTTCTCTTTATATCGTAGGCTATATGAATTTGGACAATTTGCAATCATATGGTTTATGTGAGGAAGACATTGATTAAGTTTGATTATGATTTGTTGAATGCATTTTTGGGGTTTCTGAATTTAATCGGTCATATCAGATTGCTTTGATGTAAGTAATGATATATTGGCTAGTGCTTCGACTGGTGGTAAATTGTCATCTTAACGTGCTTATGATTCTTTCCTGCACTTACTGCTTCGTTATTCGCTAAGATAGATCGCATTGAAGTTATTCTTTGTTTTGGCACCGTTTTGTCCTAAGGGAGAGATATAGGATTTTTTGTTAATGTTCAATTCAAGGCGAGATTTGACTATTAGTTTTTTTGGCATCTTTTTTTCCAAGGGGAGAAAATTATGTTGATTTTTTGGTATTGTCGAATAATTGACTAATTAAGGGGGAGTTCTTTTGTGGTTTGCGAGTTCAATGTTATATGTCCAATTATCACCTTTAAAGGGAGTTTCACATATATGACAAATAATGCCAAAAAGGGGGAGTTTGTTAAGATACATGTTAAATATCTTATTATTAATTTTGACAATATTTGATAATTAGACTTTCAAGATAATGTTAATTAGCTTCAAATCCTAATCAATCTTGGATTTGATTGGTTTATTATAGCTGGACTTGGAGGCTGAAATCCTAAAGCTATCTTGGATAATATTTGTAGCTAATTGTATAGAGATAGAACTTTATCTAGCAAAGAGTTCTAGATGAATCATATGACTATTGAGTTGAGTTGTTCTTCTTCCATGACTCCTTCTTTGTCTTCAATGGTCGATGGGTTATGTGTGGGATGTGGTTGCTTCCTATTTATGCTTGCGTGATTTGGATGGATAATTGATGTAGGTGTGTTACTGAATTTTTGGTTAAGGATCACGTATCCGTTGTAATCTTTTTTTTTGGAAAAATCACATAACTTGGGCTGATAGCATGTGTGTTATGTTTCCTTTCACTGTGATTTTGATTTCGGTATTTGCATGAATCAACTGGGCATTTTTATTCTACGCTTCAACGTTAATTGAGGGTTTTTTTTTCTTAGACTTGGCAACTAGTTTTTCTCTTTATGTTTGCATGATTTTGTGTGACTTTTACTGAGTATTCTCCATCTTTCTTCAACAATAACACTGGGTTATGGAGCAGGTTGAAAGTGTTGTTTTTTGCAACTTGGTTTTGCCGATGTAGGCGTGAATCTTTGATGGCTTTCTTATTATTTATGGTGTTAGTTTCATGGATGCTAATTGTGAGTTGTAGTGTGAGAAAATTCCAGAAGTTACAACTGTCATTTTTGGTTGATAGTGTGATGTTTATTGAGTGGATTGAGTGTTGATTGGGCACATTTCTGGTGGCTATCGATAGTAGTGTTGGTGTGCAAAAAGTTCCAACAACCGATGTGAATTTTGCAGCTTTTATGTTTACAACATTTCGGTGAATAAACGTTTATGTTTATTGGTGAACAACTTTCTAATCTCTCTTTAAAGAAGCTAGAATTATTAGGAAAGTTTGTTTCTTATTTCAAGTGCTTTTATTTACGTTCTTTATTGTTTAATCACTTAAGTTATTTATTTCGTATCATTAACATTAAACATTATTGAGAAAATTCTCTGTTGAGATTAGTACAAGGTGATCATATTATTAGGTGTGATTTACTTTCAAAGATAGTGAGGACAAGGGATAGTGTCAAGGGTTGAGTGAGTCAGCTCTATAATGTCTTGAGTAAAACTATTGTTGTATCACAAGTGAAAGTTGATTAAGCTAGATGAGAGTCCCGTAAATGTAGGCAAGGTGTGTCAAACTATGTTAATAAATTTCGTCGTTGATTTACATCTATGCGTTTAATTTTTTGATTTTTCATTATATTAGAAATGACTGTGGTCAAATCAAGGAGTTTGCTAAATTACTACATCTTTCAGATTTTTCACTTGAGAATTAAGAGAATCAAGAAAAAAAACTTAAGATAAAGGATAATATAATGAAATATGAACTAAATAAAAAAGGTAGTGATTTTAAAACTGAACCAAACTGACTGGTTCAATTGGAATAATATAAACTAGTTAGATTGTTGATCCAGTTTATGCTCATAACTTGTATAAGAAAAAATCGACCGATTAACTAACAAACTCAACTGTCGGTTTCTTTAAAAAACCACCAAATTTAAAAAAATGATAAGTTACAATTATGTGGGACCACCATCTTTAATAACGTGGAACCCACGTGAACAACTAAGGGGGCAGTTGATTCATACAGGAGAATTGCAATAAGAATGAGAATGAATATAGTGAGGAATAAGAATGGATATTATCATTATAATTATGATGGTTGGTTAAGAGGAATGAATGATTACCATTACCATTGATAGTGGTTGGTTTGTAAAAAATATTGAAAAATAAAAACTTATTATATTTTAACTAATTAATTAATAATATTTTAATTAATTATATTGTAATTAATTATTAATTATATTTTAATTAGTTATATCTTAATTAATTATTTATTTTTAATTAATTATAATGTAATTAATTAATTACAATATTTTAATTAATTAATTAATTATATTTTAATTGATTAGTATTAAAAATATTTTTGAAAAAAGAACTACTAAGTTATAATGGGGCACTTTACAAAACAATGATATCTATTCCTCTAGATTGTGAGAGGAATGGAGTATTACCCAAAAATGGATAATAAAAATAATAACTCTATAATTATACTCTCTTATCAAACTCAATCTTTCATTCTATAACCATTCTCTTTTTTCATATCCACTAAACAAGCACACCCTAAGTTTGTTACTCCTCTCTACAATTAAAGCACGCAAACCAACCCATGTTTATTATTTTCATTGTCAATTTTTAACTTTGAGATTTAACTGTATGAACCATTTATTATTTTCATTGTCAATTTTTAACTTTGAGATTTAACTGTATGAACCATTGATTGAAGGAAAGTGAAGACTTTTAATAGGTAGTTCAATATTTTGAATACTGTATCAAATTTAGTATTAGATTGAGTTTTGGTATAATATTATATCGATATCGGTCAATATCAAGTATCATTTTAGGTAATTTTTTAAATTTATAAAATAATCCTTAATTTTTAAAAAAAATTGCAAAATAGTTCGGAATTTTTAACCATATTTCCAAAATTTTAAATAATAAATAATAATCACAATCAATATGAAATAACAATAATTTTCACATATTTCATATATAAATAATAACCACAATTTATATGAAAAAGAAAATCATTTTCATACAAATATAAAATTAAGAACAATATAAAATATTTAAATATTACAATTTCAATTTTCATTATATAATAAATAATAATTACATCAAAACATCCAATAAAAAATAATAAATATCCTTAACTCTCAAATTATTATAATTTACAACAAGAGTTCGTGATAAGGAAACAACCAAGTAGAATT
>JANZXR010000004.1:7209144-7227895 GCA_027575705.1 Erythroxylum echinodendron
AATTTTCGACTTACTATTAACAATTGTTACTATTATTACTTTTATTAATTATATTAATTATTATTATTATTAAATTCATTACTATTATTATTATTAATCAAGACCTAATTATTATTAATTTTATTATTCTTATTCTTATTAATTATTATTATTATTATTAATTTTCGACTTACTATTAACAATTGTTACTATTATTACTTTTATTAATTATATTAATTATTATTATTATTAAATTCCTTATTGTCATTATCGTTATTATTATTATTATTATTATTATTATTATTATTATTATTGTTATTATTATTAAATTCTTTTTTATTATTAATTTTCTTCTTCTTATTATTAATTTTATTATTCTTAATTATTATTATTAATTTTCTACTTACTATTATTCTTATTAATATTAATTTTATTAATTATTAATTATTAAATTCCTTATTATTATTAATTTTCTTCTTCTTATTATTAATTTTATTATTATTATTATTATTAATTTTATTAGTTTTATTATTATTATTATTATTATTATACTTATTATTATTTATTTTTATTAATTATATAATATTATTAATATTAAATTTCTTCTTATCATATGAATTTCTAACATTTTGTAATGGTTAATTTTTCTTGGTCCGACTCATGTTAGCGTTCATTATATAATCGCAACTGCAATATAAAATAACAATATAACGATATTGAAAATAAACATAACATAGGGCTTTAAATTGCTAAAAAGTTATTTAGTTGAACAAAAATTAAGTTTCAGTCTTATTCAGTCTTATTTTAAATAACTAGACAAAATATTTAAAATTCAATATAACCTTGAATGTGTGGCAAGAAACCTCCTCACTCACCCAAGTCTTTGAGAAGGCGGAATAGTGAAAAATACAAGCATTTGTATAAGATGATCAGGAATTTTGCGTAAAGTAGTATCCCTTTTATCATCTGTAAGCCCCTCTATCTCATCCAATGCACTATATAATTGTTCAACTCTTTGTTGAATATACATTGTAGTCCTAATATTTTTACACAATTTATCTCCAATTTGATTCATAGTATCACCCAACATCCTGATAGCAACAAATAACTCTGCACAGTTTGCTTCTCCCGTATCATTTCTCCCTTTTTTTCCCTCTTTTCTGAAATATTTTTAGCTTGTATTTCAAGATTTGATGTTTGAGGTTGGGTAAAAGACTCATCTATATTATGCAAACTATGCTCATATTGATCTTCACCACCTTCATTTGACCCACCTACACCTTCTTGCCTTTCTATTTCTTCAAGAATATCTGTAGCAGTTTGTGCATCATTTCCAGTTGCACAATCTTCTCCATAGATCCTAGTCAATTCATTATAGAAAGGAAAGCTCTTCCTTCGAAATTGAGTAACATCTTTGTGACTCTGACAAGATGAAAAAAAACATCAATAATTTATACAAATGACAAGAAAGTAGTTAAAGAAAATACTTAAAATAAGTTAAAAGTTCAATACTTACACTTAAGTAAGAATCCCATATATGATCCTCAGCAGTGATCATCTTCCTTTCGATATCCCATCCAAATCCACTAGTATCTTTCCTTACCATATTGTAAACAATGCTCCACTCTTTCTTTAAAGTCTTAATCCTATAGACTCTATGTGAAGTCTGACTTTTAGGCTTGAATTAGGAAGCTTTGTTGCTACCATTCTTTCTAATTCATTGAGATACCCAGCTTTAAATCCAGCATCAGCGTATATGTTCCCACATTATGCAAATCAACCAAGAAACTAGCACAACATCCTCATCATAATTCCACTCTTTTTTTGTTCCTTTCGAATTTTGAGAATCAATAGTTGACGGAGAATTCATTGACATACTTGTCTACCAAATTAAAGCAATATTGACAAATTAAAAAATAAACATCATAATAAAGGAAACATTCATAAAATTCTTCATACCAATTAACATTAATGATCAACAGCTTACAAAAATATTCATATAGTGTTCAATAATAGTATACAACCTAAACAACAAAGAGTACAACAACTTACCTAAACAATAATATAAAACCTCCTAACACTCAAACATAATAGAACACCTAAAAAATGTTAATTCTCATTTTACCTAGATGTTCGCCATTCATTGAACATTTTGCGTGTCAATTCATTTCTCCAATTTTTCTAAGCATTAGTTGGGTCAATAGCGGTTATACGCTCCTCCTAAACAACTAGATTGGTGTGAAAATAGTCTCTTAAATAAGTCTCTATGGGATTAAAACTCATCTCCTGCCTAATAAAATTATGAAGCAAACAACAAGCTATAATCATTCGATTATATGTCTTTATTGGATAAAATGATGGACTCCTAAGAATAGCCCACGTAATTTTTAGTAACCTAAAACACCTCTCAGTTACATTGCATGCAGTCGCATGTTTCATATTAAAAAAATTATTCTAGAGTTATTGGTTGGTAACCTTGATGCCATTCATTCAAATGGTACCTTTGACCCTTAAAAGGTGCAAGGAAGCCCTCACAATTTGTATAACCTGTGTCAACTAGGTAATAACAACCTATATAAAAAACACTACATAAGTTATTCAATGTACATTATCTTATATAAAAAATTTCAAACAACCTTCCTATATCATATAGGAAAGCTTACTATGAGGCACTTTTAGTCCATGTCTCCTAGTAATTGCATCACGAAGAACCCAACCATCAGCTACTGACCCTTCGCAAGCAGGAAGAACATAAACAAATTGCATGCATGTCAGGTGAGCACACACCTAACATATTTATTGCAATATCGCCCTTACGAGTTCGAAATCTATGCTTATCTTTAATTGGCACATTAATCCTGATATATGTCCCATCTAGAGCACCTAAGCAATTTTACAATTCAAATGAAATAAAAAATAATGTTGAACCTTAATCACATTCACTATATTTTCTTATAAAAGTAATAGGGTGATTATCTACCTTAAACCTAATCCACCGATGGTCCGAAGAGTTTGTTGGTATGGGCTCAAGTTTCTTAAACAAAAGATCTTACAAATGCATCAATATATTTAAAACATTATAAAAACACCGACTAATTGTCTTACTGGACCTTCTAAAATTTTTCCTAATAACTCGATTTTTAACACGATGAGCAATAATATGTAAGAATATAGCTACTTGTTCATCAATAAGCATGTGTTTTGTTGACTTTAATCCTCTTATATTTTCTAGCATTTCACATAGTTTAAAAAAAGCTTGCCTATTCATCCTAACCATTGAAATGCATGACTCATCATTGTCATCGCCTCACATAATCTCGATTTGCATAAAATTTAGAAAACAACTTCTAACCCTTGGCCTATAACTATATAAAGAAGCCTTCGATGCCAACAAAATGAATACTGAACTAACAACATTTCACAACTAAAACTATACAGTCAAGACAACCACAATTCTTTTCGTTCTTTCTACATTTCTACGTAAACTCAAACTGAAACGAGTCATGACTGCAAAAAATAAAATTTCTAATGTATTTACATCAATACGTTCAAACAATGTACAGTGTAAGATTAATTCAAAATAGTTGAAGACATAAAGTAGAGTAAGCCAAAAAAAAAAGAAGATAATATTTCCAGAGTTAAAAAGGAGGGATTATAGAACATAGAAACCATAGCTCAACCAAACATTTTAAATGAAACCCTACTCAAATAACCGAACACCAACTTAAGGAAGATAGAAAGAAAGGGAAAAGCATAATAAGCGTAATGACCCTAGTGGCTAAGGATAAGGAAGTATGATAAATGTGTTTTTAGATTATATTTCTAGTGTTTTTTGTGTGTTTTAAGTGCTTCTTTATGTGTTTTAGTTTTAGTTTATTTGATCTTTAGCATCTTTTGCATCTTTTCTTGATCTTTGAAGTGTTTAGTTTTTTCTTTACATTATATAGTGTTTGAGGATAGTTTGGAACTTATTTTTTAGGATGGATTGATGCACCTTGTTGATGAATTGTGTAGGCATCAGATTTGCAGCTGTGGATGTGGTATAGGTGATTTAATAGCACCACAAGGCAGACTTAGAGAATTCAGATGACAATGAAATCTAATGGAGAGGAAGGAAAATGTGTGAGGAGTTTGTAGCTCAAATTTTAAGTCAATTGGAGGTCCGGAGAGGAAGTTATGGCCAACAGAGCGAAGAGTGTAGAAAGTTGTTAGATCGCAGTGCATGATCATGCTTGTGCACGATCGTGCAACTACAAAGGACTGCCTCTCTGTCACGATCAGCTACAAGAGGACTGCTTCTCTGTCATGATCGTGTGCAACTATAAGAGGACTACCTCTCTGTGTTCATGACATGAGTATATTATGTATATATGAATTTTTGTGAAAGAAACTCCCAACTGCAGCCAACAACGAAGCTGAGTATATTATGTATATATAACTAACAACTGGTTCTTTTGTTTCATCTTCTATCTGATGCTATATTCCTTACGTCGTTTTTGGATATAGGTAATGTCTATTACTATTTAGAATTTGGATCATCTTTACCCAATCAATATTTATCCACGAAATCCACAATACAAAACAGACCAAGAATACTCATAATCAAGAAATTAGCAAGCCAATTCAACAAAACTCCTTACCTAATCGAAACCCATCAACATAAACACATCACCCATGAGAACGAAGAGGAATAACTTACCCAGAAGAGAGGAAAGATAGTAGAAGGCTCGGTTAACTTGAAGAGAGAGTGGCGTTTCTGGACAAGAGAATCACGAGGTAGACAGTAAAAATGAAGAAGAAGTGAACGCGAGAGTGAGGTAGAGAGGATAAAGTGAAGAAGTTTCTGTTGAGAGGTGAGAATGAAGAAGTAACTCGAAGAATAAAAAAGTCTTCAACAAATAACTCTATTATTGGAATAGTTAAAGATACCTTTTGATGATCTTCAACTATTTTTAAAAGTTGAGAACACTTAATCTTATGATTTTTTTTTTATCTAGCTAAACAAAGGACTATTTAAATTTTAAGAATATACCAGGAATAAAATTCCTATCCTGTGAATCAAACTTGCCATTAGTGCTTTAGGAATGTATATGAAGGAAAATGGTATTTGAGCAAGCTCAATAAGAAGACCAGTAGCCCTAGCCAAATACTTACTTCGTTGATATTTCATAAAATATTTACTTGATTGCCCCCATTCTTTTAACTACATTTAGTCACAGAGTTCTTTAATCTACGGCAGGGCATAATTTTTTTTAGAACTTGAAATCAATCGATAAATAAGCCTAGGCCCAAAGCCGAGTAACCGTAGGGGCATAATTGCACGTTTCCTTAGTGAAGAAACGAGATTAATTCGGGGTCCTAAAAATCTTGTATAAGGCAACTAGGCTGAATAAAGTTCGGTGAAGAAGCCAAACAAAAGCACCGTGAGTCCAAACCTAAAAAATGAGCCATTCGTTACGTTTTGCAAAAGCGTGATCGATTCCGACGAGGGCGACGGCCCTTCTTAATGTTAGTGCTGGTTGTTACAAACCTAGGCTTGCTGGCAACATCGGCCACAACACGTTTGTTCTCAATGTTAGGTTGTTATATCACAAGAAACAAAAGAGAGGCTAGCTAAACCTGTTACGAGTCCAGCAGACGCAAGAAGTATGTTAGGTTGTTATATCACAAGAAACAAAAGAGAGGCTAGCTAAACCTGTTACGAGTCCAGCACACGCAAGCTACTTCTTGCAAATACAGCTCCAAATCTAAGAACTTCAATCCCATTTAAAATTATTAGGTTTAAGAAACCTCAGTTTCTTCTGATCTTAAATATCTATCAAATGCAAGGTAATTCCGGTTCACCTCTTTTAATTTGTATGCCTGACCTTTTTATGCAATTAGACAGACGCTTAGTGTGGTCTCTGATTTCATTTGTCAGTCCCGAGACATGACAGATTACAAAATTTGTATAGTAGCTCTGGCAGCTATATTAGGAAAGTTAGGACGTCTTCAAAATTTTGTGAAATAAACGAATCGTTATGGTCAACCCCAAAAGAAGGGATTTGGGGAGAAGAATCCAGAACAGGTTCCAAATTCCAAAAGCAAAACGGTATGGGCGTCTACCTCTTGCAAAAGAATGGTCCACTTCTGAGCAGCATATTTCTAAGAACCACATTTTACAGGTGACGTACTGTGACATTTGAAAAGGAAAGTAAGGTCCTGGATGGATTTCGGTTTAATACTCTTAACACACTCTCTTAACTATAATACTCTTCATCAGGTAAACTTTCCAACAT
Source organism: Erythroxylum echinodendron (assembly GCA_027575705.1). NCBI lineage: Eukaryota > Viridiplantae > Streptophyta > Magnoliopsida > Malpighiales > Erythroxylaceae > Erythroxylum > Erythroxylum echinodendron. The sequence continues at coordinate 7,215,402 of JANZXR010000004.1, forward strand.
GAATCAGTGACAGGTTGTTTTAGAGCACTAAGTTTGGCAGGAGTTGGAAACCAAAATGATAATGCATTAATGGGAAAATGATATGCTATGTCTCTTTTAGATAGTGAAACGAAAAGCAAATCTAAGTCACTACTTGGTAATCAAACAAAACGAAAGGAATTGGGGTTGATGTATTTTCATAAAGTATAAAAAATCAACATTTTCAAGTTCAATTCAATTTTTTTTAAAGAAACAAACTTATGAAAAAGATGGGGTTACATTTATGACATTATACTGTCAAATTTTTAAGCGAGGAGATGAACATTGATAGTAACATTTATATTTTATTGTGAAATAATTAACATGTTCAATTAGTATATTAAGTTAGATCAATGTTAGCAAGATAATTTATGCTTGAATGATTCAAACATGTGCTGCAAAAAAAATTTTGAAGGAGGAACGAAGGGTGTTGAAGCTGAAAGCAAGTAATAGAATAGTCATCAGAGTTGTATTTTTGACATCAATAATTGATTTCCTCAAGAATTCAATGAATTTTAAAGGTTAACAAGCTTAAATGGAATGATAAAGACTTGTTCAACCCAAAAAGTTGAAAAAGGTAAAGGTTGCAACCTTATTAGTTGCAATAAATTGAAAGTGCTGAAATAGAGAAGTCATGAAGAGCTCTCAAACATAAATATTATTATGGTTCTTGTAAAGCTTATTTATTTATCAACTTAGTTCTACGGTAATAGAGCTTAGTTAAAAGATAAGCTATGTTATAATTGAATAGTTGATTTTTTGTACTGTATGACATGTTTAGATTTTTATCGTTTATCTTTTAATATTTTTATCCCAAATTTCTAGGGTACATGTTTTTATGCCATGAAAAAGGGTGATATTCCAATATGAAATACAATTTTACTACTCTTTATGTTTTTCACTTTTAGCTTAGTTTTCCAATTTTAGTGAGTGTTAGAAAAAGCAAAATATCACTAGAGTTAAAAACTTTAACATGATATCAAAACTCTACGGATCTTAAAAGGTTGTGATAGAGAAAATAATTAAGAAGACCCTTTTGTTTTTATAAAAACCTAATACTTCTAGATTGTGTTGCTAAATTAGCTTTATCAAGCTTCTCTATATTGGCACCTTTATTACTCAACAGAGAAAATTATATTATTTGTGTAGTTAAGATGAAAGCTTATTTAAAAGCCTTTGATATTTTGGATGTGGTCGAGATTTGGGTATTCATTTTTATATCTATCAAACTTAATGGAAGTATGGAGAAGACAATATTCTTTAAGGGATTATAATATACCATTGGGTATGGTGACATTGAAAGAGAGGCATGACAACAAGTATATAGAAACTACGTTGGTATCAATGATGCATTATGAAGTTTATGGTGGCGATCAACTTAATCATGAATATCATGCATAGGTTGCTACATATGGGAGCAACAATTTGCACGAGGAATTGTCCTCAAAACATCCCTTATGGTAATACTCATAATTTATGGATTTCAACAACAATAACATTCAATATCCTAATTTTGCATCAAGTTTTACCTAGATTTCAACAACAATAACAATAGTAAGAAGAGGATTGGCATCTCAAGAAGCTCTTTATAAAAGTTGTTGCTATAGTTGAGGCTAACCTCTAAGAAGCTAAACAACTATTTACCTCTTTCTACAATATAGGAGGTTCTACTAAATAGCTCATTAAGCTTATTTTTAAGGAGATACCTGTTGTTTTATCTAGATATACCAAGCCAAAATTAAGGAACAAGTGACAATTTATTTAAGAAACGGAAAGGAGCTAAATTTTTTTTTAAAAAAGGAGGCAGATGTTCAAGAGGAGAAGGAAAATGAGAAAGAGGAAGATGAAAAGGAAGAGTTAAATAAAAAGGCCATTAAGGAATTATCGACAGCCATCTTAAGAAAAGAGGACTTCTACTTTTCATAAAAATAAACTGTTAGAGTCAATTAGTGATCTAGGGAGTTTTACTATCCTTTATTATGTTGATAGTTTGTTAATTAAAAGAGCATTAATGGATTTACTTGGTTTTATTAATTTAATACCTTATATCCTTAGTATATTACATGAATCCTTACTTGAGAAGATATGAGGAAGCAAGCCACTGATTATAGATCCAAGTTGAGTAAAGTGCTTATATAGAAGTTTAGTTAAAAGATTCATAACGAAGCATTAGTTAGGAAGCAACCTAACAATTAGTTGCTTTTATTTTGAATGAGTAGTTAGAAGGATTTTCATTAGTAGTTTAGTTGTTTTTTAATAGTTTTTAGCCTCATGGTTCTAACATTATGAGTTGAAATTTGATAGAGTTCTGTAAGCTATAAATGCAATCACTGGCACTAAATTGATGTTAATGATATTGGATAAGACTATAAATGTTTTATTATTAAAAGAGTACCAATTATCCCCACCTCCTCCCATTATTTTTCATATTATTTTTTATTATTTTTACATATTTTGTATATTGAAGATAATGTAAAACTTAAATGTGGGGGAGGGACTTAGCAGTTAAACTTGTCAATTTTTCTATAATTAGCTTAATATTAAATAATTTGTTATTTTAGAAAAAGGAGTATTGATTAAGAAGATTCATTATCAGTTTAGTTGTGATTGTAATTTGATTTGTTTAGGCAAATAATTATGAGTTTTGATGATTAACTTGATTTCAATTTAGTTCATTAATTTTGAGAATAGATACTTTATTAATTCATTAATTTTGTTAATTAGTTTAATTACCTCTATGTACTTTCCCTTTGAGCCCATATTTATGCATATGTTCACTTTGGATTAGGAATTTGCTTTTTTTAAAAATACAAGATTGAATACACAATCATGTATTTGCCCATGTACCACCTAAAAACCTATTTTTTTACCATAACAGGAAAATTAAAGGGCAAAGTAAGAGAGACTTGGGAGGCACAATCAAATAACATAGAGTGGTAAAAAGAACGAAGAACAAGCAATGATAACTATTTGGAGTGAGTTTCCAGCTATCTAAATTGAATGTCATAAAGCTTAAAAGTGATTTCATCATATTTCTTTTGATTTTTTATTTTTTACTTTAGTTTTCATGTTATATCTTTCATTATAAGGAACTAAATCATTATAGTACCTAGGTAAGATTCCCAAGATGGATTATGAAGTGATTTTTATTTAATTTAATTTATTCGTTATTTTCATTGGGATTTAATTATATGTTAATTATTCATTCATAAATATAATATGCCTAATTTCATTCAAATGAGAATGAGAAGACCTTTGCATGAATTAATCTAGCATAATGGAAAAGAGTTGCATGCAAACTTAGAGATAGTTTAACATAAATCTTTTAGATTATGGTCAAACCTAATAACGGAATTCATGAATCAGTTGATATTGTTAGAGTAGTACTCTAAAGGTAATTACGTTTAGCACTTTCGTACAAACTTTATTTTGATTAATAAAGAGAAAAGCATTTTTTCATTGATTTTATATTTGATTATATATGAATTGATATTGATCTTAAATCAAATTAATAAAGTCCATGATACAAAACATAGTATGAAGGAAATCATAATGAGATTATGATAATGAAATTCCTATCATGTGCAGTTATGTTAGTATCTAAATAATCCCTAGTCATAGGATTAATAAGACAGGATATAATTAATCTAGACAGACTAGCACATATTCTACTCCTTAATTTGATCAAGCAGTGGATCTCATAAATTATAAACATGAGATGTTTAGAGTTAATACGTAGATGCTTACTAAGGGTAGTAAGTACATCGGATGACCCGCTATGAGATTATCATATGGATGATCTATCGAATGTCAATGATTAATCTCATCATAACAATGGTGCAAATATCCTTATACTTGAGGTATTCAAGGATATATTGGATATAAATCCTATGCTTTGACATCATTCCTTGTTACCTCAAGACGAGGTCGCTCTTAGGGTGGTGATTGGGTACAACTATTTATATTAGAAGGTAATTGGGTATCTAATAAAGGATTCACCACTCCTGATAGAAGAAGATGATACCCACGACCTCTTATCAGGGTCATTACTAGGGAGTCTCTAGCCAAAGCAATTATGTATCATAAAAAGAGTCTTCACTAACATATAGAGTAATGAGATCCCAGGACAAGAACTAACATCAGTTGTACTAATTATGACGTAGCTAGTCTGGAGAGAGTTAACACATAGCCCATACTCCAAATCAAGTAGGATATAGTATGGTAAAAGGATGAATTGCACGGTAACTGTCTGTAGAAAGGTTCATAAATTGGATAATTAACTATAAGTTTGTGTGTTAATCCACTTATATTCCAGTAAATAGGTATCATGAAACCCTTCATGATGTGCTTGAATTAAGAGTCAATTCAAGTTCCTAAAATAACTGAAAACCTAAGGGTCACATGCATACAAAGTCGATGAAAAACAAGTGTGTATAGCCTATTTTAAGCAGGCCACGATTGTGCCTCATAGGGCGACGATCGTGGTCGAAGGCAAGATATGCTGCGATCGTGGAAAATAAGGCCATGATTATGACAAAAGGCACGAAATGGTATATAAGTGAGTTCTTTACTTATGTACACGAGCTTCCTTAACTTCTTACACAGTCAAGTGATAGAGAAAGGGTTCTAGAAGAGTTCTAGAGTAAGAGTGAGGTGTCTTGAGTCTTGTAAAGTGCATGCAATAAGATTCTTGACCTATCTTCCATCATCATGAGCATCTACTAGAACTCATCTAGTTTAGTGCTCAAATAACCCATATACATTGTTTCTTCTTCCATATTTGTGTGTTCTTGGAGATCAAGGAAGGGTTTTGTGTTTGCAACAACCCAAATAAGGAGAAGAAACAAAAAAGGAGAAGATATTCAAGGTAAAAAGTTTACATTTCATGTTCTTTTATACATGTCTTTGCATGCATGTTAGATCTTATGGTTTCCGGGTTGTCATGGTATCAAAATCTTGATTCTAACACTTCCACTGCATCCGCATGCATGTGAGGAATGTAACCATGGAAACCCTATAGTGGTATCAGATCTTGTTTGTGCTTGTAATAGATGATGTATTGAACATGTGCAAAGTGTTTGCTAGGTTGTGACTGACTTGTATATTATTTTGGAAAAATTCATGTAAATTGTAGAATTTTTTTCTATTTTCCTTTCGCAATAATGTTTATAAGATGTTATATTATGTTTTTGTAAAAGGATATTGCAATTGAATATCATTTGTTATTTTATTTTGAATTTATATCCAGGCTGTTCCTATGTTGATTTCTGGGATTTTCTAGAAAATTGATTGCATGTACTGATTTTGAAAAATTCGTATTAATTCTAAAATTTTGTTCCTATTTTTCTTTCGCCAAAATGTTTATAAGATGTTATATTTTCTTTATGTAAAAGGAAAATGTATGCAAATGCAAGATGAGATGTTTCCACATGTATGAGATGCATGACGCTTGTTGTTAAAGTGATCATCTTATGCATGTATGATGTAATGATTGATTAGTGTTAGAAGTAATGTGACAAGTGTCTTACACATATTATGTGATGGCTATTTCCTATTTATTAATAAATAATTACTAGGAATTAGGTTCTAGAATATTTTATTAGACAAATTTAAGACGTGTATAAGACCTTGGAATTTTTCTAGAATTAATTGAATTTGATTCAATTAATAAATAAAGTAAAAGTCAACATTAGTTAACTTTTTGAAAGTTAATGGAGTTGACTTACTAAATGACTTATAATGTATGTATTTTGGTTATGGGACCTAAATAAGGTTCTTATGTGATAAGAAATATATTAATTTGATGAAAATAACATACTTAATACAAGTGCTTGAAATTAGGGTTTCAGATCGAACATCGAATCGGTCTCTTTAGTACCTAATAGGTTAAGTTATTTATCTTGATGATTTTGACCGTCAAGATAATTTTGGCTAGTGCCAAAATTGTTTAGATAAATTTGAGATGACCTAGGGATATTATAGATGACTAATTGATGTACAGGAATTTTGAAAACCCTAGGAATTAATCTAGAATTAATCTAAGTAGAGTATAGCATTTCTAATGTGACTAAATAAAGGCAAGTAAACTAGGATTAAAGTGTTTAATTTGGTAATCAAAATAATTAAAGTTTAGGGTTCCTAATTGAATCACAATATTAATTCAGATTAGCCAAGACTAACACTAATACCTTATTAGGTTTAAGAGTTGAATCGAATCATAAACTTTAGATGCATAGTTAAGTCACGATCTAAATTTAAACCTCCTTTATGTGATACATATATTAGATGCATTTTAAGGGTAGTTATAGATGTAGGCTCAATTCAATTGAGTTATCTATAATCTAAATGTATATGTGATATACATAATCAAGATCATCCAAGTATTGATGATACCAAAGGACAAATCCCTCAACCAAAATATTAGGACTTACGCCTTCTATAGATATAGCAAGAACCATAGTTCTTTTAGAATTGTGTTTTTGGGCAAAGCTAAGCCCTCTCTACGCGAATATGTTCAAACCATGAAAATTAGATATCTAGATTAATGGATTGGTCCTAACTAGAAGCATTGATTTGTTGGGCAAACCCAAGGTCAACGTAGATAGAGGCGAAGTTAGGTTATATATATGGGATGTATATAAATCAAGAGTTGATAACCCAATGAGTGTGCTAAATCAGTAGTTGATGGCACAAGTCGATAGTTGCATAATTGAATGCAATTGGTATAAATGATACCTACCAATTGACCTAAGGTGGCTTGTTGGGCAAACCCAAGGTCATTTTTGGTAATATCAGATATCGACCCATTAAGAAAACTATAAGTTTTCTTAAATTCGTAATGAGGGCTATATATTTGAATAAGAATAGTGGGATTCATAATGTATGTTATTAAAGTCCTTATAGATATGCATAAGTTTACATTCTAACACTTTCTCTTGTTCTTCTAGGTTATCGAATCGTATAATGTCTTCTAGTGTGAACTTACGCTCCCTGTTAGATTCCAACAAACTCACGGGACCTAACTTTTTGGATTGGCTACAAAATTTAAGAATCGTCTCAAATCCAAAACCTAGGATAGGTCTTACATGAATCATTTCCTGATCCCCCTACTTTCGATATATTTAATGAAGACCAAAGAGCGTACAAGAAGCTATTGGATGATAATGAGTTGGCTAGTTGTATAATGCTGGCCTCTATGTCACTAGAACTACAAAAGAAGCATGAGGCTATGAATGCTCATACAATAGTTTCGTATGGGTATAACTTAATTTATATTGTTTTGTTTAGACTGTAACAAGTTTTTGATGTCGTTGCCAAGGATTTTTCCTTATTGTGAGTCATTAGGTTAGATGGTGTTAATTGTCTCAGATTTAATTCTTGCTTCGTTGTTTATTTGCTTTTTATTTTGCTTGATTGCTTTAATTTGGTGCATTTTATTTTCAATTCTTAGCTCTGTTATTATTTGATTTTTATTTGTTTCATTTTGTTTATGCTCACTCATGGTTAAAAGCCTGAGAATTTGTTACTTGATACTGAGATTGAAAAAACTGCTCGTAGGTTGCGCAAGGAAACCAGATTGGCTCGGAATAGTATCACAGAAGAAGGGATGATGGCATGTCTTGAAGAGAGAAGGGAGTTGACTATGATGGATTTGACTATGGGGCATAACAATAGACCCATGCTTCCTATTATAAGGCCAACGATAACAACAACGAGTTTTGAGATTCCTCATAGCATTACATCTATGGTGAGAGCATCAGTTTGGAGGATTACCTTTGGAGGATCCGAACACCCATTTGGAGACCTTTCGTGATATTTGTGATATGTTCAAGCAGAATGGAGTGTCGGATGATGCGGTGAGTTTAAATTTATTCCCATTTTCTTTAAGGGATAAGGCCAGAGCATGGTTGGCCAGTTTATAGTCAGGATCGATTAATACGTGGGATAAGATGATGAGATTATTTCTGGCTAAATTTTTCCCTCCTTCCAAGGTTGGAAAGAGAAAGAATGAGATCACTTCCTTCGCCCAATATGAAAATGAAAGCCTATATGAAGCGTAGGAGTGATTTCGAGATATGTTGACACAGTATCCTAGTTATGGGTTCTCTATATGGTATCAAGTTAACACATTTTATACAGGAATGACTCCATCAACCAGGAGTACCATAGATGCTGCAGGAGGAGGTAGTTTAATACGAAAGGAGTTAGATCAGGATTACAGGTTGATTGATGAGATGGCCACCAGTAGCTTTCAGTATCATATTGAAAGGCATCCCAGACGACTTACAGGACCTCGTGTAGTATACAATACAGTGGCTTTATTAGCTCAGATGGATGTTTTGACAAAGAAGCTAGATAATCTAATGCATAGTGAGAGAAGAGGAGCTAGTTCTTCATTGAGGAGTTGTGCTATATGCGAGCATTGTAGTGGAGATTCCCATGCATCTTCTGAGTGTCAAGTTAGGAATCCTTTTTCTGAAGAGAAAGAAGATGCCCATTATGTAGGCAATTACAACAGATAGACTAGGGATCCATATTCTAACACCTACAACCCAGGGTGGAGGAATCCTCCAAACTTCTGGTGGAATGATCAAATGGCACAACTGTAGTCATCCAATTTTCAGAGGCAGCCACCTCCTAGTTTTAAGGCTCTAAATCCTGTGCCACCTGATAAATCCAATCTCGAAGAGCTAATCTCGAAGTACATCTCCACCACTGAGGTTAGGATGAAAAATCAAGAATTTTCTATCAGAATCTTGGAGAATCAGATGAGCCAGATTGAAAGTTTGTTGAAAGAAAGACCTTTGGCTTCATTGCCTAGCACTATTGAGGCCAACCCGAAAGAATATGCAAAGGGAATCTTATTGAGGAGTGGTAGACAACTTGAGGAAGTTAAGGAGAAGTAGAAGGATAAAGAAGTGGAAATAAGTGAAGAAAAATAGAGTCAGGAGGTTAGCACGAAGGCCAAGGAAGCACCAGCTGCAAGGGAGGATCATCTAAGGTTATTTTCTGACCCCATCACACATTCAGTAAGACCTTAGATCCCTTATCCTCAAAGGTTGAAAGGTACATAATTAGATAAGCAGTTTGGTCATTTTCTTGAGATGTTTAAAAAATTGCATATAAACATTCCTTTTATTGAGGAAATAGCACAGATGCCTTCTTATGCTAAATTTTTGAAAGAAATCTTATCTAATAAGAGGAGGCTTGAGGAGTATGCCACAGTGAAGCTGAATGAGGAGTGTTCAGCTATATTGTCGAAAATGTTGCCACCAAAGCTTAAGGATCCAGGGAATTTTACTATTCCTTGTTTTATTGGTGATTTGCATATAGATAGGGCTTTAATGGATTTAGGTGCGAGCATTAACTTAATGCCTCTTTTTGTTTTCAGGAAGTTAGGATTGGTGGGGCCCAAACCCACCACTATTTTGCTTCAATTGGCAAATAGGTCCATTACTTATCCGAGGGGAATCATTGAGGATGTACTGGTCAAGGTCGAAAAGTTCATCTTCTCGGTAGATTTCTTAGTCCTTGATATAGAGGAAGATAGAGACATCCCCATCATTTTTGGGAAACCTTTCATGGCCACTACACGAACCATCATCAATGTACAGCATGGAAGGCTCATCTTGAGACTTTAAGATGAAGAACTAGTGTTTGATGTATTCAATGCTATGAAGCATCCTTCTACTTTTGACTCTTGTTATTTTATTGATATTTATTCTTCTGATGCTAATAATTCTTCTATTGGTTGTACAGATTTGTTGGAAGGGGAGTGCAAGGAATGATCAAAGAGTTGGGGGAAGAATTGCAAGAAGAGTTAGAGGATATTGGAGTTGAGTTAGAGCAGGCTTGTTGGACACATTATAGAGCATACAGGCCTCTCCTACGTGTAGGCAAGCTATTTCCGAAGCCTTCAATTGAAGAACCTCCTTCTCTTTACCTTAAACCTTTTCTGAATCATTTGAAGTATGTTTATCTTAACCCACCTGAGCACTTACCAGTTATCATTTCTTTTTGTTTGTTAGGTGCCATGGAGGAGCAGCTATTAAGGGTATTATGGGACCATAAGAAGGCCATTGGGTGGTCCATTACGAATATTAAGGGTATAAACCTTCCTTTTGTACACATTGTATTTTCATGGAGGATGGAAGCAAGGCAATGGTGCAGCCCCTGAGGAGACTTAACCCACATATGAAGGAGGTAGTGAAAGATGAGGTAGTAAAGCTTTTAGATGAAGGTATTTCTACCCCATTTCTGATTCTTGTTGGGTTAGTCCTGTACAAGTGGTGCCAAAGAAAGGAGGCACCACTTTGGTTGAAAATGAGAAAAAGGAATTAATAACAACTAAGAAGGTAACTAGGTGAAGAATGTGCATAGATTATAGGAAGTTGAATGATGCCACTCGGAAAGATCATTTTCCTTTACTTTTCATTGATTAGGTGATTGAGAAATTAGTTGGATATGACTTTTGATGTGCCTTAGATGGATATAGTGGATATTTGCAGATTCCGATAGCCCCAGAAGATCAGGAGAAAACAACTTTTACATGTCCTTATAGTACATTTGCATATAGACGCACGGGTTATGTAATGCTCCAGCTACATTTTAAAGATGGATGATAGCTATTTTTCTGACATGTTTGAATCTTGCATTGAAATTTTCATGGATGACTTTTCTGTGTTTGGTACTTCATTTGATACATGCTTGAATAACTTAGAGAAAGTCTTAATTAGGTGTGAAGAGGCCCATTTAGTGCTTAATTGGGAAAAATGTCATTTCATGGTCCAGGAGTGTATTGTTTTAGGTCACAAGATTTTTAATAAGGGCATAGAGGTAGACCCAGTAAAAATTGATGTCATTAAGAAACTTCCACCACCAAATAATGTTAGATCCATTAGAAGTTTCTTAGGTCATGCAGGTTTTTATCGTAGGTTCATTAAGGATTTTTCTAAGATTGCTAAACCTTTGACTGAGTTGCTTGAAAAAGACGCTGTATTTGCTTTTGACGATAAATGTTTGTCATCTTTTTAATTGTTAAAGGATATGCTTGTGAATGTGCCTGTTCTTATATCTCCTGACTAGTCTCTACCTTTTGAATTAATGTGTGATGCAAGTGATTATGCAGTGGGTGCTGTTTTAGGCCAAAGAAGAGGTAAGACCTTTCATCCCATTTTTTTATACAAGTAGGAAATTAATTTTGGGCCCCGTTTTTGGAATCCAACTCCTACTTGCTCTGATACCATAAATGTTAGACCCCATTTTTGGAGTCTAACTATCCATACATAAATCAAAATTTTCCACTCTATGTTATTACGTCCTTACAGACGGTCTTTTTACTCTTAATTCATCCTTTCATATGTGTTCTGACGTCAGCATAGACGATACTTTTCCTCTATATTTTTCCTTTCATCTGTGTTTTTCACATGTAACCTTTCCCACTCTTATGTGCTATTTTAAGACTAACAGAAAATGATACATCAAACACAACGTGCACATACACATTTTATTATCCAAATCTTTCTTTATCACAGCTGATAACAAAATCATCTTTCTACTTCATTTTCAAGTCCATGTCATCTTTAATATCAATAATCCATGATTAATCATGAACATCGATAACTGAACATACACACATATATGCACATATTCTTAGTCAACTTACTACATAGATTCAACTAATTCTCTTCAGTTCGAAATTTCTTATCCACTTAAAACGCCAAAATATAAGTACGAACTTCTCCACATTTCTCATTTATTAGTTCTAGTCTTCTAAGAAAAGTTCGGGGTACAACAATTAAGCAGTGCACAACAGAAAGAGATGTTGGTGGTTGTGTTCGCTTTTGGAAAATTTCACTCATATTTGGTTTTGTCTAAAGTGATTGTGTATACTGACCATGCAGCCTTGGAATACTTGATGACAAAACCCAATGCTAAACCATGAGTAATTCGTTGGGTTTTACTTTTACAGGAGTTTGACATTGAGCTGAGGGATAAGAAGAGAGCCGAGAATTTTTTAGCTGATCACATGTCAGGGTTAAATAAAGTTTCTATAGAGAGTGCAACAATGAAGGAAATTTAGGAGACTTTTCCTGATGAGCACTTGATGGTTATGACAATCACTACTTGCTTTGCAGATTATGTAAACTACCTTGCTGGTAATATCTATCCCCCTGATTTTTCTTATACTCAAAAGAAATTTTTTTTGTCTGAGGTAAGACACTATCTTTGGGATGATCCTTTGCTTTACAAGATTTTTCTGGATGGTATTATTAGGCACTTCATTCCTAAAGAGGAAATGTCCTCTGTGTTTTGTCATTGTCATTCTAGAGAGGCGGGGGGACATTATGGTGCATTTAGGACCTCTCATAAGGTTTTAGAGTGTGGCTTCTATTGGCCTGTAACACCCCAACTTCCGCCGGACCCGAACCCGATATCGACAGTGATACCCGGATCCGTGCCCCGCGAAGATGGCA
>JANZXR010000004.1:7241523-7256042 GCA_027575705.1 Erythroxylum echinodendron
TATCAAATAAAATTACTAAGTAATCTTATGCATAAACATATGGGGAAAATTAGAAATAAAATATGGAGTAAAACACACAAAAAATGGATGTTTTTTTAAATAATTAATTATTGAAAAAAATCAATAATAATAATAATAATAATAAAATCAGAAGTGGGTCGGGTCAGGCGCGTGCGGGTCGGGCTAGCGGGTCAGTGCTCGAGACCCGCGCGCAGCTGGATCAAGGACGACACCATTTGGGTCGTCCCTGACCTCCATCCGGGTCGGCGGGTCGACCCGTGGACCCGCCGATCTGACCTGGTCAGAACTCCCTCTCCCAACCTCCGTTTTCAATGATTTTTTAGGCGTTTTCTTCAATTTTTCACGATCTATCGCTTTTCTACATCTATTTCAGCCAAAAGTGCTCCAAACTATGAAACATATCAAACCAATTTCGGCCGAATAAACACACGACAATTTCGTTTAAAACACCTCCAAAAATCGTAGTTCTTGGTCCAAAAGAAATGAAAATCTCAACAACAATCACCAGCAAACCGATCTCAACCAATAATTAGTCATTTCGACATTGTTTAGACAAAAACCAATTTGAACAGAAAAATGCTTTGAACATTCAAAAAAATCGAGCCCTAAAATCAAATGTCCATGGCTCTGATACCAATTGCTAATTTTAAACGTTGTCATTACCACATTCACCAACCAAATTACATTTTATTTAGAGCATCAAGTCAAGAAAATCATACCTCCAACACTTGGGATGTTCCTTTCCATTGATCAAAACTCCAACACCTATCAAAGAACAAAAACAAAGAACCCTTTTGTAAGAGAGAGTTATGGTAGAAGATCCAAGCTATCTTTTACACATCCACACACAATCTCAATTCTCCAATCTCACCTTATGCCATTTATATGACATGTTCTACCCTAAGGGGTAGAATAGGTTAATTGTATCATTTTATATGGATGATGTGAACTATAGTTTAATGGGCCAACATATAGTCATTAGGGTACTACCATGTGCCTTAAATGCAATTAGCAAATTAACCATCCCATTATGGTTATTAAATATACATTAGGCAATTCGATTGTGGTTAGACATATGGAATTAACGTTTTAATTATATTAGTCCACAAATATTTCTAACAGAGGGGTGACAACAAATGTAATGAAAAAGGGCTGTTTAGAGGAGAAGAGCGTAAAGGAACAATTTTGTATTAGTCACACCGTCCAACTGACCAGAATTTCGTGCATTTCTCTCGACTCTTCCTCATCAACCTAGCCAAGCAACTAAGACAAATCCAGGTAAAATTCTTCTCGACGGCTATTATCGCGTATTTTACTAAGCTCCTCACAATTATAAACCTAGGCAAAATAGACTGTATCTAATATTAGTGTATACCTTTGCAACTAATTTATATTAGCTGTAAATTTATTTGTATGACAATATGTTATTCAATAAAAGACATTCTTTATTTTTGTGTATTTATTAATTATTTAATTATTAATCATAAAGATAAAATCTATGAAATAATTGTTATGCAATTAGAAATTATAATGTAATTATAATTATGAGATTCGAATTGCATTTTTATTATTATTTTTAAAATATTCCTAGTCGTAGTTTCATCAAATCGAGGTATTGATGAAATCGTTAAAGTAGCACACGTTTGCATCTTTCTTATGAAGAAAGTAATTGATTTCGTAGATTAAAGTGTGGAAACACTTAAACAAACATATGGGTGCTTATTATAAAATAAGTTCACTGAACTGACCCGATTATGATAACCCCGAATGAAACATTACTTGTGTGTCTGTGGATTATCTCATTATGATGGTTGTATAATTGATCCTTAGATTTGAGATTACCAAAGTTATCTTATGTAGGAATCACTATGTTTTTTATGTTACTTATATTTTTCTTTTGGAGTAGTTCAATTCGCTAGTTATTGGATACAGTATGAACTATGAGGAGATAAATGAGTAAATCAATAAAGAATTCGTTGTCTGGCCAGAGTAAATTGAAATTTGAAAAAGTTGTTTCAAAATATCAATTATAAATCATTTACTAATTAGTAAGAACGAACATGATTGGATTATTTAGAGTAGACACGAATTTCATACTTTAAGTCTAATTGGAACATTAGATGGCGAAAGGATTAATTTATATATCATAGCCATTCATAAACAGGTTAAGTCAAACCACTTTGACATTCCTAATATTTGAGTGATCATGACATGTTGCTAGACTTCAATCATTATCTGTAATTATAAATTGTTTAATTAGAGAATTAAAGATAAATTAAAAGGAGTTTTAATTTATCTAATTCTAATTATGAATTAGAATTATAATTTATAATCATGACCAACATATTAGGAACCTATAGGTCACACATAAAAGTTCTATAAAGGAGAAATTTAAATTTAAATTAAGTTGGACTTAATTGAGAAATTTTAGGAACTTTAAGGATCAATATGTGATATTTGATCTTATAAGGATTAATTCATAATTATGACAAAAGTTTGAATTTAGTTGTAATTTTGATAAAATCTAAGGACATGAAAAATATAATTTTTCATGTTCTTAGATTAATTTGAAAATTTGGAGCTAGCACTTCTTACATTTTTCTCTCAAATTAGATTTGAGTTTTCTCCGAAAAGATCTATTGATACCGTTAGCGGCTAGATGATTGAACGAATCATGGATTGACGGATTTAAGAAGAAAAGAAAAAATACAACAGGAAATCGACACTGGTTAGTATGACTTTGTTAATTTCTTGTTTTATGTTTACAATTAAATTTTGTTAAAGTTGATTATGTGGAAAAAATTTTAAATTCATTCTGTTGCACTTAGATTTGATCTTGTGTTATTTTTCCAACATCTAAGAGTGAGCGGGAGAAAAAGAAAAGAACAACGTTGAAATGAAATAACAATAGATAATAGACTAAAAGAATTAATAGAGATAAATCTGTAGACCCAAAACAACGAAGAGAAGAAAAATGAAACGGAGATTCAAATCAAATGAATAAAAGTAAAAAAGTTAAGTTATGTTTGGTTGCAATTAAGGTTTTTAATGTAATGGAATAAAATAGATTGATTTATAATATAATAAAATATAAATGAATATAATATTAGAAAATTGTTATTTGAAAGGAATAAAAGGATTCATAATATAATATAGTAAATGTTATTTTGAAGATCGATTTATCATGTAATATAGTGAAAGTTGTTTATAGTTTTACATTCCATCATAAATCTATCAAATCGAAGATTCTTTATTTTTACTGTTTAGGATAAAATAAGATGTAATATGAAACCCTCATTTTCTATCCCATATTATTCCTTTCTATTATAAATCCTTCTCTCCCAAACGATAAAATAATATTACATTCTATTATATTATATTAATAAACTCCAACCAATCATACCATAACCCCAATACTCATGCTTCAAGTGCCAAAAGAGTTAATAGGGCAAACTGAAAGAAGTGGAATTGCCATTTCTAAAGAGTGGAAGACTGCTGGACTATTCAAAGTAACTTTTAGCTTTATGGTTTGTGTAAGGACTCAGGAGAGGCTACAGGTTTATAAATAACGGTGACACTTGGAGATTTATCAAAAGTTCACAATCGGCTAATGTAGATGAGAAAATAAATGGAAGGAAAGTTCACAGCTTTACTTTTGCCAGTCCACCTTTTACGTACGGAGCTTTCGTTAAGAAGCCTAAGTGATATAGATTTGACTGCTGATGTTGCTGATATTATTAAGTTCGATAACATATTTGGTCAAGCCACAGTTTAGTTACCTATTTTTGATTTAAAGGAAACAACATTGCTAGCCTAAATGTCTTACAATTACAAATGGAATGTGAAATATATTTGAATTGTTTTACCAATCTTGCACGCTATTGACGTATAAACCAAAGGCTGCTACCCTGATACATGTCTAGTTTAGCATGTAATCTGTGGATAAACTTTCAGATCTTATGGAAGTTAAGGACAGATTAGACGGGAATAATCCTTAACAGATTAGACGGGAAAAACTTCTTAACTTTTTTTGAGGAGTCATTTGATAAAATGAAGTTTCCAAAGAAAGTGATGGAAATAAGAAGAGAGAGACAGAAAAAATGACAGAAGGAAGAGAAAAAGAAGAGAGAGAAGCTCACGTGTATTAGATCGGAACAAAAGGACCCATACATTTGCAATAAACTAACTACTATTTATTTTTCGTAACCAAATGAA
Organism: Erythroxylum echinodendron; assembly: GCA_027575705.1. Classification (NCBI taxonomy): domain Eukaryota; kingdom Viridiplantae; phylum Streptophyta; class Magnoliopsida; order Malpighiales; family Erythroxylaceae; genus Erythroxylum; species Erythroxylum echinodendron. Next base: position 7,245,760 of record JANZXR010000004.1, read on the forward strand.
TTGACTAATCAGTAGCTAAACTACTTAGGTTGTACACGTGGACATTTCCTATATATGCGTCATTATTCTCCCTCAAGTTAAGGAAGGAAACGATTTTTCATTCCCAGCTTGTCCAAGAGACTAAATTGCTGCTCCTGTTCAAGTGGCTTTCTACGTATGTCTGCTAGCTAAAGGTGGAAAGGCACATAGTAGGACTGTACTTCATGAGCCAAAATCTTGTTTTGAATGAGGTGACAATCAAACTCAATGTACTTCGTGCACTCGTGGAATACAGGATATGATGCAATGTACATAACTGTTATTTTTATCACAACAAAGAGTGACATGTGTTAGGTGATGAACACATAAGTTTGCCAAAAGCTCAAGGAATCAAGTGATTTCATAGCATGCAGCAGCCATGGAGGGATACTCAGCTTCTGTTGATGAACATGCAACCACGTTTGTTTCTTGGCTTTTCCTGAGACAAGTTAATGACCCAACATTGCACAATTACCAGAGATAGATCAACGAGTAGTTGGGCAATTGCCCAATCTGAATCACAATAAACTTTAAGCTCAAAAGGAGAGGTACTACTGAGAAAAAATGCCACGATTAGGAGCACCTTTTAAGTATCTGACTAAATGCAATACAGCTTGAAAATGGAATGTGGTTGGATTACTCATAAATTAGCTTAAAATATGAACACTATAGCTAATATTAGGTTGAGTGATGGTGAGATATATGAGTCTGCTTACTACTCTTCTGTAAGAGTTAGGATTGTTCAAAAGTTCACCATCAGTAGGCTTAAGTTTAGTGTGCTGATCCATAAGTAGCTTCAAAGGCTTACATCCTCACATTCCTCTTTCTTGGAGTAAATCCATAACATATTTTCTTTGTGTTAGACAAATGCCAACTGAGTTTTGAATGATCTCAATACCTAAAAAATACTTGAGGGAACCCAAGTCTTTGATAGAGAACTGGATTGCAGAAAGGATTTTAAGAACTTGAATCTTTTCTGCACTTACCCTTCTAATAATCATATCATCTACATAAATTAGCAGCACTGTCAAGTCATCTTCTTCTAATTTAATGAATATAGTGTAGTAAGCTCTAGATTGAACAAATCCATCATCAATAAGAGCTATTGAAAACTTTGCGAACCACTGTCTGGGTGCCTGTTTCAGCCTATACAATGAATTCTTGAGCTTATAGGCTACTTTAGCATTAGATCTAAGCCACCCGTGATGATGATCTCCCTCACTACAAAACTCCCTATAGCCTTCAGGAATAGCCATATAAACATCCTCCAACAAGTCTTTATGCAAAAAGGCATTTGAAACATCCATTTGAAATAATGGCAACAACTGCTAACAAAGTCCTAAAGTAGTCAACTTTGCTATTGGTGCAAAGGTATTTGTATAGTCTACACCATACTCCTGAACAAATCCTTTGGTAACTAGTCTATCTTTAAACTTATCTAAGGTACCATCAGAGTTGTATATAACCTAAAAGACCCATTTAGAGCCAAGAACATGCTTACCACTAGGTAGAGCTACAACTTTCCATAATTGTTTCTTCTCTAAGGCTAGCAACTCATTATCAATAGCTTGTTTACATTCAGAACTTTGAACTGCTTCTTTAAAAGTATATGACTCAGTGAATTTGTTAAGGGTTAAGGCAAAAATCATATCAGAATCTGACAAAGAGGTGTAGCTAATAAAATTGGTGATAGGGTGATGTAGCATCATGTGTGGGGCAATTCTGTTTTAGAAAACACACATGGAATTTAAGGAATTGTTTCGTAATGATTAGTTTGTTATTTTGTTTTGGTGCCAGGCTTGTATTTATTTTGCTGGCTATTTTCCTTTACGATAGCTTTTGATTGCTCATGGATATCGGGTTGTAAACCTTGAAAGTTTCTTTGTTTTATATAGAACAACCTTTATTGCTAAGCTTGATTTTGCTTCAGCTAGAGTTTGGCCTCTTCATGGGCGTTTATACATTATAGGGTATAAAGAACAAGAAGTAACATAGTTTGATAACCAAGCAGGTTGTTTTAGAGTTCTCGTAGATTTTCTAGGTTGTGGTGTGTTTGGATAATGTGTTTCTTGGGGAATAATAGGTTGAGATGCTGGTAAGTTTTCTTGATTTTTATCAAGATCAGAATAGGAGTCACAGTGAGAATGAAAAAGAGGTGTAGAAGGATTTGGAGTGAAAGAAGAAGTAAGACGGTGATATGAGAATAAATGTTTATAGAATCTGACATGTTTATTGATAAGAAACTTCTTAATAGACAAATTATATATTTGATAGAGTTTTTTCCCAACAGGATAACCAACAAAGACTCAAACTTCTGTTGTAGCAGCAAACTTGGATCTGAATTGTGAAATAATGCCCACATAACATATACAACAAATAATTTCAAATGATTATAATGAGGACACTTATTATACAATACCTCATATGGACTTTTGAAATTTAGTGCAGACAGTAGAGTCCTATTATTGAGATATATTACTGTTAAGTATGCATTCTTCCCAGAAATGAATTGGTAAATTTGGTTGAAACTTAGGAGCCCTTATAACCTCCAAAATATGCTTATGTTTTCTTTCTACAACCCCATTTTGCTAGGGGGTGAAATGAAAGGCTATTTGATGAGAAATTCCATAGATTCAGTAATAATTTGCAGCTTTAGTAGTTATAAATTCAACACCGTTGTCAGTTCTTAACACCTTTACAGATGTTTGAAACTAATTCTGCACCATTCTAACAAACTCTTTAATAAGTTGCAAACTCTAGGAATTATACTACATAAGAAATCTCCATGTATCCTTGCTATAATCATCAACAAGTGTTAGAAAGTACTTATAGTAGGATAGTGATTAAACTATAGGGACCCCAGATGTCACAGTGTAAAAGCTCAAATGCTTTGCCAATTTTATTAATACTCAAAGGAAAGGCTATTTTTTTTTATTTAGCTACAGGACATATGATGCAAGAGCAAGAATCACAGTTAGCCAATATGGAGCTCAAATGTGGTACATGCTTAAGTAAATGATAAAGAGAATGACCTAATCTCAAGTGCCACACCTTGAAACCATTAAAGGTAGGTGGCTTCTTAGGTAAGAAAGCAGGCAACAGTAGCGCTATTGGACTGATAGTTAGCTAATACAATCCATTAGTTAACTTACTAATCCCAATCTTCTTTTTGATTGGTAAATCCTGAATGCAGTAGAAACCATGTTGAAACAACACAGAAAATTTTAGATATTTGTCAATTTACTAATAGAAACTAGATTAAACTTGAAGGAAGGCGCATACAACATATTCTTTAATTGAAGATCATCGACCAATACAACTTTACCAGTAGCTAAGATCTTAGCAACTTTGACATCAGGTAAAGTAACATATAACCTTCAATTAATAGGAACATGATCACATAGCAGTGAATAATTATGAGTAACATGATGAGTAGCACCACTATCTAAAATCTAGGTTTTAGCTTTAAGATTCACAGTAAAGCAAGATAGATTACCTACAAAGTTTACCTCAAGTGTGTTTGTGACTTGATGAGTAGGGGAGGTATATTGGTCCAGTAATGTAAATAGTTGATCCTTGAACATTTGCAGATCAAGTTTCTCAATTGATCTAGCTCCTATTATGAGAGCATTAGCTTTGGAATTAAACTTCATTGACTCCTCCTTCTTTTCTTTCTTTCTTGGCACATACTTAACTCCACTTTTCTGAGGCCTCTCTTTGTTTTTATAATGCCAAACTGGATAGCCATCAGTTTCCCAGCATTTATCACTAGGATGTGAGCCTTAAAATTGTTCACATGGTGAGGAGTTCTTTTTAGAATTGTACTTATCCTGAATAGCAAGAAGAATGACTAAACTTAAAGTACATGTCATCATGGATCAAAAGGGATTTTACTAAGAGTTGTAATGGGGCTTAGGTCAAGGTAAAGTAAAAAGGGCAAAGGCTACTCACGTGGGACAATCAAAAAGAAATTCTGAAATGTGCAAACAGAAACACGAGATTACAACTACTCATCACTATCCAATGCTACTATTTGATCTTTTTTTCTTTTTTTGTTTCTTTTTTTGTTTTTGTTTTTGTTTTTTTTGGTAACAATAAACATAAAAGAAGATACTAATAGCACAAATCAACAATAACTGAGTAGATGTACCTCTAAAACATCTCAGAATAGCGTATAAAACACATCAAATACTTAGTACTTCATTCAACTTGTGAAAGGGTCAAGCTAAAAAGTTTTCAGGATTCAATGTGATGTGATTAATATGAAAACAACAAAGTCAAAGGCGCAAAGGGGGTAACAAGGGAAAACTGACTTGGTAGGTTATTTAAGTTAAAGGTTAAAAACACAGAAGGCTTTTATCATGTCCATAAAGCATGTAACTAGCAGTATCCAACAGGTTCAGAGCAAGTTCTGAAGGTAAGCCACATAGGGAAGCCTCAAATACAACAAAGAAAATAAATGACTATGAGATGTAGTCATATCACTTAAGACTTCACATATGTTTAAATGAAAGCCCATCAAAACTTCATACATTGCTTCATCACTCAGCATCAGTTAATGACTAAGTTTATGTAATTGACTACTTTAATCAATCCACATGGTTCACTATCCTCTTAAGTTGCCTAATCCAAATTCATACATACAATTTAATTCTCCTTCCAACTACTTTTACAGAATCATATGGTCAAATGAGACCTAAGTTAGCTACTAAAAGAGTCGCAACATTTCAAGTGTGTATCTCTCAACATCAATGTCAATACCATAAACATCAGCATGCATATAATCTCAACCCCCCACACTTAATATGAACATTGTCCCTAAAGTTCAAGTAGTTAACAATCAAACAAAAAGAGGGGAAAGAGGATGAAGAAATTTCCCTGAAAAGGAATCGGCTAAGAACTCTTTTTCACCAACCACGCAAACCTAAAGAAAACTCAAAACAACTCAAAGAAATGCATTAATCTAGAAAGAAATGCAAAGGAAACAACAAGAAAAGAAAAGAAAGAAAACTACAATCCTACTAAAAGGTGTGCACTGCGATCAAGAAGGCGAAGTGCTATGAAGAGACAATCACTCCTTAGAATTATTCACACACCTGGGCATATACAATTTAGCTTGTTGTCCATTTACCTTGAACAAATTTTCATTTTCTCATTTTACCTCAAGGACGCCAAAAGGAAGGACTTCGATCACAGTGAATGGACCATACCACTTTGACTTAAGCTTCCCTAGAAAAAGAAGAAGACGAGAGTTGTAGATCAACAACTGGTCGCCTACCTTAAAGTCTCGGTGGAGGATCTTCTTGTCATGCCATTTCTTCATACGCTCTTTATACAACTTCAAATTGTTTTAAGCATCCAAACGGAACTCTTTAAGCTCATGAAGTTGCATAAGTCTCTTAATACCTGCAGAAGACAAATAAAAGTTAAGAAATTTTGTAGCCCAATATGCACGATGCTCTAACTCAACTGGAGGATGTCAAGATTTTCTATACACTATCTTGAATGGTGACATGCCTATGGGTGTCTTAAATGCAGTCCTATATGCCCAAAGTGCATCATCTAATTTTAAAAACCAGTATCGTCTAGAAGCATTAACAATTTTCTCTAATATTTTCTTTAATTCCCTGTTTGAGGCTTCAACTTATCCACTAGTTTGGGGGTGGTATGGAGTAGTAACCGTATAGGTCACCCTATACTTAGCTAACAATGAATTAAAAAGTTTGTTGCAAAAATGCAACCCCTATCACTAATGATATCCCTAGGTGTGCCAAAACGTGTAAAAATATTCTTCTTCAAAAATTTATCAACACGTCTAGACTCATTTGTGGGAAATGCCTCTGCTTCCACCCGCTTGTTAACATAATCAACAGCAACTAATAAATATTGATTTGAGAAAGACTTAGGGAATGGTCCCATGAAGTCTATGCCCCAAACATCAAAAACCTCACAAACAAGAATGTTAGTCAGTGGCATGTCATGTCTCCTACTAATATTTGCGACCCTTTGAGACCTATCATAAGATTTGACAAATGCAAATGCATCCCTAAATAAGGTGGGCTAATAGAAAACACACTCTAAAACCTTATGAGCTATCCTAGATGCACCATAATGTCCCCTAGCCTCTTTAGAATGACAATGATGTAACACAGAGAACATTTCCACTTCAGGAATGCAGCGTCTAACAATACCAACCACATAAATCTTTTAAAGAAAAGGATCATCCCAAATATAGTGTCTCACCTCAAATAAAAATATTTTCTTTTAAGCATAAGAAAAACAAGGGTGGATAGATATTACCAGCAAGGTAGTTTACATAGTCTACAAACCAAGGAGTGACCGTCATGACCATCAAATGCTCATCAAGAAAAGTCTCCTGAATGTCCTTCTTTGTTGCAATCTCCATAGCAACTTCATCTAACCTTGACAAGTGATCAGCTACAAAATTCTTGACTCCCTTCTTATCCCTCAGCTTAATGTCAAACTCCTACAAAAGTAACACCCAAAAAATTAGTCTTAGTTTAGCATTGGGTTTTGTCATCAAGTATTTCAAAGCTGCATGGTTAGTATACACAATCACTTTAGACAAACCAAATATAAGCGAAACTTGTCAAAAGTGAACATAACCACCAACATCTCTTTTTCTATAGTGGTATAATGGCATTGTGCACTGTTCAGTGTCATAGTTGCATAAAAGATAGGATGAAAGGTTTTACCTCATCTTTGACCTAACACAGCACCCACATTAATTCAAAATGAAGAGACCAGTCAGGAGATACAAGAATAGGCGCAGTCACAAGCATATCCTTTAACAACTGAAAGGATGTCAAATATTTATCGTCAAAATTAAACACATCATCTTTTTCAAGCAACCGATTCAAAGGTTTAGCAATCTTAGAAAAATCCTTAATAAACCTACGGAAAAAACCAGTATGGACTAAGAAATTTCTAATGGATCTAACATTGTTTGGTGGTGGAAGTTTCTTAATAACATCAATTTTCGCTGGGTCTACCTCTATGCCATTGCTAAAAATTTTGTGACCTAAAACAATACACTCTTGTACCATGAAATGACATTTTTCTCAATTTAGTACTAAATGGGTCTCTTTACACCTAATCAGGACTTTCTCTAGGTTATCTAAGCATGCATCAAATGAAGTACCAAACACAGAGAATTCATCCATAAAAATTTCAACACAAGACTCAAGCATATTAGAAAAAATAGCCATCATGCATCTTTGAAATGTAGCCGGAGCATTACATAACCCAAATGGCATGCGTCTATATGCAAATGTACCATAAGGACATGTAAAAGTTGTTTTCTCTTGATCTTTCGGGGCTACCGGAATCTGTAAATATCCACTATATCTATCTAAGGCATAATAAAACTCATGTCCAGCTAATTTCTTAATTATCTAAGGCATAATAAAACTCATGTCCAGCTAATTTCTCAATCATTTGATCAATGAAAGGCAAAGGAAAATGATCTTTCCTGGTGGCATCATTCAGCTTTCTATAATCTATGCACATTCTCCACCCAGTTACCTTCCTAGTGGCTATTAATTCATTTTTTCATTTTCAACCACAGTGCTGCCTCCTTTCTTTGGCACCACATGCACATGACTAACCCAACTATAATCAGAAATGAGATAGATAATACCTGCATCTAGAAGCTTTACAACCTCATCTTTTACTACCTCCTTCATATATGGGTTAAGTCTCTTTAGGGGCTGTACTATCACCTTACTTCCATCCTCTATGAAAATATGGTGTGTGTAAAAGGAAGGGCTTATACCCTTGATATCTGTAATGGACCACCCAATGTCCTTTTTGTGGTCCCGCAGTACCCTCAACAACTGCTCCTCTATGGTTCCTGACAAACAAGAAGAGATGATAACTAGTAAGTGCTTAGGTGGGTTAAGATAAACATACTTCAAATGACTCGAAAGAAGTTTAAGGTCAACAGAAAGGGGCTCTTCAATTGAAGGCTTCGAAAATAGCTTGGTTGGATGTTAGAGAGGCTCGTATGCTCTATAATGTGTCCAATATGCCTGCTCCAATTCAACTTCAATATCCTCCAACTCTTGTAATTCTTCCCCTAAATTTTTGATCATTCTTAGCGCTTCTACTTCTGACAAATCTGCACAAACAATAGAAGAATCATCAGTATTAGAAGAATAAATACCAATAAAATGGCAAGAGTCAATAGTAGAAGGATGCTTCGTAGCATTGAACACATCAAACACTAGTTCTTGATCTTGAATTCTCAAGATGAGCTTTCCACATTGCAATTGCCATGAAAGGTCTCCCAAGAATGATGGGCATGTCTATATCTTCCTCCATGTCAAGGACTAAGAAATCTACTGGGAAGATGAACTTCTCAACCTTGACCAATACATCCTCAATGATTCCTCTCGGATAAGTGATGGACCTATCTACCAACTGAAGCAAAATAGTAGTTGGTTTGGGCTCTGCCAATCCTAACTTCTTAAAAATAGAAAGAGGCATTAAGTTAATGTTCGCACCCAAATCTATTAAAGCCCTATCTATATGTAAATCACCAATAACACAAGTAATAGTAAAACTCCCTGGATCCTTAAGCTTCAGTGGCAACTTTTTCGACAATATAGCCGAACACTCCTCATTTAGCTTCATCGTGGCATATTCCTTAAGCCTCCTCTTATTAGAAATTTTTTTTTTCAAAAACTTAGCATAAGAAAGAATCTGCGTTATGGCCTCAATAAAAGGAATGTTTATATGCAACTTTTTAAACATCTCAAGAAAATGACCAAACTGGTTATCTAATTACGTACCTTTCAAGCTTTGAGGATAAGGGATCCGAGGTCTTACCGGATGTGTGATGGGGTTAGCAAATAACCTTGGATGATCCTCCTTTTTAGTTAGTGCTTCCTTGGCCTTCTAGCTACTTTCTAGACTCTCTTCTTCTTCACTCTTTTCCACTTCTTTATCTTTTTACTTCTCCTTAACTTCTTCAAGCTGTCTGCCACTCCTCAATAAGATTGCCTTTGCATGTTCTCTCGGGTTGGCCTCAGTAGTGCTAGGTAATGAACCCGAAGGTCTTTCCTTAAACAAACTTACAATCTGACTCATCTGATTTTCCAAATTTCTGATAGAAGATTCTTGATTCTGCATCCTAACCTTAGTGGTAGAAATGTACTTAGAGAGTAACTCTTCGAGATTGGATTTCTCAGGTAGCACAGGATTAAGAGCTTTGAAAACTAGAGGTGGAGGTGGTTGTCTCTAAACATTGGATGATTGTGGTTGTGCCACCTGATCATTATGCCAAGAGAAATTTGGATGATTCCTCCACCCTAGGTTGTTGGTATTAGAATATGGATCCCCTCGCTGTCTGTTATAATTGCCCACATAATGGGGCTCTTCTGTCTCTTGAGCAAAAGTATTCTCAACTTGACATTCAGAAAATGCATGGGAATCTCCACCACAGTGCTCGCATATAGCGCAGCTCCTCAAAGAAGAACTAGCCCCTCCTTTTACATTGTGCATCAAATTATCCGGCTTTTTCTTCAAAACATCCACATGAGCTGATAAAGCCACTGTATTGTCTACTACACGAGCTCCTGTAGGTTGTCTGGGATGCCTTTCTGTATTATCCTGAAAACTACTAATGGCCATCTCGTCAATTAATTTGTAAGCCTGATCTGGCATCTTTCTTATTAAACTTCCTCCTGCTGCAGCATCTATGGTACTCCTAGTCGATGGGGTCATTCCTATATAAAAAATATTGACTTGCTGCCATGTAGAGAACCCATAACTAGGACACTGTCAAAATCGCTCCCACGCTTCATATAAAATTTCATTTTCATATTGAGTTAAGGAAGTGATCTCATTCTTCATCTTTGCAACCTTGGAGGGAGGAAAAAATTTAGCCAGAAATAATCTCATCATCTCATTCCATGTAGTAATTGATCCCGATTGCAAACTAGCCAATCATGCTTTGGCCTTATCCCTTAAAGAAAATAGCAATAACCTTAATCTCACCGCATCATCCGACACTCCATTCTGCTAGAAAAAATAACAAATATCCAGAAAAGTTTCCAAATGGGTGTTCAAATCCTCCAAAGGCAATCCTCCAAATTGAGATGCTCTCACCATGGATGTAATGCTGTGACAAATCTCAAAACATGTAGCTGTGATCGTTGGCCTTATAATGGGAGGCATGGGTCTATTATTGTGTCCCATAGTCAAATCCATCATAGTCAACTCCCTTCTCTCTTCAGGACATG
>JANZXR010000004.1:7256142-7267906 GCA_027575705.1 Erythroxylum echinodendron
GTAGGCAAGTGACATGTGTCACTTGCCACATGTCACACTCTCATTTGCTAACTTAATTTTCTTCCCAATTCAATTCCCAATTTCTCTCTAAAATTCCAATGACTCAATTCATAAATTCTTAATTTCATATGTCTAAGTTTCCAGTGCCATTGGACAGTCAATTTCACTATTGGTAGACCCCTATTCTGTCACTTGGCAGTTTTTTGGGTCCGGAAATGACTCCGAAAAATTCCCAGAAAATTTCTATAATTCTCTAAAAATCTTAAAACCCTAATGACCCTGTCCAACACAATTTTTACACACTCAAAGCCCATTTTTTTTTAAATTTCCATTTATTCACAATTATACCGGGAAAATGTCATGAATGCATGTACAGATATTTTTCATATACAAAAATCAGTGTTCACTAATGCATGAGCATGAGATGTGTTTTCCTAATTTCTCCGATTGATCTCTCGAGTACCCGTTTCTATGATTCAACCCGTTATATGGAAACAGGATGTTACATTGAATGCATGAACTTAGCAAAATACTTTTAGGCATTCCTAACCCTTTCCAATTTACTAAATTACCCTTCCCATAGGTGAGGGGATGTTACAATCTTCCACCAAGTCTCCATGCAAAAAGGCATTTGAAACATCCATTTTACATACTTGCCAGTGCTTGATAGAAGCAACTGCTAGTAAAGTCCTAATAGTAGGCATCTTTGCTACTGGTGCAGAGGTATCTGCATAGTTTGCTCCATATTTCTGAGCAAACCTTTTGGCAGCCAGTCTAGCTTTAAACTTATCTAAGGTACCATCAAAGTTGTATTTAACTCTAAAGACCCATTTAGAGCCAATAGCATGCTTACCAAAAAATAGAGTAATAACTTCCCATGTTTGGTTCTTCTCTAAGGTTAGCGACTCATTATCAATAGCTTGTTTCCATTTAGAACTTTGAACTGCTTCTTTAAAATTAGTTAGCTCAGTGAATTTGTTAAGGGCTAAGGTAAACCTCATATCATAATATGACAAAGAGGTGTAGCTGATAAAATTGGTGATAGGATATAAAGAAGAAGAAGAAGTAACATAGTCCGACAACTAAGCAAGTTATTTTGGAGTTTTTGTAGATTTTTTAGGTTTTGGTGGGTTTCGTGAATGTGTTTCTTAGGGAAAAGTGGCTTAAGAGGCAAGTAAGTTTTTTTTTCATCAAGATTATAATAGGAGTCATAGTGAGAATGAAAGAGAGGTGTAGAAGGATTTGGAGTAGTAGAAGAAGAAAGATGGTGATTTGGGAAGAAATGTTCATAGAATTTGACATGTCCATTGATAAGAAACTTCTTAATTGACAAATTTTATACTTTATAGCCTTTTTTCCCAATAGGATAATTGATAAAGATACAAGCTTCTACCCTAGCATCAAACTTGGAACTGAATTGTGAAATAGTGCCCACATAATATAGAGAACCAAATACTTTCAGATGATCATAACTAGGAGACTTATTATACAATACCCCATATGGACTTTTGAAAGTCAATGCAGATAGTGGAGCCCAATTAATGAGATATGTTGCTGTCAATATTCATTCTTCTCAGAAGTGAATTGGCAAATTTGTTTGAAACCTGAGAGCCCTTGAAACCTATAAAATATGCCTATGTTTCCTTTCTACAACCCTATTTTGCTGGGGGGGTGAAAGGATAAGATGTTTGATGAGAAATCTCCTAGCTTCTGTAATAATCTATAGCTTTATTACATGTAAATTCACCACCATTTTCTGTTCTTAACACCTTTACCTATGTTTGAAACTGATTTTGCACCATTCTAACAAACTCCTTGATAAGCTGCAAACTTTGGGATTTATGATGCACAAGAAATGTCCATGTAGCCTTGCTATAATCATCAACAAGTGATAGAAAGTACTTATAGCCAGAAATTGTAATTGAACTATAAGGACCACAAACATCACAGTGTAAAGGGTTAAATGCTTTGTCAATTTTATTAATACTCAAAGGAAAAGCTAACTTTTTTTGTTTAGCTACAGGAAAAATGATGCAAGAGCAAGAATCATAATTAGCCAAAATGGAGGTCAATTGTGGTACTTACTTAAGTACATGATAAGGATAAACCATCAAAGGCAGGTTGCTTATTAGATAAGAAATCATACAGTAGCAGTACTGTTGGACTGATAGTTAGCTGATACAATCCATTAGTTAGCTTACCAATCACAATCATCTTCCTGGTTGGTAAGTCTTGAATGCAGCAAGAACCATATTTAAACATCACAGAATAATTTAGATCTTCAATCAATTTACTAATAAACACCGGATTAAACTTGAAGGAAGGCACACACAACATATTCTTTAATTGAATATCATCAACCAATACAACTTTACTAGTATCTAAGATCTTAGCAACTTTCCCATCAGGTAAAGTAATATATAACTTGCCATTAACAGGAACAGGATCACATAGTAGTGAATAATCATAAGTAACATGGTGAGCAACACCATTGTCTAAAATCTAGGTTTAAGTATTAAGCTTCACGATAAAGTAGGATAGATTACCCGCAAAGTTTACTTTTGGTGTGTCTATGACTTGATGATTAGGGGAGATATACTGGTTTAGTAATGTAAATAGTTGATCCTTAAACATTTGCAAATCATGTTTCATAATTGAACCATCTCTGTCATAAAAGCATTGGCTTTGGAATTAAACTTCATTGACTCCTTCTTTTCATTCTTTCTTGGCACATATTTCACACCACTTTTTTAAGGCCTTTCTTTACTTTAGAATGCCAAGCTAGATAGCCATAAGTTTCCCAGCATCTATCATTTGGATAGAAGCCTTCATAATGTTCCCATGGTGAGAAGTTCCTTTTAGAATTGTACTTACCTTGAGTAGTAAGAAAAGCAGCAGAGTCTGGACTTATGCCTTCACTACTATAATCACCAAATTCTCTTTAAGAGTCTTCCTGCATTAACGGAGAATATGCCTTAGATAGACTAGACAAAGGATTCATCATAAGAATATTGCCTCTGATATTCTTATAAGAATCATTAACGCCTATTAGGAACTTTATAAGTTTGTCCTGTTGATCTGATTCTTCAAGATTCTTGTTAATATCACAAGAGCATTAACCATATGTGCATTTAATATGAGCTTTTACACAACTCATCATTTTTCATAGAATTTTTAGCTTGTTATAGTATTCAATGAGAGAAGAATTTAATTATATGCAATTAATGAACTTACAGGCAATATTGAAAAGCTTAAGACCATTGGTTTGTGTATATCTCTCCTTAAAATCCTACCACATGCTCCCAGCCAGATCAAAATCAACAATAGTCTTGTGGATTTCCTTAAAAACTACTACAAGAATCCATATACAGACCATATCATTACAGCGATCCCACTAATTTGCATTATCATTATCATGAGCTAGGGTTCCTTTCACAAAAGCCAGTTTGTTCTTCACTGAAAAGGCTTTCAACATTAAACATTACCAGTCTCTGATATTTCTTCCATCAAACATAATAGGAACCAGAGGTTAATCTGGATTGTCGGATGGATGAAGAAATAGAGGATTATCAAGATTGCGATTTGCTATTGTTGTGATTTTAAAAATCAGAAATGAGGAATAGAAAACAGAAAATAGAGATTATGGATTTAAGAAATTCACGATAGAAAGAAGATTAGAAATGAAGAATAGAGTAAGAATCTTGAGTAATTAAGAAGAGAATTTGAGAGATTAAGAAAAATTAGAGCCAAATAGAAAGCTTTAATACCATGATAAAATGAAGTTTCCTCATAAACTAATGGAAACAAGAATAAAAGAGAGCAAGCAAAATGACAGAAGGAAGAGAAAGAGGAGAGAGAAAAGATTACTTGTATTGAATATGAAATTAGGAATAAAAATTGATATCAACTAACTGACTTTTATTTATAGTAAAACTAAATTAACTAACCAGGTAGCTAAACCAATAAAGTTGTACATATGGACACTTCCTCTATGTACTTCATTAATATTGAACTAAGGTGATTTGGATTTCCGTCTACCATTTCACACTTTTTTCATTTAAAATTTGATAATTTGACTAATATTTATATCTGTTAATACAAAGTTTAGTTGGAAAAGTGATTAGTAGGTCCAAGATAGTGGAAAGTGTAGAAACTTGATGCTTTTTATCTTTCTTTTTATTCATTTGTCACATTTTCTTCGGGACCAAACAGTCATGACATTCTTGATTTTGCTACCATGAGCCTTTTTTTTAAACATAATTTAGGATGTTCTTATGTAAATTCGAGATTACATGTTCTTGGTGATATCGAGTCATCTTTCCAATTAAATACTATACAGATCTTTGTTTCTAGAAGACCTTGGTTCATAATGCCCTAATACCACCATTTCTTATGGTTTTGATTACCTAATTTCTCGTTTCTCTTTACCCTGTAGTTTTTTATTTTCTTAATTGGTTTCTGTTTCAGATTTATATCGAATTAACATATCAGTGGTTCCTTTTGAAAGTGCTAGGATTAGGGTTGTATATGTTACCATTTTTTAATTTTAAAAATATTAACAAATAATATCATTTAGTACGTTCGGTAATTTAAGTCACATTAGTTCCAATAACTATAAAATTTAACATAATAATCTTATAATAAATTAAATGTTTGATTATTCAATTACTCCTTTTAATAATTTTAATCAGTATTATAAAATTAAATTAAATTTTAAATTTTAAATACAGTTTACCCTTTATTATGTTATTCTTATAAAAATTTGAACTTATCTCTTGAGTCACATAATTTATATATTAATTTTTTAAATGTAAACTCCCTTTTTTATTTATATATTTATTAAATAATGCCATCATGCTCAATTATAAACATGTCTCTTGATATTTTATTAGAATTTCTAATCCCTATTTATAAGTTATGAACTATTTTTTATTTATTGCTTTCTTTATTAAGATCATAAACTAGTATTGCTTTCTTTTTTTGGTTAAGATTAGAAGTTGATTTTAGAGTTGGAGTGTTCATGCTAAAACTATGTTCGACATTATTTTGCAAAAAGAAAAGATCACTTATTAAATTTTTTTTGCACACCTATAGTCAAATCATAAAAGAAAATTTTATTGAAAACCCTACAAATAGCAAATAGATCAATTGTTAGTTTGTTTTTGTTCGTGAAAAGATATTAATTTTATAATTATCTAGCTTTATTAAATCACCTTATTTATGTTCCTACTTTATGGTCTTAATTGTAGATAGATAGGCATACCTATAGGGTTATAGTGCAGCTACTACAGTTTGACACCACTGGTATCCACTATTCGATACCTTCGGGTATCTATAGTTTGATACCTTCAGGTATCCACAATTCGATACCTTCTAATATCCACAGTTTGATATCTTTAGATATCCACAGCACCCATTATCCGTACCTATAGAAAATGTGCAAGCTCAATATAGAAAGGAAACTTAACAGTCATAAATAAGAAATACAACATGACAACATTAATAATTGGTGGTGATGAGCATTTGTATTGGTTGTAATGATGTGCAATTATATAGATAATTTGTATCATATCAATATTTGACTTATAAATGTGCATTTTCAGTAAATGGATAATATGTTAAAGCATATTTACATTATGTACTTTGCTTAAGTATGCCATCATTGTTTACATAAGCATTGAATTTTAATATTTGGTTAATAAGTATTTATGGTATATGAGTTGTGATATTTCTGAATATGTGTGCTTAGTAGATGACTGTTAAGAGTGATGATCCAAACTAAGTATTTTTCCCACTAAGCTTTTAAGCTTAGAATGGGTGTTAATCCGTTTAGGTCCAAGTCATACCAAGGCCAACAGATAAAAGAAAACGTAATTTTGATATGTGTTTTTAGATGCAAATGATTGCACATGTAATGATGAGATGAAATTATACGTTTTCTTTTAGATTACTATGTAAATGTGAAGATGTATTACTACTTTAAATGATGATGTTAAGCATTGGGGAGTTTTGTAATGTGTATATGTATAGCATTGAATATAATTGTATACCTAGAATACGTGTACATAAATTTGGTTGCTATGTGTGTAAATGATTGTAGGTTCCGTATAAGGGTGTTACAAGACATGTATTTTATTATCAAAGATCTAGAGTCAGATGATAGTTCTGTCATAGGCTTTGGGATTTTTACCTTAATATGTCAAGTCTTCTTACATTTATCTTTGGTTTCATTCTTTTAGATGATTGAGCTAACTGTATACTTGAAGGTTTATGATTAGGTAAAAAATATTTGATTGGTTTTGGTGTTTGGGTTATTGTTCCTTATCTTTAAGGAAACATCTTGATCTCTTAAAAATAACCACATATCTAATGTTAAGGTAATTGCTTTTCCCTCCTTTAATCCATACATGAGAGTTCAGGTAAACCGAGTTGATCGACTGTCAATTAATGTAGGTATGTCATATTATCATAATAACAGTTTAACTCCTTTCATTTTTTATAAAATGTATGCCCATAGTGATTCATGGGACAAAGGGGTTTCTATCATTAGGTTTGGGAGTAAGTCTATAACTAAGTCTGGTTTAATTAGTTATAGTTATATAGTAGGTGATCTATGAATAACTTAGCTTCCTACAACTCAATTAATGGAAATTCATCTGCAAGGATTTCCATAAGAGTTAGTATTATTTAAACCCTTTCTCAAAAGTAATAAATGAAACAAAGGTATTGAGGTTAGATATTTTCATAACTTTACTACTGAATTGTTTGGTACAATTTAGAAAGATTTATAATTTTTAATGTTGTCTCAAAAAAAGTTATGGAGTTATAAGTTCTACATTAGTTACTAGTAAAATAAGTATCAAAATAATTCTTTAACTATCTTGCTCCAGCCATTGAATATGTGAGAAGTGATTGATACTAGACTTTTGATATATCTATCAAAATAGATAGGAAAGGTTAATATATTATTATGTTTGATGCCCAATGTAGATATATCACTTTCTTGAAATGTTTGGCATAGTTAAATTGATTTGTCATGTCATTATAAGGTTCTAATGGTGGTAACTTAAATTTCAATGGTAGTAGATCAAATAGTATGGTTGTGGTTAAAAAGTTGTTAAAATCAACAAAAATAAGCTTTTGGGTTTGTTCTTATAAGAAATCAGGTGAAGTATGTTTATAATAATGTGTTATGGGTGTTATTATAACATTATTTTAATTTATAGACCTTTCTCAACTTAGGGTTTACTATGTATACCTCATAAATCATAGGTTTTATCCTTTGGGTAGTATGAGAAAGTTCAAACTTGACCTTATATGTTTCTATAAGTATGGTTTCGGATTAAAGAATACAGTTATAACCAATAATTATTGTTGAATATTCTCAATTATTGTTAGGATGCTTATATAGTTAATGTAAAAAGACATTTATGGTAAGGGTATTCATGGCAATTAGGACTAGACTCAGCCTGACCCGACTCAAAGTCAATAGACTAGGCCTAATTTAGGTGAATTTTAAACTGAGGGGTCAACCTAAAAGACCAAAAGAACTATGTGACATGACATTATTTTGGGTGGCCTGTTTGGGCTCAAGCTCTAGTCACGTGATGCTAGTCCCTTGGACTTTTAACTATTTTAACTGTTTGAAGGCTAACTCAGGTTATTGATTGCATATAAATTCTTCCTTTAAGGAGAGTTACATTAATTGGACAACAATGCTTCCAAAATGATGAATGAATTTATGGTAATACCTTACTAATCTGAAAAACTCACAAAAACATCCAAAAAGCCCATCAATCATTGAAATTAGGTATTTGTCTTTGAATGTTATACTATTCATAGCTCGATAGTCTACACAAAATCATTAACCCCTATATGCTCTTTTTAGTAATAGATTATGTCATAAGAATGGGCTATTACAAAGTCTTATCAATCCATATTATAGAAGTTCTCTCACCATCTTTTCTATTCCATTTTTTTGATAGTAATGGTATCAATATGATTTGACACTTAATAGCTCTTTGTTAGGCTGGAAGGGAACGCAATGATTATGTGATGATTTTGGTGGTAGGTTATAGGATGGTTTAAATGTTAGTTTATGCCCTACAGCTAATTGATTATGTGATCATTTTGGTGGTAGGTTATAGGATGGTTTAAATGTTAGTTTATGCCCTACAGCTAATTGATTGACTGTAGTTTAGTGACAAAATAATTTAAAGGCATTCTTTATCTTGTATATGTTTATATGTATATGATAAAGTTTATAAGATGATTATACATTGCAAATAAAATTATAATGAGATTATAATTATGAGATTTATATTGCAATTATGTATTATCCTTAAATTGGTTCTAGCTATTGTTCTATTAAGACTTGACATTAATAGATTGTAAAAAGACTAGCACATGTTTTGTTTTTCCTTATAAAAGAAGTAGTCGATCTCAATGACTAAAGTATGGAGATACTTAAATAAAATGTGTCGATGCTTGTTAGAGAACAAGTTTACTGAACTGGCCCAATATGAGAAATCCATTTGGAACATTACTTGTTTTTATGAAAATTCTCATTGTGATGACTGTATATGTGATCCTTTGACTTGAGGTCTCAAAAGTTATCTTGTATAGGGATTGTTATGTTTTGATATTACTTATAACATATTTTAATTATGGATAACTCAATCGGCATTCATTGGATGTCGTATGAATTATATCAAGGAAGTTGAGTGATCAAGATAAGACTCATCACCCTAATGAGGTGTTTGGTTAAAAGGAATGGTTATTTCACTCCTTATCTACTCGTGGTAATAAGATGTTACTTTGTTTGGTTGAAAAAAATATACGAAATAGATAATCCTGAGGCTTAGTTATTCTTGAATTTGCAGAATATCTAAAGACACCTCCTCCCTTAATGATGATGATGATAATGATGATGTAGTTAGTAGGGACTATAATAAATATTTTGGTTTTTTTATTAAGTATTCTTTTGTCATTCCAAATTTATATTTTTAAACCAAGCATTGACGTAAAAATTTATTAAAATAAATCAAATTAAGTAACACATGTTCCATTTCATTCCTCATCTATTTTATTTCTAAGATACTTTGTTCCTTATCTATTATAACAGGTGAACTAAACATCTTGTAAAATAATTAGGGAGAATGTTATATTGTTCTTGATTAGTATTGATTTAAAAAATCCTTGGCAAAAGTAAAATAACATTTTATAAATAGTTTACAAATGTCATTAACTAAATCAATAGCTAATTCTACAAATACTTGGAAAGCATTTAGCATCATTGTTTGGATGAAACTAAGTATGTCAATGGATTAATGCGAATATAAAGTAAGATTATTTTAAAAATTTTATTCAAAATAACATTGTTTTAGTTGGACAATTAGATTGTTTAAAATTTTTAGATTGAATCTTGAGTGAATGTTTTAAAATCAAACTCAATTTAAAATTTAGATAAATTTAACTTGACTCATAGACTTATTACTATGTCTATATGACTATATATTTATAGATAAATTATTGAATTAAAAGATGCATAAGTAACATACACATTTTTTAAACTATTTAATAAAACTTACTAAACACAGTTGCGATCTAATACCAACATAATTGGATGACCGATGACATTTTCAAGAAGAACCAACTTTAATATATCAATTAAATATACATAAGAACGATCGTGTCTTGTGCCCATCGGTGTAAAACACATTCTTCTTTGCCGAGGTTTAAATGCCATGGAGCGCCTTTACACTTAAAATGTAAAAATGTTGTGGCTGTTTCTTGTTATGTTATGACTTGTCTTTATCATTATTCCTCAATCTCTCGTAATCCTACACATTAATGTCACAATTTTGTTTTTCTAATCCAAAACCTTCATATATAGTTTATTATGTTTCTTAGTGCCTATTTAGATGGGCTTATTTCAGTAGAGTTTTAGTCAATAACATTCTGGAGCTACAAAGATAGTTATTAAATTGTTAGCGCCGCATAAAAACATTCCTCCTAGAGTAGCTGTTAATACGAATAAGAGAAACTCTGTTATACTCATTTCCGTACATTCAGTGTACTCTAAGACTTATAATCATGGGCTTGTTCATGAAAATAAAAAGGAATCTTATTGAAAATAATAATAATAATAAATAATAAAATAAGTAAAAAAGTTAGAGCTTTTTTTAGAAGAGCCTTTCTAAAAAGCTAGTTGACTACTTGGCTGTCAATTAAAAAAACAATTTTTTTGAAAGAGCTTCATACGGTAGACTGTTTGGCAACAGAAAAATAAAAAGTACTTTTATTAATTTTAACTATACTTTATTTTGTAATAAAAATTATTTATGCATATAAATAATATTAAAAATATATTAAACAATATGTAAAACACAATATATATTAGGTTTACATTTGATTTGAAATAAAACACAATATATATTAGGTTTACATTTGATTTGAAATAATTCAACTACTATTACATCTTTCATGAATGGAATGGGTTTACATTTACTTTACAATTATTTGACAAATTCACTTCCATCTTGTAGAAAATTATTTAAAGAGATGTTTCATTTTTTTTAGGAAATAAAACTAATATAACCTAGAACACATGGTTTGAGTTATCCTTTCTAATATTTACTTTGTTAAGTCTGTATCTAATCTTCTCTCTCCTAAGAATAGCCATCACTGTCAAAAAGAAGTGCATCTATGTCGTAAATTTTGGACAAGTTCTGATTACTTTGTATAATCACTCTCCTCTTCCCATTTACCCTACAATAATAAATGTTGAAAAAAAATGTGTTAAAGTTGCTATTTGCTGCTTCTTATGTATGCAAATTTACAATCTCATCCACAACAAGTGAGGCCAGCAGGTCATTACCTTGCTTGATCTAATTAGAAAGTCAGAAGATTGCCTAAATTTCTAGCTGTACTAGAAAAAAGATCCAATATAGTTCCAATTGTTTTCCTTTAAGAAGTATATGGAGATCAGTTTGCATAGATCAAATGTCCACAAGCCAACAAGCTGCATCCATTGAGTCAGAAGATTGCCTAAAATTTCTAGTAGTACCGAGAAAAAGGATCTAATATAGTTCTAATTGTTTCCATTCAAAAAGAATATAGAACTCAGTTTGCATAGCTCACACGTCCACAGGCCAATAAGCTATAGAACATCTATTTCATGTGAACCAAGATATCGATTAATTATTTTAAAATAAATTGAAGCAAGGTCCCATAAGTCATTAGTGTGATAATTTACATTAATCCTAATATGAAAACGTGGAAAACTAAAAGGGATGATACTATGCAAGATAATGCACAGGTTCCATCATATAATTCTAAAAAATTGACATCTCATATAATTCCCGTGTCATCACCGTGTGAAGTGAATTGTAAAAAGAGACAACCTAAACGATGGAGGTCAACGGTTGATTTCACTTCCTCCTATACCAGAAGCTGAAGGATATAAACCAGCATAAGCATGGGTTCTATTTTCCTTCTTGTATGCTAGTTTCCCATAGGAAGTACTAGAATATATGGAATTAAATGCAAAAGAACACCTTCACGGAATGATCAAGGCTATGAGAAAAGTATATAGTAAAGAATAGTTGAAAAGTATAGCACAATACTCAAAATCAGAGGTGATCTAGGTAGACTGACCTCAAACATAACGATCTGCACCACCTCTACTGTAACATCCCCTCACCAATTGCCATGAATAGGAGTGTATAAGTGTATAGTGACATATGCATGCATTCATGTATGC
>JANZXR010000004.1:7272646-7294611 GCA_027575705.1 Erythroxylum echinodendron
ATAGCAACAATATTAAATGGATATAGCAAATATTTAATTCTTTATAAATCATCATCATTTGTAAAGAAATCATTGACGTAGTCATTTGGTTCTCTCTAGTATATTTCTTCATCATTTTTTTGTCATCCAAAGATACATCAAACAGATACTTAGGTACCTTTCTTCTCCACATAATGACAACCTTCCTCTAGACAATCAACTTACAAAATACTTATGAACTTGGCTTGCCAATACAAAAGGATTATCTATGTAATATAACTTTTTGAAGTTTACTCGATGAAGCCCATAATTGTCTCTCTCCTCTTGATACCAACAATATTTGAACAACACTACTCTGAATTATCCCCAATAATCCACTTCAATAATTTCCATTACTGCACCATAGTAATTCACATTTCCAAGTGCTATATTTTGGTCTCTAGAAGTTGCTAAACTTGGAGCTAAAGTTGTCAACGAAACTCCATTATTTTGACTTTCACACCTGAGATCTCATTTTTCTAGTCGTAAGCTTATAGCCATTAATAACATAACCTGAATGTTTCTTCACCATAATGTGGGAACTTTGGACAACTAACGGATATGACTTAGTGTGCCATTACAAGATATAACCTTATCTGAAAACCATTAGGGATACTCATTGTAATGATCTTGTGCCCTTGCCTATCGACTTCTTTTACCACTTGTCTCTTTCAAATTTTTATGGTCCTTAAAAAGAATGTTATATGTTAATTATTATGATAGGAGGACAAAATTGATCTTGAGATAGATAAATAATATATTTGTACCTAACCTAATGTACTTCTCAACATCTTTGTCATTTGAATTAAATAGAATGTATCAATGAGCTTGATGTAAAGTATTTAAGTCTAAATTGACTCCTTTGTCTTTCCTTCGCCCTTTCCTCCAATAGGATGCCCAACTTTTGGAAAAAAGATGAAGATGATTCCTCAACAAGATTTGCATTATCATTGTCCGCCATATGCCTATTATATTTTTTCTAACCTCATGACATATTTAAATACAATAAAAATTTACACACTCTTCAGTGAAGTGTCCTTCAACTATAGACCCATCTAGTTGGCTTTTATTACGAACAATTCTTTTTAACCTACTCAAATGCCTCTCAACAATGTACATAGAGTGGCAATACACTAGTCTAACATATGTGATTTGTTTGGCAAATGAATAGGTAAATGAACCATGATGTCAAAGAAACAAGATAGAAATAGTGTTTCAAGTTAACATAGTACTTTCACAATTTCCTTCTCTAGATGCTCAAGATCTCCTAGCTTAATGACTTTATTGCATACCCCTTTGAAAAAAGCACCTAGTCTACTCAAAATAATTGCAACTGTTTTTGACAGTATTTTCTTGATAACAAATTGGAATAACCATTGCATAATAATATGAACATCATTAATTTTGTATCCAAATATTTTTCTCTTACTAATATCAAAAAATAATTCAATATTTGATGCACAATCTTATGGTAGTTTCACATTATTCAAAACTAAACAAAATTTTCTTTATCCTCTGGGGTTATGTAAAAGTAAGTTCGAGCTAGTGACATATAAGAGTTGTCTATTTTAATAGGCTATAGATATTTTTTAATCCCCATTCTTTCAAATCAAGCCTAATATCAAGATGATCTTATGACTTGCCTAAGATCTCCAATAAAAATCCAAGAACATTATCACATATATTTTTCTTAATGTGT
This sequence comes from Erythroxylum echinodendron, assembly GCA_027575705.1. Classification (NCBI taxonomy): domain Eukaryota; kingdom Viridiplantae; phylum Streptophyta; class Magnoliopsida; order Malpighiales; family Erythroxylaceae; genus Erythroxylum; species Erythroxylum echinodendron. The sequence goes on from JANZXR010000004.1 coordinate 7,274,364, forward strand.
ATCACATCATGATTTTCCTAGTACCTCTTATACTTCCAATAAGGTAATTCGAAAAATATGGACCTTTTCCTCGAGGATCATCACTTGGTGGTTTTTCTTTATTTTCCTTCCCAAACACATTATAATGCTAATGAATAAGCTCTAACACATCAGATCGTGACAGAGGAATTGGTGATTCTCTCCCAACTCTATATCACCATTGAATGATCTCTTATCACATCTCTGAGGGTAATTTCTATCCAAAAATCTCCAATCATTGAGATAATAAGTCTATCTACCATGCTTTAACTATTGAGACCAAGTTTTATAATGAAAATTAGGGCATGTTAACTTTCCCTTTGTACTTCATCCAAACAACATTGCATATCATGGGGAGTCACTAATAGTACTTAAAAAAGTTGTACGCATCTTAAATGATAGATTAGTTCTTTACCCACAACTCTTTCAACTCTTTAATTAACGACTACCAAAAAACATCAATATTCATGGTGCTGGTTATAGTTAACTATAACTATGGGTCATGTACTATGTGAAACACTCATTGCAAAAAAAAGATTAAATCCATCACTAGCAAGAGCTAATATGATATTGCAAGGATCTCATGCAAAATTCTAATACAATGAGTCAAAGTCTTTTTAAGTTTGGCCATCGACAGGATGCCTTAAATTACCTTCTTTAAGACACCCCTTATCATGTTATTTCATAAATTCAACTAATTCTAAAAACATGTAAAGACATTGCAACCTTGAATTTTTAATGAAAAATATCTGAACACCTTAGCTAGAATTTGTATTACATTTGAGGTTGTGTAATGATCTCTGTTATCTTCAATATTGCAACTTTGTTTCCACTTAGATACACCACACACTCTACAACTGGTAACTTTCTCATTATCTCCCTAGTGTAAAACACAATCATTGGGACATGAATGTATCTTCTCATAATGAAGTCTTAATTTTTTCACAAGTTTCTTTATCACATTAAAAGATTCAAGAATCTTTATATTGGGAAAGGCCTCTTTAAATATCCCAATGAGGTCAATATAAGATGCATGACTAATTCCATAAGTAACACTTAAAAAGATATAGTCGAATGGTGAAAGAAAGCTGGGAAAAACTTTGAAAACTAGGATATAGTTCTTGTTTTCCTTCCTCTACTAACTTAAAAAAATTCTTAGCATTAGCATTTAGACCGTTACTAACTCCTACGCAAATGTCGGAACCTTCATCTATGTCACTAAATATGTCAAGTAGTAATCCTTCTATATTATCATACATAGACCTTCCATCAAATTCATTATCGTCATCCATTTCCATATTTGCATTAATTGATCCTTCCTCATTAAAGTCCTAACCATCATATCTTGGAGCAAATCCTTTAACAATCAAATGATTATATATAATATTTCTTGTATTCCAATAATAATTGCGACATTCTTACATGGACAAGAAATTTCATTCTTGTTAGCCACCTTAAAAAAAGCCTTTTCAAGAAAACGCTCAAATACACTCATATATTTATCACTATATCTGGGAAAAATCATCCAATGCCTATCTCTCTTTTCCATGGATAACTTACTATTCATCAAAGTTGTCCATTAATCTAATCATTCCTATATTTTACAATACCAAATTCAGCATGAAAATGAAGAAATGAAATGATATGGATAGTCAACATGGTAAATGATAGGACCAAAGGGTTACCAAACCATGATTTATCTAATTTAGACCTTTCACATGTTACCAAAATTTGGATAAGATTTAATACAATGCCAGCCATACAACTTAAAGAAAAAACAAAAGAAGTACCCTAACAACTAGTTAGCTAAGCAGCCACTAATACACAAAAATTGGTTCATATCCTACCTCAGAAAATCAATTAAGTCTGAGATAATCTACACATATGCCCTCATAAAAGAGCATCTACCCCTAATTAATTAAATAAGAGAATCATTAAAAGGACCAAAACATGTCATCCACATGTAAAACCTTGTAAAGCCACCAAATCCAACATAACATGTTATCCTTTTTAAATAGCTAAACATTGCATCGTTAATGGTCAGAAATACTTATATCCATATTTCACAGAAACCATAAAACAAAAGCCAGAAATACTTTTTAAGATACTATAAGCACATAACCACTCTTAAATATTGTTTAATGTTGCAACAAATTAAATTGTTGCTTATGCAAAATTTTATAGCAATGACATTTTAATTTTATTGCCATTTCAAACATATGACAACAAACCACTATTGTCATTGCTTATTAATATTATTAAAGTTCATGCTTTAAAAATTGTTGCATTATATTAGTTTTAAGCAAGGAATTTTAAAATCTTACAAATTTAATATTTCCTAAAGCACTTTTTGCTATAGTGTATACAACATTTTGAATGTGGAAATGGAGCTGAATTGAAACAGATGATAAGACTTGCCATCCAGTTATCCCAAGGAAAACTTGATTCCAAATTTAAAATAATCATAAAATGTATGGAAGATCTATACATAACATTCTATAAATTAGTGAATACATGCATCTTGTACTTCCTAATGTTACTTCATGTTTCATCTCTCTCATCCTTAACATTTAAAGCTAGTACAAGGGCAATGAGAAATCAATACAAAGCTACAAATAACAACCACCAACAACTATAAACATGCTTATAGTTCACTTTTGATATGGAACTGTATTTGTCCCCCTATACTATTGACAACAGGAAAAATAGAATCTTGAAACCCAGATATGGCAAACTGGACATTATTATGAATTCTACATACATTTGAATTTATATAACCATGGTTATAATATCATTGCCAAAAAATTTGAAATCATAAGAGGTATTTTAATAAGAATATTTGACATGACACCTAATTGTGGTTATCAATATACTTATTTGCTGATAGAAGAGCAATGGGAGTTAGCTAAAGAAATTTGTGCAAAGTTGATGATATTTTGTACTATTGCTCAATTGTTTTTAGGAACAAATATCCAAATTCATACATTTGCTTTACTAGCATGTGGTGATTAAACTGGCATTATCTAAGTAGATTTTTTATTTCAATAAGGTCATTCAAACAATGGTAGAGCAAATGATGGAGAAATTTAGTACTTATTAGTTTATGGTTAATAGCATTGTGGTAGCTATTTTTATGTTAGACCATAGGTATAAGATGGAGGGACTTCAATTTCTTATTGACAATTATATAATGATCATATTGAAGGATAAACATGTACCATAACAATTATGATATGATTTGTTTAATGATTATCAGTTAAGAATAGTCAAAGAGTCAAATCCCAGTAGTTCAGTATCAATTTCATCTTTTGTTGGTACATCATCATTAAGTATAGTTCGCAGTTTAAGTTTTCACTTAAAGGACTTCTTTAAGGGAAAGAAAAAAGTATAAGACTTCTTATAGTAGAATAGAGTTAGATAAATATTCAGAATTAGATATAAAGACCATAGTGGATAATAAGTATTTTGGCATATTTTCATGGTGGAAGTTGAATGGAGCTCAATATCTAATTATTCATCCAATTGAGCAAGACTTGTTAACAAATCTAGTACCTACAGTTACTTCTAAGTTTACTTTTAATTTTAACTGTCAAATATTAAATATTTTACCATAAATGATTTCATCTTAAAACTGTAAAAATGCTTATGTGTGCTTTAAGTTGGTTAAATGATAAAAATGCTCTTTCTTCTCTCTACATTGAGTGCCTTCAACTCTGGTTCCAGCCTCCCTGTGGTATTCTCCATAAGGATTCTTTGGAAATTTCCTACCTTTTAGTCAACTTTATTTCTCAAACTGTCACCTGATTACCTCTCCTTTTTATTATGAAAAGTTGTTCTTTCCTTTTTCCTTGTTAAGTAAGCCTAATGCAACCTGACTCCAACTATGATTTCTGTAGCACCCTACTCTCACAAGGCACGCACCCAACATCCAGAGTGATATTCGAGTATGTAACCCGCAAGGGTGGCATGCTAGATTTGTCAGTCATTCAAAGTCAATACAAAATTTTCTATTTCTTTTGAAACAATGCACGCATATTGCAAAAATTCAATAAACAAATCAGGCCCATTTTTATTCATAGACTTTTCATTTACAAGAGTTACAATCATTACATTACGAAATTATTTACAAACATTTCTCATTTGGAAAGTTATTATAAGAAAAATTAAAGAAATACAAATGCAGACACGAACTGATCTTCACCTCTATCTCTTACTCGAATGCAGTGTATATACTCCCGTTAGCCTAACGGGGTAACTCTTCTGAACCTGAAAAAAATTATTGCAAATTTTGGGTGAGTTTTACAAACTTAGTGAGTGACCATCCTCGATGGCTCACTCAATCACATAACACATACAGTTCACATATCCACATAATTTCACTATCACTTGAAACATATCTCACATTCATAAATCAGTCAAATTATTCACATCAAATGCATATGTTATGCTTATGAGACTAACTTTCAATTTGTTATTGTTGTAACTGAGTGCCTATAACTGTCCCGTATCTATTGTGAATACCGGGCTCATTAATAACTGTCCCATATTCGTTGGGGACATTAGATTCATTTTACATAGTGAGCCTTTAGCTCTTATACACTTTTTGAGCTTTAAGCTCTTTTTCACAATCTGAGCTTTAAGCTCCTCTTCAATGGCTACTCTAGTCATAACGGCCTTTATGTTTCATGCATTCATGTAATGGAATGCATCACATTCTCATATTCTCAGTCAATCATATGATTGCACATTCACATTCGAATCATATTTATCATTAGACCTTAGTCCGGCATTCAACATAATTGTTGAGCAAAATTTATTCCATCACATTCACATATAAGTAGTACTTCAATATCACATTCATACATCAAGTCTCGGACCTTCATTGCCCAGCATCAATATAGGCAAATCACATTCATATCAACCATATTCACATTGCATAATAATCAATACTCGTAGTCATTCAATGTAGAAATTAAAATCAGAATGAACAATGAAATGAGACTAGCTAGGTTGACTCACAGTACGCTCTGGCTTAGCATTTGCTTCCCAAATCTAGAAACTTTTGGATGTGGACATTTTATCCTGCCCATTAATATTATGCAATACACACATTGCACACACATTAATAATTGCACAATCTTAAGTATTCATTTATGCACAAATGTGCATATGAACTATGTACAATGCATGATCAATGACAATCTCGGGTATATTATCTAAATTCACATCTTATGCTCATTCTCATTTTCAGCATTATTTGCTTTCATAATATTCAATCCCAATTCACTTTTACTAGATACTAATTACTTATCTCCTTTGAATCACAATTACAATCATAGAAACATCTTTCATTTCCATTATACTCATGCCTTTCGTACTTTAATATCAACAATTCACTCACTAATATTATTCTAACACTATATGATCATACAATATCCAAACTCTCATTTCTCTTTATAACATCTCCAAAATTCCAAACCTTCGGGTCAATTTTCCATGATCATTATAACTAGGAAAATGCAATAATTTGGCAACACTTTCTTCTATAAAATTGTTCTTCCATCTCTTAAGTTTCTAATGAAACCAAAATCATTCAATTTAGTTCAGTATTCTATGATTTATGCTCAAATACCACAGACTAAGTACTTTTGACACTTTGGCTAGGACATGATCATGTTTTCAAATTGTACAGCTCATATCTCTCAACTCCAATATCGAAAAATTACAAACTTGATACCAATTGAAATCTAAAAGAATAATTTACAACATTTCTAAAGACATATTTGTCAAATTCGGCCTCTATCATTACAGTTTATTCAATAACAACAAGACATAATTTCTGTCTCGGGTAGTACTATAGCCTCAGTCAAGGTTTTATTTCAAGCTAGATTTTAAAATGCTTAGATATAGAATTAAAATTATATTTCTTCAGAAAAATTTTATCCCTATATCTCTAATTTACTCCAAATCAAAAATCATCCCAATTGTACAACTAAAAATCAAGATATTGTTAAAATATCGAATCTTGTTCAGTGAACATACTCTGGCTATGAAATTCCAGAACTCCTCAGCAATTTCGTCTCAAATTTATCACTCAATTTCTCCCAAAAGATTTTAGATGGTTATACTTTTTGGTGGAGATGTATAAAAATGTGTTTTGAATCTGTTGGTTCGAATCCCATGTGATTTGGAGGTCGGGAGAAGAAGATATGGGCAAAAAATCAAAGGATGTTCGAAACAGTCCCCTTAAAAAGAGCTTTGGTGTCACGATCATGCTCCTGCATGATCGTGAGTCTCCAAGTTCTTCTACTATGTCACGATCATGACTTCTTCTTTTCTTTTTCTTAAACCAACTTCAATTCAAATTTTAAAACTCTTAATGACAGAATTTGAATTCGATGTCTTAATGAAAAATGTAGCCATATGTCTCTAGTTTAATCCAAATTAAGAATTATGTTATTTGGATAACTGCTGAACAAGTTATAGCTAAAACACAGAAGCATAATTAATGGACATCTTACTGCTACATTTTCCAGCACTCATCTTCCAATTTTCTAGATTTTACACCTAACATCACTTGTACAAATATCACTTTTTTTTAATCTCATTTTCTCTTCAATTTCGACTTTTATTTAACTCAAAACATTCATAAATAGATCAAAACCAAAAAAAATCAACACCAAGTGTCGAAAACTAGAAAATCTTTCACATATCTCTTCATTTCCTGCACTTTCACTATCATTTTTCTGCATATTCAATTTCTGTATTCTCTTCATTTCTTCCTCAAACTTTCATTTTAATCAATCTTTCTCATCTCCATACATCACCATACACCTATTTTTTAACTCTAAATTCATTTTAAACACTCAAAACTATTCATGTATATCAACAGTGAAAATCAGAGTATATATATAAATCAACTTGTATAAATTTCTGCACTCCTCTCATGCACATTTTTAGCGATCTTTCAACTCCAAAAATCATCTCCACACTACCTTACAACATATTGATCATCAAAACACACAATCAAAAATATCAATAAACTCATCCTATATCCACGGTATACATGAAAAATTCCCATTTTCACATGATCATTTAATGACAACTAAATCACCAAATTTATCTCATATACCAACAACTCATAAGGATTTACAAGATACTTACTTGATAAAACTCCAAAATCTTCAAAAACTCCAAGAAGCCCTAAATCTCTTGCAACCACGTACATCATTTTGAAGGTGGTTTAGGTTAGGTTTTTCTTGAGGCAAAAGAAATAGCCAACAAAAATGGGAGTAGTAAAAAGAATACATGGAAACAAGGTTTTTCTTTGGTGAAGGCTCAGAGAGTCAAGAAAAAAAATCACTGAAGAAGAAATTACGAAAAAGAGAACTAAGTCTAGAAACAATAGTAACTTAGTCTTTCAAGTTTCAAAGAAACGTGACTTGGTCTTGCTAACATAATCATATAATATAACTTAAATTAAGTAAGTGACACTTATCACTTATCTAACTTCTCTTTAACTAGTTTTTCTAAAGAACTAGTCTAGTCATCTTCAAATATTACTCCAAAAGTCTCTAAAATTTTCAATATCATTTTCTTAATAATTCCCACAATCATTTATCACATTTCTTCAATGTCAAAAATTCTTATTTCTATTTCCATTCATCAATTTACTCGCTAATATCTTTTTTTTGTCCACTAGTACTCAACATTTTCGGAAATATTTCCACAAATTCACCAAAAATTTAACATCACTCAATACACTCTCCAAATAAATTTTTAATAAAAATAAACCGTAATTCTCAATAAAATTACATTTATAACAATTATACCCGGAATGTCAACGAATGCATGTACAATTATTTTCATGTGCAAAATTCAATAATCACGTGTATGTGTATGTCATATTATGCATGAGCATGAAATGCATTTTCTAATCTCTCATATTTACTAATCTAGCCTTAACAAGGGTAACAAGATGTTACAACTCTCCCCTCCTTAAAAGAAAATTTATCCTCGAAATTCTTATCTGATTGATAAAAAAGGTAGGGGTATTGTTTCCTAATATACTCCTCTCTTTCCCATTTAGCTTCATCACTCCAATGATTTATTCTAATTGACTATAGCCAATGGAATCAATCGATCTTTCAATTACTTATTCAGATACCATGCTATCTTAACTCTTTCCTCAATATATTTCAGTTTACTCATAATTTCACTTCCGGTATCAATAATATATATATCGGATCATAACGATATTTTTTAAACATATCCATGTAAGACTGTATCAATCTAAAACATCTTTTATTGATAATACTAACTCATAAGTGAATGGTCCTATCCTTAATAACTTCATATGGACCAATACAATTTGAGCCTAGTTCATTCTTTTTCCTAATCTGAGCACACATTTTTCTCAATCTAAGCACACCTTGGCAAGGTGATACTCTCAAAGACATTTCATCTTTCATTTCATAATTTAGATCTCTTTAGTGTTAATACACTTAACTCGTATGTCCATCTCACTATATTCCTTATGTCCGGTATTGATCCACCTAACTCATTAATCTTTATTGAATCACTTAATTTCTAACACAGATCAATTTCACTTATCAGTAACATCTCCAATCAACCCTGGCCTTCAACTATTTTAGGCCTTATTCATCCAAATATAAAGGCAGGCGACTCTTTCTGTCGTATAACGTCACATACGGTATTCTAATGATATCACTGTGATAATGATTGTTATGCTGAAAGCCAATTAAAACTATACATTGACCTTATGTTTCTATGAACTCCAAAATATAAGCTTTAAGAATATCTCCAACAGTTAAGATTGTTAGCAACTTATATATGCAGTCACTTGCTTCTACATCCTTAGTCGTTAAGTACTAGTTCGCCATATTCCTACTAGGATGTATAGCCTAGGTTTTTCTTAGTGCTTTCTCTAATAATCTCTTTGCTTAATCATCATTATCAGGTACACATACTTCTCATTTCAATCACAAGTATCATTATCCAATTCAAACTTGAAATTCATATTCATTTTCAATTCCTCAATAAGATTCACAATTCTGGTCCTCACTTCAGGCTTTGTCAATCTTTTCATGTGAAACTGATCTTAAATTTCAATGCAGCCAACAGTATTTCATTTTGCCTCAAAATTCAACTCGACATTTTATTCTCTTTATTGCATTAGGTTTGGTAACCTCAATATCTAAATTTGTGCCATTCTGTTATTGAATTTTATGTTCAAGCATCAGATACAACACTATGCCATTCTATTATTGAATTTTATGTTCAAGCATCAAATACAACACTATCTTTACCAGATAATACTAATTTATACCATCATAATCTTTCAGTAATTCTATCTATTGTCTCTATCTTATATTCAATTCTTTCAAGCTCAATAAGTACCTCAAATTTTAATGATCAGTACATTTATATATGTACAAAATGTTTCACTGTACATATTATATCTCCAAGCTCTCAAATAATCACTATTGCAACATATTTAAAATCTTGTATCAAATAATTAACTCTTAAGACTTGAATTGTCTCAATGGATAAGAAGTCATTTTATTATGCTACATTAAATTGCATTCGAATCCCTGGTGTGAGATATCATTGTATACTTCAAAATCTCCATATTCCCACGATATAATTAGCATCGGTCTTATAATTCCTCAAAATTCTCTTTACATCAATCACTCATACGATTTACACATTTTTCCTCATACATTTTTGTCAAAGGGCTAAGATCAATAAAACCTCCTTAACAATCTCTAATGGTATCCAATATACAGTTAGTTCCAGAGAACTCCAGATCTCTTATACATATACCTTGGAGTTTCTCACTTCATTATTACCTCAATTTTCTTTGGTTCTCCTAATATGCCATGTTCAGATACTATACGACCCAACATTTTATTTAATCAAGCTAAGATTCACTCTTATTAAACTTGGCATCTAATTATTTCTACCTTCATGATATGTAAGATTTCCTCAAGTATTCAAAATATTCTTCTCCACTTTTCGAACACATTTTATATATCCTCTACGATTATAGTCACTTATTAATCCCATTTTGCTTGGATCGCTTTAATCTTCAATACTATAATACTGTCAAGGGCATTTGTTAACTCAAACAGATATAGCCAAAACTCCATGTGCCCATAATTAGTTCTCGTAATTCCTTAAGTAACTAATTCCTGAATGAGGTGATATTATCACATGTTATTTTTGGTTTCCCAATTGACTCCTTTTCTCGAATGATTTTCTCCATTCATTCGATTTCCTCTGATTTCACATCGAATTATTCTAATTTATGTTCATTCATACTAGTTTTTCCACACATTTCAATTTATTTGCAATCTTAACTTCCTCTATTGGTAACACAATGATCAGATCTAATTTGTATCTTCTGAACATATTTACATAGAATATAAAGTGGACCTATATTCTCCTTACACTAACAAGAATGTCATCTCAAATATAAAAATCCATTCACGTAGTTAGATACTTTACATTAAAAAAATGCATACACTCTCAGTAGCATATTCTACCTCTTAAACCTGAGTTTCAGTTAGAAACGGGACTCCAATATTCACTTTTGACTCATTGTAGATTCATTTCTGATTTATTCCTTCATTGATCATTCTTAAAATAAACTATCTGGTCTACTTAACCTAATTCGGAGAAATTCTTCTTCCAAGGAAGAATTCATGCTACATTCATCTATACTGTTCATATAATCCGTATCAATCCACTGTTATCATCATTGCATTATCAGCCATTCTTAATACCTCAAGAAGACCAATTTCTATCGTTCTTACTAGGTCATAATATTCTGGTTACCAAATCTCGATAAAGTAGTAGACATGATTATTGATACATATACTTAAGTGTGTATCATCAAGGTCATTCCATTCTGTCCCGAGATTTATTTTTGATAATTCTCCAGTTTATATATATTACACTAATGATACTTGATTTCAATTGATTTTAGATAATATTTCTCTCTTTATTCCTACCCATAATCGGGGTATCCCTGCCACGATTGTGACAGAAACTTTATTTTTTCAGGCCACCATTGTGTCCTGCACTTTCTTCCTCGCAATAACACACATACAAACATCAATTAGACTCCAATTTTTTCCAAAATTTACCTCTTCTGATGCTACCTCATTTAATAATGAGTCATCCACCATATTGAGTGCATCAACTCTTCTTATTTGATTCGCCATCTTTTTCTTTATCTCATTCATACATAAATCCTATCTTATATGCATTTCTAACTTTCTCCTTACTACACATCATTCGTCTCATAAAAAGTCATTTATGTCTATTTCATTCCCCTTTTTTTCCTTCCTAATTTCTATCTCATTTCCTATTGTCATTTATTTCATCTTCTATATGTATATCCTCAATCCATTCATAATTATAGATGTAAAATTATCATGAAATTCTGATCTCAATGTCACAGACATATTCTTATGCTAAATCATAACTCTTATCACATTTATTCAACATTCATTTCAAGTCCAAGTTTAACCTCCCCAGGTCATAGAAAATTTATTTTCTTTCAACTTGGCTTGTACACTTTAAATTTCTTCATTCAAATTTACATCACTTCTTTCCTTAATCAATTCACGACAATGCATTCACATCTATATCACATTCAAGGATATATTACCACAGTACAATATTGATGTCTTTTTCCATAATACATCCACCAATAAAATTGTGTTAGATCTTTATCTTTCATATCTAGCCATATACTATCTCTCATTTCTAATTATTCCCAAATTTTCGTTTTCTCATATTCTGACAGATCATCATTTTTCTCACTATTTCTATTTGCTCAGGCTCTTAACAAATGCTTATGCGTGTGACTCATGTAACTGCAACTCAGACTAGGGATCAGTTGCTACTGCCTGCTATGACACTTCTAAAATACATGTAACTTGACACATCTTTTAGAAAAAATCGCCCATATAAGATACTAAATCTGGGCTCTGATACCAAACTATAACACCCCACTCTCGTAAGGCACATACCCGACATCTTGAGTGATATTCGAGTATGTACCCTGCAAGAGTGGCATGCTAGATCAGTCAGTCAATCAAATTCAATACAAAAGTTTCTTTTTCTTTTGAAACAATGCACGCATATTGCAAAAAATCAATAAACAAATCGGGCCCATTTTTATTCATAGACATTTTCATTTACAAGAGTTACAATCATTATATTACGAAATCATTTACAAGAATTTTCCATTTGGAAAGTTATTATATGAAAAAATAAAGAAATGCAAATGCAAACGTGAACTGATCCTAACCCCTATCTCTTACTTGATTGCAGTGTCTGTACTCCCGTTAGCCTAACGGGGTAACTCTTCTAAACCTGAAAAAATTATTGCAAATTTTGGGTGAGTTTTACAAACTCAGTGAGTGACCATCCTCGATGGCTCACTTAATCACATAACACATACAGTTCACATATCCACATAATTTCACATTCACTTGAAACATATCTCACATTCAGAAATCAGTCAAATCATTCATATCAAATGCATATGTAATGCTTATGAGACTCACTTTCAATTTGTTATTATTATGACTGAGTGCCTATAACTGTCCCGTATCTATTGTGGATATCGGGCTCATTAATAACTTTCCCGTATACGTTGGAGATACAGGGCTCATTTTATATAGTGAGCCTTTAGCTCTTATACACTTTCTAAGCTTTAAGTACTTTTTCACATTATGAGCTTTAAGCTCCTTTTTAGTGGCTATTCTGGTCACAATAGCCTTTATGTTTAATGCATTCATATAATGGAATGCATCACATTCTCATATTCTCATTCAATCATATGATTGCACATTCACATTCAGATCACATTTATAATCAGACCTTAGTCTGGCATTCAACATAATTGTTGAGCAACATTTATTCCATCACATTCATATACAAGCAGCACTTCAATATCACATTCATGCATCAGACCTTCACTGTCTGGCATCAACATAAGCAAATCACATTCATATCAATCATATTCACATTGCATAATAATCATAACCGTATTCATTCAATGTAGAAATTAAAATCAGAATGAACAATGAAATGAGACCAGCTAGGTTGACTCACAGTACGCTCCGGCTTAGCATTTGCTTTCCAAATCTAGAAACATCTGGATGTGGACATTTTATCCTGCACATCAGCATTATGCAATACACACATTGCATACACATTAATAATTGCACAATCTTAAGTATTCATTTATGCACAAATGTGTATATAAACTATGTACAATGCATGATCAATGACAATGAGGTATATTATCTAAATTCACATCTTATGCTCATTCTAATTTTTAGCATTATTTTCTTTTATAATATCCGATCCTCATTCACTTTTACTAGATACTCATTACTTATCTCTTTTGAATCATAATTACAATCATAGAAACATCTTTCATTTACATTATACTCATTCCTTTCTTACTTTAATATCAAGAATTCACTCACTAATGTTATTCTAAAATTATATGATCATATAATATCCAACTCTCATTTCTCCTTTCCATGATCATTATGACCAGGAAAATGCACTAATTTGGCAACACTTTATTCTATAAGATTGTTCTCCTATCTCTTAAGTTTCTAATGAAACCAAAATCATTCAATTTGGTTCAGTATTCTATGATTTATGCTCAAAATACCACAAACTGAGTATATTTGACACTTTGGCTAGGACATGATCATGTGGTCAAATTGTACAACTCATTTCTCTCAACTCCAATATCCAAAAATTACAAACTTGACACCAATTGAAATGTAAGAGAATAATTTACAACATTTATGAAGACATATTTGTCAAATTCGACCTCTATCATTATAGTTTATTCAATAACAACAGGACATAATTTCCGTCTCGGGTAGTACTATAGTCTCAGTCAAGGTTTTATTTCAAGACAGATTTTAAAATGCTTAGATATAGAATTCTATATCTCTAATTTACACCAAATCAAAAATCATCCGAATTGTACAACTACAGATCAAGATATTGTCAAAATACCGAATCCTGTTCAGTGAACATACTCCGGTTATGAAATTCCAAAACTCCTCAGCAATTTCGTCTCAAATTTTTCACTCAATCTCTCCAAAATGATTTCATATGGTTATGATTTTTGGTGTAGATGTATAAAAACGTTTTTTGAATATGTTGGTTCAAATCTCATGTCATTTGGATGTCAGGAGAAGAAAATATGAACAAAAGATCAAAGGATGTTTGAAATAGTCCCCTTAAAAAGGGCTTCGGAGTCACGATCGTGCTACAAGTTCTTCTACTACGTCGCGATCGTGACTCGCGAGATTGTTTAGAAAAGTCACGATTGTGTTGAGGCACGATCGTGACTTTTCTGAGCAATCTCGTGAGTCGGCATGATCATACCTTTTCCTTCTTCCATCAGAATCTGCGGCTCTTCTTCTCTTCTTCTTCTTTTCTTTCTCTTAAACCAACTTAAAGTCAAATTTTAAAACTCTTAAAGAAAGAATTTGGATTAAATGTCTTCATGAAAAATGTAGTCATTTGTCTCTAGTTTAATCCAAATTAAGAATAATATTATTTGGCTAACTAAAGAACAAGTTATGGCTAAAACATAGAAGCATAATCAGTGGATATGTTACTGCTACATTTTCCAGCACTCATATTCCAATTTTCTAGATTTTACACCTAACACCACTTGTCCAAAGATCACCTTTTTTTTACTCTCATTTTCTCTTCAATTTTGACTCTTATTTAACTGAAAACATTCATAAACAGATCAAAACCAAAAAAAACAACACTAAGTATCAAAAACCAGAAAATCTTTCACGTATCTCTTCATTTCCTGCACTTTCACTATCATTTTTCTGCATATTTAATTTCTACATTCTCTTCATTTTTTCCTCAAACTTTCATTTTAATCAATCTTTCTCATCTCCATAAATCACCATACACCTATTTCTTAACTCTAAATTTATTTTAAACACTGAAAACTATTCACGCATATCAACAGCGAAAATCAGAGTATATATATATATCAACTTGCATGAATTTCTGCACCCCTCTCATGTACATTTTTATCGATCTTTCAACTCCAAAAATCATCTCCACACTACCTTATAACATATTGATCATCAAAACACTCATCAAAAATATCAATAAACTCATCCTATATCGACGGTATACATAAAAAATGCCCATTTTCACATGATCATTTAATGACAACTAAATCACCAAATTTATCTCATATACCAACAACTCATAAGGATTTACAAGATACTTACTTGATAAAACTCAAAATCTTTAAAAACTCCAAGAAGCCCTATATCTCATGCAACCACATACATCATTTTGAAGGTGGTTTAGGTTAGGTTTTTCTTGAGGCAAAAGAAATAGACAAAAATGGGAGTAGTAAAAAGAATAGATGGAAACAAGGTTTTTCTTTGGTGAAGGTTTAAAGAGTCAAGAAAAATATCACTGAAGAAGAAGCTTAAAGAAGAAGCTACGAAAAAGAGAACTAAGTCAAGAAACAACAGTAACTTAGTCTTTCAAGTTTAAAAGAAACGTGACTTGGTCTTGCTAATATAATCATATAATATAACTTAAATTAAGTAAGTGACACTTATCACTTATCTAACATCTAAGGCTTTAACTAGTTTTTCTAAAGAACTAGTCTAGTCATCTTTAATTTTTACTCCAAAATTTTCAATATCATTTTCTTAATAATTTCCACAATCATTTATCACATTTCTTCAATATCAAAAATTCTTATTTCTATTTCCATTCATGAATTTACTCGCCAATTATCTTTTATTTATCCATTAATACTCAACATTTTCAGAAATATTTTTAAAAATTCACCAAAAATTCTAAATCACTCAATACACGCTCCAAATAAATTTTTAATACAAATAAACCACAATTATCAATAAATCACATTTATATCAATTATATCCAGAATGTCAACAAATGCATGTACAATTATTTTGATGTCCAAATTCAATAATCACGTGTATATGCTTGTCATATTATGCATAAGAATGAAATGCACTTTCTAATCTCTCAATAATCTCTCATATTTACTAATCTAGCCTTAAAATGGGTAACGGGATGTTACAATTTCCCCCATTTACCCTCACCAAAATCTTCCTCCCCTATTGTCCCTACCAAAAAATAGCCTATTCCTCAAAATCCGTTTTGATAGGATCCCTATCTACAAAAATTTGGACTTCTGGTTCCGGCGAACGAATAATCATTGAGTCCTCCTCTTTCGGGACAACACATACAAAGAGACCTACCAACAGTCAAGTAATTAATGAATCTATGAAAAATGTTTCGAATTCGTTTCTTTCTCCCTCTTCTCAACCCCTAATTCAAATCCAGTAGATTTGGCAGACTCTGTTACCTTCCTCCACCACCTCAAACCCTCCTCTTTCCTCCCCAAATAATACCCTGCAGCCTAAGCAACCACTCACTGGTTCTTCTTCTCCTAATAGTTCATGGAACAAAAGCTGGAAGCAGGATGTGGGTGAGCCAATTGGTGTCAATCTTCAGTATAACCCACCAAAAGTTATTGATGGCAAACTAGTAGTGCTTCCAAGTATTATGACCTTGCAGAATGGCACTAGAATACAGGAATCCTCCCTGATAGGATTCTTCATGGAATTACGACCTGCTTTTCCAATCAATCAAAAATGGGCAATTAGTCATTGGAAAAATAGAGAACTATTTGATGTTATTCTTACTGAAGATAATCTGGTCTTATTCAATTTTACCTCTCAAGATGGAACAAATAAGATATTAGAGGAAGGTCATTGGCATGTAGTATAACTTCCTCTATTCCTAAAAAAATGACAGCCGAGTATAAAGCTGGAAAACGTTAAGGTTTATAACATTACATTGTGGATTAACTTACATAGCATTCCATTAAGGTATTGGACTACCCAAGGTCTTAGTTCCTTTGCTAGCTTCATTGGTAGACCTCTATGTATGGATGAAATTACTACAAAAAGGAAGAGAGTTGGATATGAACAAATTGTTTCAGTATGGACAGATCCAAGGAGCTTCCGAACTATATTCCAATTATGCGGTTTAGCATTGACAATGCCTTGCAAGAAGACATAATTTATGTCTCATATAGTTGGAAACCCTCGGTTATTATGCAAGGGAAGCTGAGCAAACCAACTAGTAAGGTTTTTTCTAAAGGTGATTATATGAAATTAATAGGTTTTGAAGATGGTTTTAGCTACCCAAATGCTTCTCAGCTAAACCTGGATGATACCGTACAAGGAACTGAGAAACCTGGATGATACCGTATAAGGAACTGAGGAAAAATCCAAAAACCTCCATCCAATGAGAGGGGAACAAAATGTGTTCAGGTGGTGGATACAGAGAATGTCATCCAGGAGGAGGCTAATGTGTCTGAATAGGTTCAAGATGGTGATAAGGAAAGGGTTCTCCAGAATTACGCAGTTTTAACAAATGCTACCCACCTTGGGGGTAAAATAGACTCACTACATGAGGAGGATGCTAATTTGTACACCAACTCCTCTAATGGAAAGGTGACTAAGTGAGCTTGAAAACCTTCAAAATGTGAATAGTACAAGAAGTCAGAGGAGTGGAAGAAGGAAGGGGGCCAAAGGTAAAAAATATACTGTTATGTCAGTCATAATATCGAATGTTCGTGGTATTAATTTCCCAGAAAAGCTAAATGCTTTGAGGGATTTTATCGAGAGGATTAAGCCTCTTATTATAGTTTTGCCGGAAACTAAAGTTAGGTATGAGAATATTAATAAGGTAAAGATCTTTAGTTCTTATTGGTCCTTTTTATCCAACCATTGTTATCATAATTAAGGTAGAATCATTATTGGATTTAATGCTAATTTTGTCAAAATGGAGGAGATACTTTCTAATGAGCAGCTGATACATCTTAAAGCCACTTTATCTTGGAAGTAACTACTATATACTCTTTTTTTGTTTATAAATTCAACAATACATTTTACAGAATCTCTCTATAGACCACTTTAAAAGGCATTCAAAACACCCTATTTGGTCCCTGGATGATAGCAGATGATTTCAATTCTACAATCCTCAGATCTAAAACTATGTGTGGAGCAGATAGGTGTAACTAATCTCAAAATGGAAGGATTCCTTGCTGATTAAGAAAAAATTGGAAAGGGCTCTTGTTAATGGGGAATAGCTTCTCCAACTTGCCAATAGTAAGGTGGTATTTATGGATCCTCTCTTCGTTGATCATACTCCTATTCTAATTGAGGGACTCTTTCAGAAGTCCTCTACCCTGCATCCCTTTATATTTAATAACTATCTTATTAAAGTGGGTGGATTCGATGATGCAATCAAGAAGGTTTATCAGTTTAAGTTTTGGGCTCTAGGCAATTCGTGTGCTACCAAAAACTTAAAGCAATTAAAGTTGAGTTGAAGATTTTGAAAGCTTTTCATTCTCCTAATACTCAAACTACTATTGATATTGCTAAAGAAAGGTTAACTGCAACTTCAAGTTTACTCTCTCATAATCCCAATGATTCGGATCTTTTTTCAAAGGAAAAGCTAGAACTTGATCACTACCTAATAGCAGTCCAAGATCCTTTCTCACTCATCCATCAAGGGTTCAGATTAATTGGCTTAGGGAAGGGGATAGAACTTCCAAGTTCTTTTTCAATTTCCTATCTGATAGAAGGAATGTAAATAAAATATGCTCGATTACCAGTATTAGGGGAAGAATTCTCAATGATCAACCAAGTATCATGGAGGAAGCTTTTAATTTCTATAGAGGGCTTTTGGGTTCAGACATGGGTTCTATTTCCTCTATGGACTCTCTCAAGGACATTATTATCAATAAAATCTCACCTGAAGCTGCTAGGGAATTGGTGGAAGACATTACAGATGATGAGATCAATGCTACAGTTTTTACAATAAATAGGATGAAAGCTCCTAGATCGGATAGACTCAATGGCTTTTTCTTCCAAAAGAAATGGTTTATTATAGGACCTATGGTAAGAGAGGCCATTTATGAATTTTTTGCTAAAGCGATGCTCCTAAAGGAGTTTAATAAAACATTTCCCTATTTAATTCCCAAAACTCCTAGCCCCTCTACTTTTGGTGATTTCAGGCCGATTGTATGGACTAATTTTCTCTACAAAATCACTGCTAAGATGCTAACAAAGCGATTAATTTTCTCTACAAAATCATTGCTAAGATCTTAACAAAGCGGTTGAAGGAAGTTCTCAATCTCATTATCAGTGAAAATCAGAATGCCTTTATGAAGAATAGAGATATTGGTGATAATATTCTTATTGATCAGGAACTTCTTAAAGGTTATACCAGAAAGAACTCTTTCCCTAACTGTGCTGTTAAAATTGATTTCAACAAAGCTTTTGATTGTATCAATTGGCCTTTCCTATTTATGGTTCTTAAGTAGTTCAATTTTCCTGATCTTTTTATTAAATGGATCAAGGCTTATGTCACAACTACTGCCTATAGTGTACTTATTAATGACACACCTTCTAGAATTTTCAAGGGGAAGAAAGGAACTAGACAAGGGGATTCCTTGTCTCTTTACTTATTTATCCTATTTATGGAAGTACTCATGCTAATGATCAAGGCCAGAGTCTTGCATAATCCTAAATTCAATTTCCACTCCAAACGTAGAAGACTTTCACTCACCCTTCTTTGTTTTGCAGATGATCTTATTCTATTCTCCAAAGCACATCTAGACTCTGTTAAGCTACTAATGGACACTTTCAATGAGTTCTCTAAGATGTCAGGTCTTAAAGTAAATTTTCACAAAAGTCACTTTATCCTGTCTACTACAGCAAAACCTCTCCAAGACACTATTTCCTCTCTGACTGGTATGGACAGGAAAAATCCTCCTCTACAGTATCTAAGTCTTCCTATTTTCGCCAAAAGTTTATCCTTCAATGATTATCTACTCTTATTGAAAACATTAAAAGGAGATTCGGCGAATGGACTAATAGATTTTTGTCTTATGATGTAAGAGTCCAACTTATTATGTTAGACCCCGTTTTTAAAATCTAACTCCTGCTTGCTCTAATACCAAACATGTTGAGCCCTGTTTCTGGAGTCTAACTCAGAGGTCATAAAACATGAGCTTATTACCATAACGTGGGTGTAATCCAATGAAAAACACCTTAACCATTAT
>JANZXR010000004.1:7294711-7321802 GCA_027575705.1 Erythroxylum echinodendron
AAGAATCAAACATGTTTTTGTCTTCAATCATACTAAACTTGTCTCGGAACAAATGAGATAACTTTCACTAGAGATGTCTGATTAGGATCATCTTAGGATAATTTCAAAGAGTACTTGAAGATCTACAACTTTCTTGAAGGCTTTAAAGACAGATTCTATCTTTTAAAGGGTCGAAAATGAGACAAAAGATAGGTGATGAACAGTAACTCAGAAGGAGTTTATGAATAGTAACACAGAAGGTGTTTTTACAATTTGCATAACTTTTCCTATGGATATTGGATTTAGGTATTCTATATATGGATCGAAATAGGACTTCAATAGCTAAAACTTTCATGAAGATCTCAAAGACCAATTCTATCTTCTGTGGGGTCAAAATGGAACAGAAGATAGGGATAGATGAAAAATAGAAGAAGCAAAACACAGAAGAAGATGACATCATCACAGAAGAAACATAGAAAAAGATGACATCATCACAGAAGAAGTTCGTGAACTGTAACAAAGAGGAAGTTTATGAACAGTAACATAGAGGAAGTTCATGAATAGTAACACAGAGGAAGTTCATGAATAGTAACACAGAGGAAATCCAGGAATAAAGACACAGACGAATTTCATGAACAGTGATACAGACAAAGTTCATGAACAATAACATAGAAGGAGTTCATGAACAGTAATACAGAAGAAGTTCATGAACTGTAACACAGACGAAGTTTCGGACACTTAGGTAAAAAGCAAACGAAGCAAAAGTCAGATGAAACAAAGATAAGCGGAGCAAAAGTCAGAGGAAGCCAAAACACAGAGGAAGATGACGTCAACCAGAGGAAGTTAACATCATCACAGAAGAAGTTGGCTCATAGAGGAATGCAACTTGACAGACGATGCATCCTCGCAAAAGAAGATGACTTACAAAAGAAGATAGCTTACAGAAGAAGATGGCTTACAGAGAGAATGACTTACAGAAGATGCATCTTTACAGACGATGCATCCTTACAGAAAAAGATGACGTCAACTAGAGGAAGAGGACATCATCACAAACGATACTTCTCTTCTCTACTCATTCTTTCCTTTATGTTCTATCTTCTATATGATGATGTGTCCTCTATGTTCTGGCGTCATCACAGATGAATACTTCTAAACTTCTGAACATCTTCACTTATAAAGATCCTAACTTTCGTCTCCGATGTCTAAAAATTTCATGCTATATATCATTGGAAAGCTAGAAAAATAATCTAAAATTTCCAAGAAGGTCACTTTATCCAATTCAGCCTAGATCAATCCAGATTTTTCCCTTAAGTACAAAGACAAATTTTACATTCATCCACCAATGTACTGCACCCAGTTCTCAACTTCATGAAATTCTAAGAGTCTTAGAGACAGACTTGAAATTCGATTTCTTCATAAGAAATGTAGCCATATGTTTTTAATGTAATCCAAGCAAATAATCTTCTCATTTGGATAAGTAAAAAAAGTTATAGCTACTAGACCGAAGCACACTCAGTGAACATTTTCCAAATCACTATCACTTTTGTTTTTAAATCTTTCCTTATCACATCTCATACCAAGATCATCTTCTCTACTTGATTTTCAACTCCATATCATCTATAAAGATATTATAGTCCATGATTAATCATGAACATCAATAATAGAACACACACACACACACACACACACACATATATATATATATACATGTTCTTCATCACTTTCACCCTAATTCTGCCCATTTTATAGTCTCTCACTACCAAAATCACCAAAGAAAAACATGAATCTATCTACACTTCTCATGTACTACTCGAAATTTTCTAAGAAAAGTTTCAGGGTCCAACATATTAAGTGTGTTCTATATTCTATTCATCTTTATTAGAGTACTTACTTCCCCTTGTCAAAGAAACTAGTCAAAGTCGTGGAGAAGATGATGAGGGATTTCTTATGGGGCAAAGCAAATGGAGGTTCTGGGTCTCGTAAAGTTAAATGGACTAATCTGTGTAAAACAAAGGTGAAGGGGGTCTAGGAATCATTTCTATAAGAGTTGCTAATAATGTCTTTTTTATTAAGAGGCCTTGGGGAGAAATCTAGGATAAGCATTCATTATGGATGAAATGGATTCATAGTTATTTTTTAAAAGAGAACAGTATATGGTCCCTATCTTTAGTTCCTTAATCAGATTTTTAAAAAAAGGGAAGAAGTCGCTAATGATGTTTTAGGTAAAATTAGGAATGGACAGACTACTTTCCTATAGCATGATAATTGATTTGGCTCAGGTCCTCTTTCCTCAAACCTCATTGCTATTTTTGCTTTTCTAGGGCTAGATCATAAATCTAAGGTGGCTGTTCTTATCAATCAAAATGAATGACTTCAATTTCCTGATGCAATCCATCATCTTAAACCTTCATACCTTCTTGATTCTAACTCTTAGAATTGTTTTCTGTGGAAAAAGTCTCCTGTCGAGAGTTTCTCTAGTAAAATCTACAGGAAATGGTTCTATCACTCTGATCAAGATGATCCTTGGGGCAAGGTTATCTAGTGTAATATTCTCATACCAAGTTATGCTTTCCTTCTATGGCTGGTGCTTAGGAATAGAATAGCAACAATGGATAGACTTCAATTTAATTAGAATTGGATCAAATCTGCTGTCTGTGTAAGAGAGGAACTAAAACTAAGGACCATCAATTCTTTCTGTACCCTTTTTCCAGTGTTATCTGGAATAGGATCAGAAATTTCCTCTCTTAGCAAGGGACTTCTAATTCACTTATCGAGATAGTTAAGTTCCTAATAGAAGCACAAGTGGAGGAAGGTGTTATTTCTTTCCATATCTACTCAAGAGATATGGAAAGAAAGAAAGAAGCGAAAGTTCCAAAACATGGAACGATCAGCTGATTTAGTGCTACAATCAATCATTCAGAAGGGGAAGAACAATATTCATGCTAGAAAATGGAGCAAGATCACTTGAGACAAAGGAATAAGAGTTAGATCTTACTTGAGGAAGTTCGTTATCGCAAGTCGCTGGGCGAGTCCATTAGCTCCTCCATACCCTCTACAAAAATAAGGGAAGATGGGTAAAGTATCCATAATCAGATGAATTTTTTATATAATTGATTTATTTTTTTACAAATGAAGATATAAATAGCTAAACTTTCATAAACTTATGTAATTTTTTTGTATCAACTAAAAAACACTCCATATCATCAACTATATCCTCTAATATAATGCATTTAGATAAACTCAAAATTTACTTAAGTTTCTCCAAGTCCATTAATCATTGGTTGCTATGCATGGAACAAGCTAAAAACTCCATAGTACAAGATAAAAAAGATTCAAAGGTTGAGTTTTTATTATACTATTTCATACACAAACTTTGGAAACATTTTCATAGTTTGGATTTCCATATGTTTGCTCTAATTTTTGCTCCTAAGAATTGGATATATTAAAGTTCCACATAAATGATTAGCCAACAAGGAATTAGGTATCTAAATAACTATTTAGTATCGTGACTTTAACTAATATTTTTTTTTAATGTGCTTTGATTAGTTTGTTAGTATAATGATTCTTATATATTGTATTACTTTTATTTACTTTTTTATATAATTGATTTACTTTTTTACAAATGAAGATATAAATAGTTAAACTTTCATAAACTTGTGTGTTTTTTTGTATCAATAAAAAAATCCATATCATTACCTCTATTCTCTAATATAATGTGTTTATATAAACTCAAATCTTACTTCAATTTCTCCAAGTCCATTAATCATTGGTTGCTATACATGGAACAAGCAAAAAACTCCATAGTACGCGTGAAGAAATATTCAAAGGTTGAGTTTTTTATTATACTTTTTCATTCATGAACTTAGGAAATATTTTCAAAGTTTAGATTTCCATATGATTTCTCTAACTTTTGCTCCTAAGAATTGGATTATATTAAAGTTCCAAATAAATGATTAGTCAACAAGGAATCATGTATCTAAATAACTATTTAGTATTGTAACTTTAACTAATATATGGTTTTTAATGTGTTTTGATTAGTTTGTTAGTATAATGATTCTTATATATTGTATTTGAGCCCTTTTTGTTTGCAATAATGATAGATGAACTCACCAAGAATATTTAAGGGGATGTGCCTTCCTGTATTTTGTTTGCTGATGATATTGTCTTAGTAGATGAGATAAAAGAGCGTGTCAATGTCAAGTTAAAACATTGGAGGGATATGTTTGAGTCTAAGGGTTTTAAATTAAGTAGGACTAAAACTAAGTACTTAGAGTATAACTTTTCAGTCCATAGAGTGACTTTCGATATGAAAGTAAATTTTGGTTCATACGTTATATTACAAAAAAAGTATTTTTAAGTATATTGGGTCTTTCATCGAAAGCAATGGAGACATTGATGAAGACACAGTCCACCGTATCAAATCAGGTTGGTTTAAATGGAGAAGTGCATCAAGAGTTTTATGTAACAAGAAGATAACACTCTGTTGGATATATAACCTTACTAGAAGAAAAGTCAAGTATGTATTAGTAAGAGACAAATTAAAGGTGATTAATATTATTAAAAAATTAAGAGAGATGAGACTTTGATGGTTCAGACTTGTTAACAGTATTTAGAGACTATAAGAGAAAAAAAGGAAAACCTAAAAAGAATTGAGGAAAGTGATCAAGAATGATATGGCTTTGTTGAATCTTACTGAAGACATGATCCACAATAGAAAACTTTAATATACTAGGATACGGATAAAAGATCTCACATAGAGAGGTCTTTCTTGTTCTCCTAAGTATTCTATATATTTTTCTCCGAGTCTTCCGTTTTATAGTTAGCCTTGTTTTATTGGTTATAGAGTACTTTCCTCCTAGTTATTTAGCCTAAATGGTATCTTAGTCTAATTTATGCACTTGTCTTTTTCTTGGTTTATGTATTTATTTATGTTTTATTGTTAATATTTAATATGTTCTATATGTACAGTATTATATATTGAATTACATATTTTTATTGTTTTTGTATATGTATTCATTTGTATTACATATGGGTCTATCAAAAATAATCTCTCTATCTAGTAAGGGTAAGGTTACGTATTACTAGACCCCCTCATACTCCGCATTTTTGCGGGACTATCACCGGATGTTGCTATTGTTGTTACCTTTGACACAATTTCCTGCAATAAAAAAGGAACTGTTTTGTTTTGACGAGCTTGTATAGGTTTTCTTACATTGACAGAAAATATTATTGAACATATAATTCTTTTTTCACCTAGAGATAACATATAAGTCTTTCTTCACTCATTCTATGGAATTTTTTTCTTCTCTAAATATTATTTTATTACCCATCCTATATTTTAGTTGTTAGAATAATTTTCTTTCAGAGCATCCCTTTTTTATTGTCTTTATTTTTCGATAGGTGGGATA
Source organism: Erythroxylum echinodendron (assembly GCA_027575705.1). Classification (NCBI taxonomy): domain Eukaryota; kingdom Viridiplantae; phylum Streptophyta; class Magnoliopsida; order Malpighiales; family Erythroxylaceae; genus Erythroxylum; species Erythroxylum echinodendron. The sequence goes on from JANZXR010000004.1 coordinate 7,300,099, forward strand.
TTGAATGGTGGTAATGTATTGGTGTCTAAAGGGTTTAGTAGGTTGAGGAAAAGATCTATTGACTATCAGATCTATTCGATTTACTTTTTGTTTAATGCACAGTTTGAGAAGGATGACCCTATGTATGTTCTTTAAAATGTGACCTCTTTCTTTGGCATTTTGATTACAATCCCTATATGTTCATTTATCCAAATTTCTGACAAGTGAAGTGATTATGAACACATACTGTCACCAGAACATTCTTTATATTGTGTTTCCTCTTGTACTTTGTTCTATGTAGAAGTAATATTCTTGAATTTTATGTTTCATAAATCTTTTAAATCATATTTTGGAGCTAAAAATTTTTACTTAGTTGGATTGGATTATGTCTCTTGTTATAGTTCATCAAAGAGTATGGATTGGGATGATTTAGAATGATGATTGGGCACTGTTGCTCTTGGTGAAAGCCACGGAAGAAGTAGCTGGATTACACAGAAGAAACAGTTTGCAGAAATCTGGAGGTTCTGGTTTGATTGTCTGGTGCTTTTATCCTCGCTACAACTGGGTATCTGCGATTGAAGAAGAAGGTGTGACGATAGGCGTTTTCAGCGGGAGAAGGCAGCATCGTCAGAGATCAGCTCCTAGCGAAAGAAGCAGCATGTATTTGGCGACTGCTAAAGCCAAGGAAATAGCAGCAGCATCTGACGTTATAAACACAATAGCCAATGGTTAAAGCAAGGGTGGCGGCGACACCTCCCTGATTCATTACCATCATCGGTGGATGATTATCCCCTGGTTGTGACCGAACCTATTCAAAAGGAAATCTCAAAAACCAGAAATTTAGTTAGGTTAATTAACTTAATTAATTAGGCAAATTATGTTTAGAGTTACATTAAATTTTATTAAATTTATATTTAACTTTAGAAAAAATATTTTAAATTTTTTAATAATTAATTTTCAATAAGTGGGTTTCACATGCCATATGATATGGGCTTTATATGGTATTGTAGAACCCACAGCAACATCAAAATATTATAAGTTTTTGACATGTTATATCCTCATCATCTTTTCAATCAATGTAAGATTTAATTTGAATATTTCTAAAATAATAGAGTTTAATTTAAATACTCCCAAATGTTAAAGTTTAGGGGATGTTTGTTTTCGTTTTTTTAAGTTTTTTTGTAGTTTTTGTAAATTAAGAAACGCCCTTAAAATCATGTTTAGTTAAACTTGATTGTATATTTCGTTTTTAAGAAAAAAAATGGCAACTATTTTACAAAAACGTAAAAATAACGTTTTCGTGATTTCTAAAAACAGGTTTTCATTTACTTTTGAAACGTCTTTTTCACAAAAACAAATCATATTCATATTGATTTCTCTCCTCTGCGTCGACTTCGTCTTCTGCGTCTTCACTGGTGTTGTAATATCTCTAGGTTTGTTTTCATATCTATCTGTTGCTTGCTGCGATTTCTCTTATTTCTCTTGTCTATAGCATCAGACCCATTATACTTCTTGCAACCATCAATACTTCTTGTTTTCTCTTTGTGTTACTCTAAGCTGAGTGTATTGTTGATGAATAGTAGGGTCAGTCACATTATTTTGGTAGTAAGAAAACAAAATAGAGAAACTAGGCGTGATGGAAGAGAGATATAAACCAACATAGAACCTTGAAAAGGAAGAGAGATATGAAGAAAATAACAATACTATATATGTAGCCATACTTACTAAAAGCAACCATGTAGAACTTCTACTTTGAGTATAAGCTTCTACATTTCTTTTGTGATGATAAAGAAGATGATGCATTCTCTTTCTTCCTTTGAACAACAATTTTTTTACTAGAATGAGTTTTCGTGTGATGTGTTTCAGTTCTTCAGTTTTCTTCACCTCCTCTGCTAAACATACCAATAACTTCATCTTTTTATGGCAAACTAATCCTTTATAAAGAACGAATACAGAACTGTGAACAAGAAGTGGAAACAATAGTTGAAATAATGCTATTAAAACCGAAGGCTATAACTGTTTTCTTGGTCCTCATTTAAAGTGGAGACAGTTATAGCTGTTTTCTTCTTCCTCACATCTTTATAGCTATTTTGTTCTTGGTCCTCGTGTCATTTTAAAGTGGAGACAGTTGTAACTGCTTTCTTATTGTCCTCACGTCTGTATAGTTGTTTTCTTCTTATCCTCACGTCTTTAATGTAGCATAGAGTGGAGCACAGAGTGGTATAGAGTGGAGCATAGGGTGAAGCCTAGTTGCAATCCATTTATAGTTGTTTTCTTCTTGTCTTCACGTCATTTAATGTGGCATGTGAAGGTTATGTTCCCATCAATTTATATCCCAAGTTAGATTAATAAATGAACTGAAACATTAAATGCATTAGTACGTGAGTTGAATTAGAATTCAAGTTGAACACGTTAGTGTAAGACACTGTTGTAGCACATTGAAGTCCATCTTTTTGTATCAATTTTGTGTTGTGTGGAAAATTTTTCCATTTGTACCATCTCAACTATATTATAAGCTTCTTGACCCTTTGCTCATGAATCCTGCTGAAGTGGCCTATCACTTGAAGCTAAAGTCGAAATGAAGGAATGTGTAAATGATTTACTGTAGTGGTTTTACTACTAGGTTTTCACATATAGTGAAATCTAATTTGTGTACAAGTTTGGACACCAAATTTTAATAAACTAGATAATGACATGAGATTTAGTAGCCTATTTGACATTGTCTTTCAACAATGGCATCATAAGAAGTTTGATTTCTGGCGCCTCAAATGTCAAAAGTCAAAAGTGGTATCCAATGCCTTACTCTTTATATTTTTCATACTTATAATCCATATTCTTCATATTTATAATCCATATTTATAATACTATAACAATAAAGTAATTATAATATTTTTAGAAATTGTTACGATTGTCACATGTTTAGCATTTAATACTTTGTAGAAATTATTGTGATTGATGTCACTTATATGTTATTACATTTAGTGATGAAAGGCTTAAACAATATGAACAATTCTAATGATTGTATGGAAGTAAATGAAAAAGATAGGGTATGGAATGATACTATAGAGATGTATTTAATCTACTTGATGGTTGAAGAAATGAAGAAGGGAAATTGAACGACTACTACCTTTTCCAAATCTGGTTGGAAGAATATTAAAGCAGGGTTTCAAACAAAATCCAATAAGGAGTATATTGATATTCAATTGAAGAATAAGTATAATGGATTAAGGGCCAAGTTGAAGAATTTCAAGAACTTACTCAAAGAAATAGGAATCGACTACAACTATTTTACTAGTGAAGTTAATGCTACAAATGAATGTTGGAAAAATCTATTTAAGGTAAAATATGTTTTTTGTTTTATTAATATATCATATTATAAAATATTCATTCTTATATATTTTTTCATCATTATAGGTGCATAAAATAACTCACAAATTTAAGAAAAAAATGATGCAAGGAATTTTTAGACTTGTGTCATATTTTTGGAGATACTACTACAACTGGTGTGCATGCACATCCATCAACTAAATCTCCATCGAATAGTACAAAAGAGGAACATAGAAATGATGTTGATGAAGATTACTCGTATAATAGAAAAGAAGATCAAGATAAAAGTTCTCCATCTAAGAGAAAGAAATCTCCTACGAACAAGAAGGCAAAAAAGACAAATTCTAAAATTATAGAATAAGCCTTACTTATACTTGGTAAACAATCAAAAAGGAAGAATGATTTACTTGAGAAAAATTGAGTGAAATATCATCCACTTTAGAGAATGGATCTTAAAAATCTAACATAATGATAGAATGTTTGAATTCTTTAGATGAATTGGGTATTGACGGTGTGCAATATGGGAAAACTACGAAGGCTTTACATGATTCTCCATTTTATAGGGATATGTTTTTGAAGATGACAGAAACAAGGAAGTTGGATTGGATTATGTCGCTTTAATTATATTTTTATGTTATTGCGTATCGAATTCTTATTGATTTGACACTTTTATATGAAGCATTATTCCATATTTTGAACATTTTAATTTATACTTTGTATGAATATTTGACTTAATTTTAAGTCTATATTTTGTATTAATATTTTTTCTATATTTGATTAAATTTACTTAATTGAATATTTTATTAATTATTTAATGTTGACATTGTAGATACATGAATTTCTTATCAGATTTCGAATCAGATTTTGATGATGAACGAAAGAAGGTAATCATTATTTCAGTAGTTGGGGGAGAGAACAAATATTTTTATTTACAAAAGCAACCATGTAAAACTTGTACTCTATCAGGTCGTGATTGGATATTAGAACTTTTAAAAAGGAATCCTACAAGAATTTATGAAAACTTAAGAATGAGAAAGATAATCTTCTTGAGCTTATGTGATGAGTTGAAGAGTTTAGGAAGCTTAAAGCCAACAAGTCATTTAACTGTGGAGGAACCAGTAGCAATTTTCTTGATAACTATAGGGCATAGTGAGACAACTAGAGTCAATACAAAACGCTTTCAACATTCGACTTGGACAATTTCGAAGTACTTTCGAAAAGTCTTATATGTAATTAATCGTCTTGCAAAAAGAGTCATTACTCTACCATCTTTTATTAATATACCTCCTGAGATTCAACATAATTCAAAACTCTTCCCATATTTTCAGGTAAATTCATATATTTAATTACTATTTTGATTATGTCCTTATGATTAAAAATTATTTTAATATACTTTTTAATTTTTAAGATTTTATAGGAGTAATAGATGATACACATATTGATGCACATGTTCCAACCGATAAACAAATACCATACAGGGGCAAAAGAATTAATCCAACCCAAAATATTATGTGTTGTTGCTTATTTGATATGCGTTTTACATATGTAAAGGCTGGATAGGAAAGTATTACAAATGACTCTCGAGTTCTTTTAGAAACAGTGACAAATCCAGTGAATCAAGTTCCTATGCCTTCACAAGGTATTATAGTATTTTAAACAAACATAGTAATTATGATTCATTTTTAATAGCTTTTTGTTAATATATGTTCTTTCTATGTTAGATAAGTACTATTTGGTTTACTTAGGCTACACTAATATGCTTGAATTTCTTTCACCATATCGAGGTGAAAAATATCATTTGCGAGATTATAGAAGCAGAGGAAGACCTCGAGGTCCACAAAAATTGTTTAACTACAGGAATTCTTCATTAAGAAATATTATTAAAAGATATTTTGGTGCCATAAAAATAAGATTCCCTATACTTAAAACCATGCTGAGTTATGATATGAAGAAACAAAAATATATCGTTATTGCTTGTTGTGTTATGCACAATTATATTAGAATGTATGGGCAAAGCGATGAGTTATTTGATAATTATGCCGAAAATAAAGAACAAATTTGAGAAAGTGAAAATGAAGATGCGAGTTCTCAAGTGGAGTATAATATCACTCTAGCACAACTTCGAGATATGTTTTGGAAGCGAGATGAAATAGCTAAGCAAATGTGGACTGATTATATTATTTCTAATTGATTTATGTTTCTTTTTGTAAATGATAGTACTATTATGTTTTCAAGAATTATAATATGATAGATATTTTTACTGATATAATTTTCTAATTTATAAAATTTTATTATATACAATTAATGTGTAATTTTTAATTACATTTAATTTGCAAATATTTTAATTTTAACTGTAATGATAATTAATTAATTTAAAAATATAATGTATGATATAAAATTATTAATATAAGAGTATAATTACAAAAATACAAACAAGATGATAAAACCAAACATGTTTTTGTTTTTGTTAACATGTTTTGTTTTTTTAAGAAAAACATAAATAAAAAATAAAAAACAAAAACTATAAACTATAAAAAAAATAGAAGTAAAATCAATCGATACTTAACATGTCATTGGAAGGAAACCTTGGCGTCATTTTTGCCCTTTTTAACCTAATCAATCAACCAACTTTTGGCCATTCTGCCCTTTGGTTTATTTGGAGTTTAATTAGATTGACTCCATAAAGTTCATCAAGAAGTCCATTTGGAATTTGGCATTCGTCTGTATATTGTTCAAAGCCCAATAATCTACGCAAATTCGGTAACCCTACTATATGCTCTTTTTGCCAATAGATCATGTGATCAGAATGGGCTATTACTAGTCTTATCAATCCAGATTGAAGAAATTCTCTTGGCATCTTTTCTATTCCATTTTTTTGTAAGTAATGGTACCAATAGAGTTTGAAACTTATTGGCTTTGTGTTTAGTTGTAAGGAAATGCAGTAATCATGTGATAATTTTGGTGGTCGGTTATGGGATGGTTCAAACACTACAAACCAATCTTAATTGAACAATTAAGATGAAATAACAAATAACAAAATAGATTAAATTCGCATTATTCATGTGCCCACAACATAAATGCCCATCTTGTAAATATAACCAAATTGAAACGGATGATAAATCCAAGCCACTCTTAGACGACAAATCCTTCGTTTAAATTGAAGCTTCCAACAAAACTGAGAAAGTTACATGCTACGATAAGGTAACAGTTCCATGAAAGGAAAACAGATAACATAACAGAAAGTGAAACCAATTGGATGTTGGGCATACCTAGGTGAATCTCAGACAATTTTAATAACTCAAACTTTAAAACCGCGGCTGTTTCTTCTTCCCCTTGCCCTCTCAAATTTCCTTCCCTTTGATCGCACATAAGGCTTGGTGTGGCTATGTGGTACCCCAGGAGCTGGTCCAAAATGCTTAACAGCCTCACGGGCATTCTTGGGACCTCTGAGAAGAACCTGTAATATAGGACCATAAGACTTTGTCATCTAGTTATCCCAAGGAAAACTTGATTCCACATAACAATAAAAAAAAAAAAACCTCCAAAATGTATGCAAGATCTATATCATAACATTCTATAAATCAGTGAATACACGCATCTTGTACTTCCTAATATCATTCCTTATTTCATCTCCTCTTATCCTTAACATTTAAAGCCCGTAAAAGGGTACAGAGAAAGCACCACAAAACGACAAGTAACAACCATAAACACGCTTATAGATAACTTCCGTCATGGACTTGTATGTGTCCCCCCATACCATTGACAACAGGCAAAATAGAACCCTGAAACCCAGATATGGCGGATCCTGACATTATTATGAATTCTACATACATTTGAATTCACATAATCATGGTCGCAATATCATTGCCAAGAAAAATCGTAAAAGTAAATAATAACATTTGGAGTATTTTAACTAGAATATTTGGCAAAACACTCAGTAGTGGTTAACAGATCGCAGAAAATAATGCAACATGTTAAAAACTAGAAATCCAATACGACCACAATCAATTTCGGTCCCCTTGAATGCGAATTTGAGGCAAACACAAGGATCCCAAGAATGATAAAACAGATTTCATAATCTTGTTAGAGCGCATACCGTGTTCTGTCCAAGAGGGGCTCTAAGAGCAAGTTGATCAAACGTCAAGCATTCTCCGCCAGCCTTCTCAATCCTAGCCCTAGCAGTCTCAGTGAACCTCAGGGCAGTAACCTTCAAAGCAGGGACCTCATACACCCTAATATCATCAGTTACAGTTCCAACAAGCACTGCGATCTTATCATCCTGATGAAAAACAACCGTAGTCAGTAAATATCATACATATAAAATTGGAACCTAAACAAGTGAAGTCAAAACAATTATGATAAGTTCCACAATTTCCATTTGGAAAAAAAAAATTGTCTAGCAGCTAAACTAAGCTTATTCATCGTTCACAGATAGAAGAAAGAGACAAAACCTTGCCCTTCATGAAACGAATCAAACGGGAGAGAGAAAGAGGGGCCTTGTTGACTTTACTCATGAAAAGCCTCTTCAGAATCACCGCATTGAACCTGCTTCCAGTTCTCCTCACCAGAAACCGATACACCTGTTAACAGATGCAAACATTCAGCACCCACTTAAATACAAACACAACACACATGAAATCAAACAAAACGAACAAGAAGAGATTGGGACCTTGACGAGGAGCTTGAGATAGATATCATTTGATTTAGGGGCAGTACGCTTGGTCTTCTTGTTCTTGCCTCCGGCTTTCAAATCTATACCCTGTGGTTATCAAGTTAAACAAGTGAAAATGATGTAGAGAGAGTTAGTGTTGGGATAAGCATTTTGGGGGACGGAGAAGAAGAAGATTACCATTTTTGGTGGAGGTTTTCAGTTGCAGGACGGCGTGAGAAGTGAGCAAGGGGTAGAGGTCCTTTTTATTGCCAGCTAGGGTTTTAGGACCTTCCGTTGCGATGAATCGTTGGGGCTGGGCCAACACAGTGAATCAAAACTCTGGGCTTGGGCCAACGGGGGGACCAAACCTCAGTCACCTTTGGTTTTTATACTCGTTATGAAAAATATTATTTTCCAAGAAATTTAAATTATTATGTTTTTCAGCAGTGATAATTTAAGTATAATGCTTAACAAATATTTCAATGGTAAATGCAAATTTCTGAAACAAATTATAGAATGGAATTCAGTTAGATACCTCTAACTAATCACATCAAATTTTTTAAGATAATCAAATCAAGACAAGAGATATAATCGCTCAAGTAATCTAAGACACCGCACCTCCCGTTTCGAGCCGTCAAATGCCGAATTACAATTGCAAATCCAACTGAATTATCAACCTGCCCACCACTTAGCGACGTCTCTCAAATTAGACAGACTCTCTCCAAAAGAAAACAACCTCGTTTCCTCGTCTTGTCCGCAAGGCGCAAGCCCTGCTGTAACTGTTTATTTACACAGAATAAACAAATGCAGTCAACGAAGATTCGCCGGAAAGGTACTCCGGCCAACGGAGAACTCGACAACTCTGCCGACAAGCAAGAGCAGCTCCTCCTATCTTCCGCCATCTGCGATGGCGAGGACCTCGGACCCTTCATCCGCAAAGCCTTTGCTGGCGGCCGGCCCGAGACGCTCCTCCATAACCTCCGCCACTTCGCTCGCTCCAAAGAATCCGAAATCGAAGAAGTCTGCAAAGCTCACTACCAAGACTTTATTCTCGCCGTTGATGACCTCCGATCTCTTCTATCTGACGTTGATTCACTCAAATCCGCTCTCTCCGACTCTAACTCCAAACTCCAGTTCGTCGCCGGACCTCTCCTTGCCTCCCTGGACTACTACCTCGAAGCACAAACTGTGTCTCAGAACCTTCACTTGGCGCTATCTCAAATCGCGATTTGTATCAAGCTCATGGAGCTTTGTGCGAGAGCGAACCACCATTTGTCGAGTGGAAAATTCTACATGGCGTTGAAGTGCGCGGATGCGATAGAGAGCGAGTTCTTGGACAAAACCCCATCGTCTACTTTGAAAGCCATGTTGGAGAAGAAGATTCCAGAGATTCGATCTTATATAGAGAGGAAAGTGAGCAAGGAGTTCGGTGATTGGCTTGTGGAGATCCGAGTTGTGAGTCGCAATCTAGGTCAACTCGCAATAGGACAAGCCTCGGCTGCGAGGCAACGAGAAGAGGATCTTAGAATAAAACAGAGACAAGCTGAAGAACAGAGCCGACTCAGTTTGCGAGACTGTGTCTACGCTTTGCGAGAGGAAGATGACGAGGATGGATTCGACGGCGTGATCGGAGATGACGGTAAGGACGGTTGTAGTAACGGCGCTAGTGGATGGTTAGGATTTGATTTGACGCCATTGTATAGGGCTTACCATGTACACCAAACATTAGGGCTTGAAGATCGGTTTAAACAGTATTATTTTGAGAATAGGAAGCTTCAGTTAACGTCCGATTTTCAGGTCTCGTCAATGACTCCGTTTCTCGAGTCTCATCAAACTTTTTTCGCACAAATTGCTGGATTTTTTATTGTAGAAGATCGAATTCTGAGGACTGGAGGAGGGTTAATTTCAAGATTTGAAGTGGAGAATTTGTGGGAGACTGCTGTTAGTAAGATGTGTTCCGTGTTAGAAGATCAGTTTTCTAGAATGCAAACAGCTAATCATCTTTTACTTATAAAGGACTATGTGAGCTTGCTTGGTGTGACTTTGCGTAGATATGGGTACCCTGTGGATGCATTGTTAGATGTTTTGAGCAAGCATAGGGATAAATACCATGAATTGTTACTTTCTGATTGTAGGAAGCAGACTGCGGAGGCACTCTCTGGTGATAAGTTTGAGCAGATGTTGATGAAGAAAGAATATGAATATTCAATGAATGTGCTTTCTTTTCATTTGCAAACATCAGATATAGTACCTGCATTTCCTTATGTTGCACCATTCTCTTCCACAGTTCCTGATTGCTGTCGAATTGTACGGTCATTTATTGAGGATTCTGTAAGTTATATGTCCTACGGTGGGCAGCTTGAGTTCTTTGATGTTGTTAAGAAGTATTTGGACAGACTATTGAGTGAGGTTTTAGATGGAGCTTTGGTGAAGGTTATCAATACTTCAGTCCACGGGGTTTCTCAGGCTATGCAGGTTGCAGCAAATATGGCTGTAATGGAGCGTGCTTGCGACTTCTTCTTTCGTCATGCTGCTCAACTTTCTGGTGTACCTTTAAGAATGGTAGAGAGGGGTAGGAGGCAGTTTCCATTAACCAATGCCCGTGATAAAGCTGAAGAGATGTTATCTGGTTTGCTTAAGGAGAAGGTTGATGGCTTCATGACATTAATTGAGAATGTGAATTGGATGGCTGATGAGCCTACACAGAATGGTAATGAATATGTTAATGAAGTTATAATTTATCTGGAAACTCTTGTTTCTACTGCTCAGCAGATTTTGCCGATTAATGTCCTTAAAAGGGTTTTACAAGATATTCTTTCTCACATATCAGAGCAAATTGTTGGGGCTTTACTTTCAGACTCAGTTAAGAAGTTTAATGTTAACGCTGTCATGGGGATTGATGTAGATGTGCGTTTGCTGGAATCTTTTGCAGATAGTCAATCTACCTTGTTTACTGAAGGGGAAGTTAGTCAGTTGAAAATAGCACTTGCTGAGGCTAGGCAGTTGATTAATTTGCTTTTAAGTAATCATCCAGAGAATTTCTTGAATCCCGTAATCAGGGAGAGGAGTTACAATGCATTGGATTATAGAAAAGTAATGATCATATCAGAGAAGGTAAAAGATTCTACTGAACGTCTCTTTGGAACTTTTGGGAGCAGGGGAACCAGGCAAAACCAGAAAAAGAAATCATTGGATATATTAATTAAACGACTTAAAGATGTCAGCTGATTAATTCAGAGTAAATTCCTTCCTTTTCTGTGTTTCCCTACGATGCTTCGCCTGTGATTATATTTGATGATGTAACATTTGCATATTGTGTTCCTTGTTCCCATATATTTTGGTCGTTAGGTTGTATTTAGTCTTCTAAAGCAACAATAATTAGTTCTGCTGCTTTATTGCTGTCAATATGCTTTGGTAGATTTTGATATTGATTTTTGTTGCCGCCAATGTATATTGGTTTGTTAATAGTTGAATATGACTCTTCTTAGTTTACTGACTGATTGAAGACGGCGAAGATTCAAAGTAAAGGCCTATCTTACCCTCCAAACAAAAAAACCGAAAAAAATACGCCCTTCTCTCCCCGGTAGAAAATGCAAGGGATGTGGCGATTAAGTAGTCTGACCTATATGCGTCATGGTGCATGGCACTTTCAATTTTATTAGATTTAGATCCACTGAAACATTAGCAATCTAGCTCCTTGAACTTTCAAAACCTTTTTTGATATTTCAATGAGCTTCTTCCAGCTGAGTTTGCAAAAGTTCTCAGGTTAGGGTTAAGTTGAAATCTGGATTGGTGCTAATATAACTTGTTCATGTAAATATTTAATATCATGAGGGGGTTTTCAAGGAAAAGAAGCAATGGGGAAAGGGTGTTGACAATTGTACTGTGTTTAGAATTGTTGGCTGAAACCAATTACTTCAAAGTTCAACATTGCTTTTCTGTTTAGTTGTGTAATTACATTGGATAAGCTAACGAGTTCAGTAGGTTTTCATGGGTAATAAAGCAAGCTGGGTATCATCTCTAGCTCGAAGAGAGTAAAACGTAGAAATGTCTGGCTGTGCATTGCAAATCAGAGTATTCGTATCCCGGAGTAGTTAATGTAGAGTTCTACCTGGTTTAAAGCCAAGAAATGTGGAGTTACCATCTCAAGTTAAGACTGCTGATAGTGCAATTGTCCATAGGAAAGGACAAAATAATCAGAAATTGAATAGGGAAATATTTATTAGAATGGAGTCTAGTAGGAGGCTAGGAGAGTCAAACTGGCACTTTAATACGCCCCACGACTGTCTTGGGCAATACGATATGAACGAATTGTTTTAACGTGCGATTGGTAATGAAACCGTAAATAGGCCACGTCGTTATTAACTAGAACAATTACAAGCATTTTATGTCGCAATTGGTTAGAAACTTATAATTATTCTGGCTTAGGACAAGATTACTTGGCAAGTTTGTCTGCTTTGGACTTCATATCTTGGTTGTTTAGATTTTCAATAACTCATCAACTATAGTGATTTTGACAGTGCTAAAAGGCCATTTGATACTTGACAAAGTGAGACCCGTCACTGCCGCTTACATCCATGCATGCGTCATAAAATAAACTCCATGGAATTCCAGGCTCCGAGAGTTCTCTACCATACACTTTTTCAACATTTTCACTGGTTACGAATCTCATCTGTCGATAACTTGTGTTTATGGTATACACTTTTTTTTTTAATATGGATTTTGCGTTATACTTTGGTACTGTAATTTTATATTGTACTGAAACTCGTCAAACGGCCATATATACGTTACTTCCTTTCCTGTTTTTACCAACCTACTAGAGGTCGGGACTTTCAAATGTCGTGGCCACGGTTGGATCAGTCATCCGCATTTAAAGTCCACTTTTGATTGCAGAAACCAGAAGATAATCTCTTCTACGTCTTTGAGAAAGTGTTTTTAAGTACTCCGCAAAGTGTCTTTGGTGGTCCTCGTCATTACGGTTGGGAATTAAACTCTACCCCCGAAACCCCAGGACCATAACCTACCTACCACTGAACCAACAACCTCTTTTATAAACCCAACAACCAGTCTTTGTTTCTGCACGACCGTAAAGAATTAGGAAATTACTATGGGTATGGTCTTACTACTAACAACTTCCTCTTTAGCGCCACTTCTATGTACCCTTTTCCTCACTCTGACTTCTTGCACTTACTCCGATGACACACCGACGGCATACGAAGTTCTCCAGGACTACGACTTCCCAGTCGGTATCATCCCAAAAGGGGTGACTGGTTACAAGCTTAACAAAGAAACTGGCGAGTTCTCTGCCTATTTGAGCCAAACTTGTAAGTTTCCCATTGAGTCGTACGAGCTGGAGTACAAATCTACCATTACGGGTGTGATCTCTAAGGACAAGATCACGAATTTGCGGGGCGTTCAGGTTAAGGTTCTGTTTTTTTGGCTTAATATCGTGGAAGTTGTGCGTGATGGTGACGAGCTTCAGTTCTCCGTTGGGCTTCTTTCAGCAAACTTCCCGATTGAGAACTTCGTGGAGTGTCCTCAGTGTGGGTGTGGGTTAAACTGTGACAAGTTGAGGTCTAGCTTTGTTTCTTCTTCGTAGGGACTGCGTTTGCTCTGTAGATGTAGCTGCTTATATGAAAATAAAAATGCTTTTATTTACTTATCTTCTCTCTTTTTGCAACTTGGTGATATAATATGCAGTGTATAGAATGAAAATAAGCTCTCTTTAACCAAGGAAATTATCACTTGGTGCTGGGTGACTGTAGTTGGGTTTGGAGAGAGAGTACTGAACTCGATTTAGGTTCCGTTCATCTCTGACACAATCATGAAGGGAATTGGATAGAAATTGAAAGGGCAAATCTTAATCCATAGAATATGGAGGGCAACCAACCCGGTAGAATGTCAAATCCACATGCAATGGATTATATTATAATTTGTGAGGGCAATCATCTCTTCTTCTACATAAACATATTCATAATGTTTTTGCTTTCTCTTGCGAGTTGCGACAATATATTTTCTTCAACCTCCAGATCACATGCCATTGCCAGAGTTTAACGAGCTGTCAAACCTTACCACTTCCCAGCATGCACTCTGGACAAAAAATCAAGCATAAAACAGGGATTTACGTTTACCCTTCTAAACCTTACCCTTATACAGAATGGCCTCTCTTTGCGGAATCTTCCTCTTTCTTGCTCTCTCATTACAGACAATCCCTGGAAGTGAGACAAAAACCTTTTATGAAATTCTCCAAGAGTACGACTTTCCCATTGGCATCCTTCCCAAGGGAGTAACAGGCTAAGATTTGGACACCTCCACAGGGGAGTTCTCAATTTACTTCAACAGCACTTGCTCCTTAAAGATCGATTCCTACGAGCTCAAATACAATTCCACTGTAACTGGTGTTTTAACCAAAGACAAGCTCTCAAGCCTGAGTGGTATCCGAGTTAAGGTGGTCTTCATGTGGCTTAACATTGTTAAAGTTACTCGCAATGACGATGAGCTCGAATTCTCTGTTGGAATTGCATCTGCGAATTTTCCTGTGACAAATTTTGATGAATTCCCCAACCTGTGGGTGTGGCTTTAACTGCGACGGGGCTAAAGTGGACAAGACCAAGCTTAAAGGTCTCGTGTCTTCGTCTTAATTCACTGTGAATGTGTGATTTGATAGTACAGAGTTGGTTATTATAAACGTTGGGGCTGAATCAGAAAAAGAGATGTAGCACTCGTAATTGGTCTTCCAAACAGCTTTCTGTCCTGTTTTTACTCATTATGAAAACATTGCTTTCAAAGTTATATACCAAATCAAAGAATCCGTTGTGTTGTGTCTCCGATGTTAGACATAATAATGTCTGGTACAGTCCATTTTTTACGATCACAATGGGCGCAATTTCTGAGAGCTCGAGTGGTAGGTTGTTGGCAACGTTAGTAACACCACGTCCAACACAAGATCGGTCGGCCCATCTTATCAAGATTTTTTTCCGTACGGTATTACAGAGTCCTGACTCCTGAATAGTCTCATATGTCTGCCCGTTGTTACCACATGCGGGTGATGCAACTATAGGTGACTTATGGGTGATATAATTACAACCACTTTGCTACCTTTCAAGAAGTCTTCCACACGTGCTTTGCGAGTTGCGACTCTTAAACTGTCAGTCATAATGAAACTATTACGTGGTGCAATAAACAACTACAAACTGTTCACCAAACGTCGTCGTTGTAAATTGAAGGCTGTCATTTTGTTCTTATAGGCAGTGACCAACCAACGTTCTCAAGAAACAAACTAGATTTTCAAGGAAAATCGCAAATTTCTTTTGGCTGAACAAAAACTGATTGATTCACAATCATGTCTATCTCGGCGGTTCTCCCCATCTTTCTTCTTCTCCTCCTATCACCGCTGTCGCCCAAGGCCATTTCCGGCGAGTTACAAACGGCTTACGAGATCCTCGCTGGTTACAATTTTCCGATCGGTATTCTTCCGAAGGGCGTGACAGGCTATGAACTTGACGAGAACACTGGAAAGTTCAACGCATATCTAAACGGTTCGTGTAGTTTCTCACTTGAAGGAAGTTATCAACTGAAGTACAAATCCACGATCAGCGGAGTTATAAGCGACAATAAGCTTAGGGAATTGAGTGGCGTGAGCGTAAAGATTCTGTTTCTGTGGTTGAATATTGTGGAGGTGGTTAGAGATGGAGATGAGCTTCAGTTCTCGGTAGGGATTGCATCAGCGAATTTTGCGATCGATAATTTTTTTGTGTGTCCTCAGTGCGGTTGTGGATTGAATTGCGATAACGGAAGCAAAGTGAGCAAGCTTAGAACCAATCCTCTTGTTTCTTCTGTCTAGGGTTTATTATTCATTGTTATGCTTCTTTCAAGCCTATTTCAACGGTATATGTGTTACGGAGTAAATTGTCGACCAAATATGGAAGTGGTGGTGATGGAATGTGTTGATTTGGGCGTGGGATTTGTCAAAACTGAGTTTTACTTTTCATTTGGAAATATTTAAACATTTTGTGCTGTTTTATTTTCGCTTTTGTGATAATCCTTGCCCTAGAACCAGAATTATAGCGCCTGTTCAATTGGAAATGACTTGTATGATATAGAAAATTCCAATTGGGAGGGACACGAGCTGAACTCAATAGAGTGGGATTACTCATTGTTGGTGGAGCATTCTATACATGTGGCTTGTCTATACAGGATGTTATGTTGGAACTGTGTATTACTTCTTCAAATTTCTGAAAAGAATGCGCAGTGAGACGTTATATTGCCAGTGGAAGCAATCATGACAATCTTGGCTAATTTGAAGTTCTAACAATTTGATTGCTCGGAGACAGAGGAGGTTGTTACTTCCCTTTCCACTATATTTCTTTACCTGTTATTTTATTTGTAGTCAAGTCCAAGTTATTAGATGTCTTTGTAATATTTGATAGAATTACATGAAACCTATCAGGCAGTCAGAGACAACGTTAAACAACCTGCAGTGTTACTCCATGAGAATTCTCTGTGCTGCATCTAAATTAGTGGAAATAGGTTAGCTAACTTGTGAGTTTTAGTAGTTGCGTCAGATGCGCCATTATTGAATACTCATCGAAATTACCACTTGCAGAGCTGAAACATGGCATCTATCTTCTATATCATTCTTTTCTTCCCCGAGTGACTAGTTCTTGATTGTCTAGTATTTTTCTTCAGTGCACTTGTCTGCTACATTTGTGTGTGTTTGTGATGCTGTACGCGGTCACTTTTTATAGGTTAATGAGTTCTATTTTATCAGTGGTAGCGAAATGTAAGACCTTAACCTTTTATGATGCCATTACTAATTCATGGAGATAGATTATAGAACAATGCCAAAAAAGCTAGTGTGCTGTTGTTGGCCAATCTTCAGTCTACTTATTACTAAAGTGAGCCTCCTAAGGTGAGAAAGAACTGGATGACCAGGGAGGACTTTGAGAACCTACAACGAGTCGTGAAAATGCCAGAGACATTCAAATGTTATAACTTACTACGTCCGGCATGCTATGCATTTATGACCGGATTCCATCCTTTGAGACTTTATGTTTGATATCATGCTTGCTTTTGGTATGCCAGAAAAATAAATCTTGATTGAACCCATATTTACCCAATGGATACAATTTGCTCAAGTATTGTAGAAAGAAAAGTGTTTAATTAGAATATGAAAACGTGACTGAATTTATCCTAGTTACTCTTCGGGACAGAGTAGAGGAAGGGAGGAGCTTCTCAAACGTGGAAAAGGATCTAATGATTTTGAAAGAACTGAACGAAACATTAGATTCTATATTTTTAGAAGATTGATCTTTGTTACCAACCAAATATTGTATAATCAAATCCAATTATTTTTTGATACATTCCTCAAAATTTTGATTTGTGTAGATTATTCTCCCAATTAATGAAATGATCTCGGTGGAATTGTCACAAATGAAATTGAGCATAATTTTGTAAAGAAATAGTCCAATTCTTTATGAAAAAGAGATGGTTAATAGATATTTGAGCTTTGATTACCGAGGAATAGAGACTTTACTAGTAAAGTCTAAGAATTGGCATTTCATTTTTATCATTTTATATGTATATGGTTACAAATGAGCCTATGATATAACAACCAGCGGGTAAAGTCTTGGTTTATTTAATTATCAGAGACCCCAAGTACAGAAATTCTTTATAAAGAAAAATAAAGCATTGGAGGGTTGTTATTGGATAGTATAACATGACTTCTATACCCATATTAACCAATACTTCAGGGGATATCTTTGTAATCTTATTTATTTAGACTCTATTTTTTCTTTTTTTAGAAGTTAAATATTTATTAGAACATGGAGTGTGAATCAAACTCATGTTTGAATGAAATTTGAGATATTGTCGCAAGTTCTTCCCTTTTGAATTATATAAATTCATATTTAAAAGAGATTGATAATAAGTTCTTTCAAAATTGACTATTTGTGTTTTTGATCTAATTTTTTATTCTTATTTTATGATATAATTATATTCATATTCGTATGTTTCTATTTTTTTATGTTTTTTATGTGTGTATTTTATGTTTATGTTTATATGTTTTTGTCGATGCCATATAAAGAAATCATAGTTTTCATTTCCTTTGTGATGGACATAAGAGAAGGAGGACATGTCAAGTATTCGCTTAAGATCGTATCTTTTTAGGGCTTTTTTGGACGTACAATTCAATTTTGGTAGTAATATTTCATTTTAGTTAAAAAAAGGCAATCAAAAGTTTGAGGTATTATAAGTGATCAAGGGGTGGTAGACTATTTCACGGGAGGAAATTTTGTACAAAGTTCTATTACTATCAATGGTTGGTTATGTGATTTTGCCTGTCTCTATTTCAATGAGCTAAAGCAAACGCTCTTGTTTTTCATTGAATAATAGTTCCAGTAAGTTTGCAATGAGTTTCGCAAAAGCTTTCAGAAGAATCTTTCTTGGTTCTCATTTTTGTTGAAAGAATTCATTTTATAATTTGTTACACAAGGATTCAAAAAAATAATGAATCTTCACCGATACAAGTAAATTATTGATAAAACTTTAAAACAGAATTCTCTTTTGATTCTATTTTTCACCTTATCATTCAAGAAAAACAAGAAAACTGAAACAAAGTCATACGTGTCGGTCAGAAAAGAATCAATAGAAAAAGAAACATTTGTAAGTGATTACTATATTTTTCGAAACAAAAGAAAAGAAAAGAAGAAATATAAATCATGGATCAATTAAGCCCTCTAAGAGACTTGTTCAAGAATAAGAAAAAAAATAAATACAGTGGAATAAGATTTTGTCCTATTGATGAGGATTTCGTATATTTCATTCAAAAAAAGAGAAAGCTAAAAATGTTGGGTTAATTTGCTTTTATTGCTGTTCTTTAAACATAAGAACTTGACAAATTTGTTATTTTGTAGAAATCAAAATTTGCAGAAAATTAAAGAAAATCGGATTTTTACTTGATTCTATAGTCAAGAATTATTTACATCCAAAGTTCCCACTTGTTAGTGATGTAGAAATTTTACTAATATGAGGAAGAAAATTAAGAAATAAAGATATAGAGATGAGTGTATCTCCTACACTTGCAAAGAGCCTTTTCCCAATGTCTCTTCTAGTACCCACAGCACTCTCTCAACTACTGAATACAATGAGAATTAATCACTAGAGTTTCTGTGTTGTTGTGTTCTGTGTCTGTTGCTTCTGCTTCTTTTTATAGTTGAGGATGACGACGACTTTCAGACAATGTATTGAATCTTCTCCCCCTTCTTTCTTAGACAACTTTCAGACAAAAACACATACTTCACCTCTGTTGTTCAATCTTTCATATTTTCTCGTCAAATTTGAATGAAGTTGGTGGAATAAACGTGATTTCCTTCACAAAAAATAATTGAGATTTTTTTTACTTTAGATGTAGTGAATTCGTCGGAAAAAGTATGATAACTAATTTTTATAATAGAATTATTAGTTACTCTTCAGAGTTATTCAGGACAATTAACATTAAGTAATTTATTTTTGAAAAAAGAAAATTTTTTATTTTCTCTTCTACGGCAACAAAGAATCAAATTATTACTACATTTATTCATTTTCCTTATCTTCCATCTGCAAGATGACTCCAAAAGGTTGCAGATTTCTTTTCTACCAATTGAGTCCCTCTCTTCAATAGCTCCATGGGATGGGCTACATGGGTCATAACTACTACTCTCTTTTTTTTATTCATCGACTTTTTTTTCAGCAAGAAGAATAGAACAAATGAAAAAGAAAAATATATAAAAAAAATATACAAAAAATAAATGTAATTTTTATAAAATTATATATTCTTAATTAATGTAAATCTTTTAAAAATATTTCACAAAGTCAACTCAAGAAGTAAAAACTGGTCAAATGATATGATCAAAATATTAGAAGAAAATTTTTATTAAAAAAAAGAAATAAATTTTCAATTTATGAAATGCAAGAATTTATACACATAGAAAAAACATAGATACTTATCGTAAAATTATTAAGAGACTTATCAAAGAGGATTATTTAAGCTTCATTTGAATTATTAACTTGTATATTTTGAGACTGCTTTTTGAACTTGTATTAATTATGTTTATATTAAAAAAAACTAAAAGATTTGACATTTTACATTTATATAGACTAAAAATATATAATTATAAATTTTTATTGGTTACATATTACATAGGACTTTTTTTTACAAATCTTCTGTTTTTCAAGCAATTAATTACTAGTCCGATTCGAATTTTTATTCAATTTTTTGGCATTTGACAATGTAAATCTATTAAAAATTTCTATTGTTAGATTTGATCATAACGGGTTTTCATAACGCTTTATTAAAGTTTTAAAATAAAAATTTATAAAACTAACAGTCAATTTATAAATTAAATTTAGTAAAATGAAAGTAATAAGACAAGAAAAAGAAAATATAAGAAGAATTGCATACATGGGGATCATAATAATTGTAACCATATATATATAAAATGACAGTTTTCGTATATATACGTATTTTTATTTCATTCTTTTTTAATAAATTTCTTTAATTTTCTATAAATTATATAAAATAAAATAAATATATTTTGAATAAATAAATATTACACTTAATCTTTTAATTATAAATTCTAGTTATTTTATTTTTCATTTTTATAATTTTACTTATATATTTTGATTTAAGGATTATAATCTAGATTAAAAGGAACTCATGTGAATTTATTTATTCTTATCTTAGTTCCAAATCAACACTAAATAAGTTCGAACTTATTAAATACCTATATTCAAATTCTTCCAATTAGTTTATAATTTCATAAAAAATATAATGTACAAGTCCAAATTTCATATATTCTTTTCCTGTAATAAATTTTGTAGAAAGTGTTTCTGAATTTATGTCGTCTGCTCTCTAATGTACGTTTATTGAAGCCAAAATAAATAAAAAAATATTCTTTTTCCAGCAAGATCGAAAGTCTATTTTATCAAATAAAATCACCTGTTTCATTTTTGTTGCTCCAATTATGTTTTAATCTATTCACTTTTGCTGTTTTAATTATGTTTTAATCTATCTCATTCACATATTTATATAGGTCTTACATAAATGTATGGATGAGATGAATTAAAACAGGGTTGAAACAGTAAAAGTAGAACAAATGATCTATTCTTCTCCCTGTTTTGTTCACTTTCGTAGCATATAGTTACTGTCTTCGTTGGTGGAGACAAATAACAAAATAAAAAAAAAATCCTGTACCTCGCAGTATTTACTTGCTGATATTACTTATTTTTGTTCTGATTCTAAATAATAGAAACATAAATTTTTTCTTATCCCTGTGACACAGAAATAAAATACATAAGCAACTTTCAAAAATACCCCTCCTTCTATAACACCGTATGAGCATAGGTAAAACGATCGCCTCTTACAAACCCTTACAATTGTTGCTTCATTTTTCGACTCATGCAAAGGAAGAGCCAAAGCTCATTGATTTCTTTAAATGCCACTTATTGAAAATTGATAGCCTTCTCGTCCTGTTGTTATATCAGAGTCTCAAATATTGGCTAGCTGCTTATGGTCCTCAGGTATTTTTGGAGAAAACAAATTGGTGGTTTATGTTTTCCCCATTGAACGAGCCTTCTGGATGGGTAATTTCTTTATTTATTAACGATGGATTCAATTGCGTGGAAATTTAAGCAAATTCTGATGAAGGGTTATTGATCATGACAGTACATTTTCTCTCTAAAGAAAGCTGATGAGTTGAGTTTAATTTAT
>JANZXR010000004.1:7321902-7333289 GCA_027575705.1 Erythroxylum echinodendron
AGAGACTAACAATCTTGAACCACCAAAGAAAAGAAACAGATTCTGAAACAGTGAATTCGTTCTTGGATAAGGAGGTGTGTATGGCATTAACAGTTTTAGTTATTGACAGAAAAACCAAACAAGTTGGTTTGTAATTTATTTGCACAACTCAGTTGGAAGTTTTCAGCAACTTTTACCTCATGGCATCGGTTTCTTGTTAATCTGTCTTACAAAAAGCGTTAGCATGATGCTTAACAAAACACTAGAATATATCATTGTTCAATACAATCACTAATCGACATCATATATCATAAGCGTGCTCACAACTTTAGATTTGGTTTTAGTTCCTGGTTTGTCTTCGAGTTGCACAACATAATACAAGATCTTCATATGCAGATCTCAAGTAGCATAAGCTTTAATTTTTCATCCAACAATAAGAAACTTATGCTGATAGAAATGTGTAGTTTATATGTATGGATTTCGTTTGTTTTAATTTACACTGTTTTGATTTCTTGATTATTTTTGTATTTGTGTTTTGATTTTTTGATTATTTTTGTATTTGTGTTTTTGTTCTGTGTAATATTTATTTTGGAATTTTTCTTCTTTTATTAACTGTGATTCAATTTTTTCAGGTTGAAGGTGATATTACTCAGTTGTGCATCTGTTCTCATTGAAGCTGAGGTATTTCAACTAATCCCTGTTTGTTTTTGTTATATCATTTACTTGTTACTTGGAAACAATAACAATAATCAGTTGTTTTGTTTGCTGATTTTTTTTTTGCTGTTTTTCCTAATGAAATTTTTAGTTGTTATTTATTCTTGTATTGTTGGTTGTGGCTTATTTATGATCATTATATATATATTTTTTTATCTTTGCAGACATTTTTTATTTTCACAAATGGATAATAAGGATCATGATGCTACGTGTCTAACTTTTTTGACCTTTGGAATGGGGAATTGGATTTTCTGAGAATGGTCATGTTGCTATGCTTGTATGTATACAAAAAAAAACTGAGTATGAGTGAAAATGCTAAAGGTAGTAGGGCATTGACAGTACCAACTAGGCAAGCTAATATAGATAGGATTTTGAATGAGAGTGATAGGAATAACTAATGGGATTTAAGGATGGACTTAAATGCATTTCCATTGTTATGTGAAATACTTCAATTCCATGGTGGGTTGAGGAATAATAGCCATGTGCCTATTGAAGAAAAAGTTTTAATCTTCCTAAGAATATTAGCACAAAATGAATCTAATAGAGTACTATAAGTAGGTTTATGAGGTCAAGAGAAACAATAAGTAGAGTCTTCCATAGTGTGTTGAAGGCTATACTGAAGCTTCAACATCTGTTGTATGTCAAGCCCATACCAATTCCTGAGGATTGCACAGATAATAGATGGAAATAGTTTAAGGTTAGTAAATTTAATTAGCTACAATAAATTGTCTACTTTCACTTTTTGTAAATACTAAACTAGATCTTTTTATTGTTAGAATTTGTTCAAAGGGTTGCCTTGGTGCTCTAGATGGGACCTATTTAGAAATAATAGTTCCCCATGCAGACAAACCCAGATACAAAGGTAGGAAAGGAAAAATATGCACTAATGTGTTAGGAGTATGTGATAAGAACTTAAACTTTGTTTATGTTCTTGTTGGATGGAAGGGTTCAGCATCTAATTCAAGGGTTCTACATGATGCTGTTACTAGGCCTAATAGACTTCAAGTTCCAAGGGGTATGTAAGATAAGAATTTTCACAGTTTTGTCAATTTTATTAAAGGTTTAATTAAAACAACAATAGTAATAGTTTCATTTATTTACAGGAAATTAATGCTTAGTAGATGTTGGCTATACCAATGGTCCTGACTTTCTTTCACCTTTTAGACGCACAAGATACCATATTCAAGAGTGGGCAAGAAATGGAAGGGCACCTAAGAAATTAGAAGAGCTCTATAATAAGAGATACTCATCTGCCAGAAGTGTGATTGAACGTGCATTTGGTTTACTGAAAAAAAGATGGAAAATCCTAAGAAATCCATCTTTTTATCCAGCAGCCACTCATGTGCACATCATTCTTGCACGCTACCTTCTGCACAACTTTATTAGGTTGCACATGACTTATGATCTAGTAGGGCTTACTCCTCTTGAAGCTGAAGATATGCCGATTGCAGAAGATGCACCTTTCCCTGAATTTGTTGATTGTGTTAAGACAAGCAATGAATGGAGTCAATGGAGAGAGGATTTTGCTAAGAACATGTTTGATGATTAGAGAAGAAACCATTAAATTGTGAACTTTGATTTAGTTAATGTGTTTTTTTATTGAATTGAGGGTTTAAATTTGGTTGGCTTTCATTGTAACTGAATTGAGGGTTTGTTTTAATTTTTCTTTATATTGTTGACTTTCATTGTAACTGAATTTAATAAGACACAATTAAATTTCTGTTTATTTATTTTATTTGTACTTAATTAAATGTTTCTTTTAATTCACTATTGTTTTCTTTATTTCAAAATAAGTTTCAGTGTATGTTGGTTAATCAATTATGGAAATAGTTTGGGGTATGATAATGCATAGTTTAGGTGCAATGTCAAGAGTTTGGACTTCAGATAAAACAGAAGCATTTATGACCTTCACGGAGTAGGCAGTTGTTGTTGGTCACAGAGCTACTAATGGGCAATTTAAGCCTGGTACTTTCCAACTTCTTGTTAGAATGATGGTAGAGAAGTTTCCTTATTGTGGCATTGACAAGAGGCATGTAAAAAATAAGCACAAGAAGTTGAAGGACAAATATCAGACAGCCTTTGACATGTTGAACTGCAGTAGGTTTGGTTAGAATGAAAGCAAGCAATGCGTTGAGGTTGACAACAAGCAAGTGCTGGAAGAATGGATGAGGGTAATTTTCTTTTTTGATTTATTGGTAGTTTATAGAAGCATCATAATAATAATTTGTTTGTCATGTTGAAGTTTTCTGATTTTTTTCCAGAGACACTCCGACAAGTACTACACTCCTACTCTAGACTTGAGTTTGTCTTTGGGAGAGACAGAGTCACTGGTTTAGGAGCTTAAGATGCTGCATATACTGTTGCTCAGCTTGAAAATGATGAAACTGAAGGTGATGCACCAGCAGCTCCTACTGCTCCATCAGATCCAACAGGCCCATCAGCCAATAGAGGGGCTCCAACTGCTTCAGCCCCAATGGTTCTGTCGCCTCTTACAGCAACACAGAAAGGAACTAACAAAATAAAGGGAAAAGGAAGATAAGGGATATTGAAGTGTTGGAAAGCCTTACTGCCTCATTTGCTCATGTCATTAACAATAGTAGAGAGAATGCTAAGATCATTGCTAATGCCATTGTAGGACAATTTAGAGCTAAGCTAGGTGAAAAGCTTGGGAATTTGGGCTTCTCTACTGAAGAAGTTGTTAGGACTGCAAGGATCTTCTCAAAGAATGCTCATACTTGGAATCTTTTCTGGGGTTTAACTGCAGACCAGAAACAGGCTTATGTGAGGAGCCTGTTAGATGATGAAATCTGAATTTATGCTTTATTTCTTAATTAGTAGGTTATGGTACACAATTATATGGTAATGTAGGATGGTAACAATGCTTCTAGCTTAACTATTTTTGCTTCTGCTATTACTTGTAGTGGACCGTAATTTTTGGGTTGTGACCTGTCACTTTCGGACTCATCGTTTTTTGTGGAGCTGCTGAATGTATGGTAGCTTAGCAGGAAAGCTAGGATTTGCCTTGTCTATAAATAGGCTATGTGATGTTGAATGATGATATGATGAACTGTTGACTTTGTTTCTACACTTATGTATGAATCATGAATGATTGGTTTATTAACTTTTTAATGTTTCTCATTTATGTAAGTGTATGAATGATAAGGATATAATTCATTTTCAGGTACTTAACTATGGGCAGATACAACTTCTATGTTGTATTTGTTAGACGTCAAGTTGGTATTTTTACAAATTGGGATTGTGTTAAATTGACAACTGAAGGGTTTCCTAATGCTAGATTCAAGGGATATCGAACTTTGGTTGAAGCATAGAGTGCTTATGTCATGGATCCAAATAGGCGAACTCGTCCAAATGAAGAAATTGTTCCTCTCGTCAATGAACCCTTATCAATACCAAATCAATTTTCACTTCTAACAAATGAACAACTAAATGAAGTTGCAACTTTGGAGAAAAAATGGCATGGAGTCAAGGATTTTTACTTATTGCCATTGGAGTCATTTTGGGTATTATTATTAAAGACATATTTAATAAAATATAAGGCTTCAATATATCTTTAACCTATTATGTAATTAATTCCATGAATGCTTAGATGTTTTATTAAATTATTATGTACTAGAATTTCTAAATTATTATGTACTAGAATTTCTAACTTGTACGATTTTTTATTCAATAACTCATTTCATTTAATTTTTAGTTTCTCATTTCATTAAATATTTAGATTCTTCATTTTATTTGTAATTAAAAAATTACAAATACAATTAAAATAAATATTGATACAATTATAAAAAATATTTCACGTAATTCATTTTATCATTAGCTTGTACGAATTTTTTGTTATTCAATAGCTCACTTCATTAAATTTTTTCCTTTTTTTTAATTCCTTATTTATAAATACAATTAAAAAAACTAATACAAATAATTCGTTTTAAAATAATTAATGAATTACAAATTTTCATTCATATTATACTGCAAGAGCACTTTGATCATTAATACTGTTTTTCTGTTCTGTCAACTGCAACCAAACACATTTCTATCCTCGAGACGCAAACAGTTTTATCTGTTCTGCTCATCACAACTAAATACTTTACTGTCTCTAATTTTTGTTCTATTTTGTCTCTAAATTTTTGTTTTCAGCCTATGGATCACAGTAACCATACGCAACATTTCTCAACCGCATTGGGAGTGACAAGATGGGATTTTTTTTTTTTTCTGTGCCCTTTTTGTTGGTGTTTTGGGCTTTCCCTTTTGTTGGGCTGGTGGACGTTTACTGGCATGACTGAATCCGATCGAGCTTTGCATTTGTTTGATCATCATCATGATGTAAATATGTAGACATATATTTTTACTAGCCCAATTAAATAATAGGTGGATCCCTTGGGAAGCTTTCGTACCAAACTTCCTAAATTATCATCTATACAATAAAACTGATTGATCGATAAACATGCTTTAGCGCAATTAAGGACCTTTTTTTGGTCAGTTCTTGTTATTGTTTCCTACAAGTCATGAGGAAAAGAAGCGGTGCAGGGTAGAAAGCTTCTTTATATGAATGCGGCCCAGCAAAGTAGACAAGCAGATAGGAGCTTGGTTCATTAGGAATATCTAATATTTCTTAGGTACATCTTACACGCTTAAGATCCAGAGTTGGAGTTGGATTCAATGTCATAATACAAGAGTATTCTCCACATTATAGCCGACAGCTTGGCACATCCAAGCGACTTTAGGGCTGCGTTTATAGATAAGACTTAAAACTTGTATAATTAGTACTATATTTGTATATATGTCATGTGTCATACATATGCATACTACCTAAACTAATAATCCTATCCAGCCGATGAATTAAATAAGTTTGGTTTACTTTTGATAGCTTACCGACTGCTGTCAAACAAATAGTTGTTTACCACACGTTCACTAAAAGGTTTGTTAACCGCGCCCTTTAATGTGTAACGTAGAAACTTTCGGCGTATTGTATTTGTTGGGTGAAGAATAGCCTTAAGTTCGTGCAGACACGAAGTGATTAGAACGAAATGGCATCCACTGTGTACATATTATATTCAGATAGCGTAAACCCAATAGATACTATTGTATTTAAACCATTCTTCTTTCTCCGGAATGGAAAATTATGAATCACTTAACAACCTACATGTATACATAATTATGCTAAAACAGAAGTGGCATCCAGGTTTATGTGGGTTTCTGCGAAAAGTCATAATTTCAGTTATCGTCTTTCCGGTGCTTTTCTTTTCCAAATAGAATACAGAAGCCACCATCATATCACATATATTGCATTCTATTAAATGATTTGTCCGCCTAATAATGCAATCTAACACCTTTTTTGTTCCATTCCACTAATTCTTATTCAAAACCGTCAGCCCAGAATCTCGTCCAGTTAAATTTACTAAACATGTGCACAATAATGCTCCTTTATACCTAATTGTCGCGGAACTGAGAACCAAGTAATGAGATTTATGATTGTCGCTCAATTATGTAAAAATTTAAATCCTTACAATTATTGGCCACATATTCACAAAATATAGTACCCCCGTTTCTTCGGTGAGAAACATCGGCATTCGATAACCACCCACGACCCAGCAATTCAACGTTACGCTGCAATGTTGGTGTCTGACACAGTCCCTTTAAGGCTATAATAATAAACATGAAAATTTTTATTTAACGCATAGAAGCTACAATAATCTTCTAAATCCAATTAAGAACAGCAAATATGCGTTAGCGAACAACCGGCAGCATCATGCGACCCATACATCGCGAACAACCCCGACAACTCCACTTCAGTTGTTCGTTGTGGGAGGATTTAATTTAAACCAACGGATATCTATATCTGTTATTTATGGCTAATGCTTTTTCAAGAGCATGGCTCGTAATTCGACTGCATCAATCTCCTCGGCAACGTTTTCAGGTCTGTAGCATCCGGTACGAGGATCGGGAACCCACGACACGTTTTTGCTCTGCCTAACCATCTCCTCCCCTGTTTTCTTCAACATGGCACTGTTTCTTGCAGCTCTGCCAGCAGACGCAGCCCCTTGCAAGGGAGCGGCGGCGGCGAACCCACGTCCGTTGATTGCCTTGGTGATCATTCCAGAAAGAAGATTTGCGCTTGAGAAAGAGCGAGCCATTGTAAGAATACGATGATTATATATTCTCACAAGGGAGAGTATTACAGGGAACTTCCAAGGATAGTCGCCGCAGAATCAGAATAAGAATCCACAGCAGACCAAACTCTTCCGTTTCTGGAAACTCTCTCTCTCTCTCTCTCTCTCGCTCTCTCTCTTGAAGCCTCTTAGGAGTTGTGTGTCTTTGGGAGATGGCTTTGCTGGGTTTATATAGAAACTGAGACGCGTTCGCTAAGTAGGGTTAATATAAGACCGCGTCAAATTCGGCATTTCTAGGGTTAACGAATGTTGGGCCTCACTTTTGTTGGTAATTATTAGGTAGAAATAGTTTTATTAGGTTTTAAAAATATTTTAATTTTTTAAATTTTATATTATTTAAATAAAAATTATGATGTATGATTGATAAAATTTAATTTAACTAACAATAAATAAAATGACAAGAAATATTTCAAAATAATCAACGGTGAGACGAGAATTGTGTGGGACCAAACGTCGGAGATTTTTTTGTTAAATGAGAACGTGCAAATAACGGTCGTCTCTTAAGTCTTCAAGGAAAAGAAGGAGAAAAGGTCGGCGTTTAGTGCGCGTATTTAAGAAAGTTGGCTTGATTAGTGGAGTAAGTTGATGATTAATAGAAAAGCGATAGAGCATTAAAATTGTGACAGGTGTAGGTCTAACAAAGCTTATATATTATGAAAAAGTGAAATACATACAAGTGGTGGCAGAGGTAAACGTCTCTTTGATACTTGCTAGGCTAGATGCTTTAGTTACACGTCTCTCCGCCTGCCTGTGACCTGTCTGTATGTTTTTGAGCTGCCAAATCTATGAGTTTCTGCTTTTATCCTATATCACATCATATGAATGCTCGTTTCTTTCGCTTTTATTCATATAATCCAAGTCCATCATTAACAATATATCCCACCTGTAAACTATAAACTGTGACGAATTTCTTGTCAAAACCAGTAGGGGTTAAAATGCTTTCTTTTAATGCTTATTTTTGGGTTTGGATCTTGCATTGAATTGGAGGAGTTGTCGGCAAGCAAAACCAACGGAGCCAACAGCAAAGCAACATCTGCGAGCTAGGCTGCCTGCCATACCTCAGCTTTACGGGATGCTTTTCCATCGTGGTCCTTATCCTGCCACATGAAAGTCTATCCTCAGCTCGTGAGATCGTGATCCTGTTAAAGCCCATCAGATCAGTCTTATTAATTTACTGTTCTCCCTCTTACGTCAGTCACCTTTCCGTGGCGATCAAGTATGCTCATTTTAGCTTTGACAATACTTGGGTTAAATAATTCCTGCTTGGGGTTGGAATTTAATATAACTTGATTCTTTATCTACTAGGATCAGTTTATAATTCCTAAAGGCACTCATTTCCCTCAACGATAAATATGGCCCTCGGTTCATTACAGAGGTCATTTGGAAAGGCAAAGTTCACAGAGTCAGAAAATTTAAATAAAAGCATTCTAGATTATATATAAGGGAAATATAGTTTTACAAGTTGGTACTTGAAAATTAAAGTGTGAAGCTATTCACATATTAAAACACATGGTTGGCACATGCAATTCTCACGTGAGGAGCACAGAAGGTTTAATAATCGTTGTCCTAAACAACAGAATGCATGCAACTTCTTACATAGTCACAGATATAAATAACACACTCAGTCACATATACAAATATATAAACACAAATATTGACCTGATACAAGAGAGAAAAAAGTCTGAGAGAGTGCTAGAGTACATACTAAGTATATTAGGGAGTTTGTGAGGAAACTCTTGCAGGTGTTTGAGAAACACCCAATCTCTTGTAATCTTTCTCTTTTTAAAACTAGTAGAACCACAAGTGTGAGATTGATCCTTGGATGTTGATAGCAATTGTGCTATCAGACTAAGTAAAAATCTGTGTCTTCTTTACTTTTCTGCCACTCTTCATTTGTACAAAACAAACTCAAACAACAAAGCATCATCAGTCATTGTTAAAAAGACAACAGAAACACACAAGAACTTAACAGTTTGGTATTAAAGTCACCAGGACTTTGTCCCCATTCTCGTTGACAAATCAAGAATCCGTCAAATCTCTACAAAGAACCTACAAGATGGTAGGAAAAGAGATGGAAGTTTTCACTGGAAAAAAGGATTTTGCAATCTGGAAACTAGAGATGCAAGCCCTGCTTGAATCCTGCGAATGTTTTGGTGCCATAAATGCTACATATGATGACGAGATAGATCATGTAAAGAACCTGAAGAAAGCAAGATTGGCTCACTGCAAACTAATGTTGCATCTTTCATCAATTGTCATCAGAAAAGTGAAAGATTGCAACACTACGAAGTTGTTACGGGAAAAACTCGATGATATTTACTCTAAGCGATGCTTACCAAACAAGATGACCTTACTACACATCCTTGCAAACTTCAAAATGAATACTATGGTAACTCTCGAAGATAACCTGGATTATTTCTTTAAACTAATTCAGGATCTTGAAGCAATAAGAGAGAAAATCTCAGAAGAACACCAAGTTGTGGTAATTCTGAAGTCACTTCCACAAGAATATAATGGATTCAAGAAGGTGGTTAAGCATGCTAGTGGAGATGCTCTAACAGTGAAGAGGGTTCTTGATTCTCTGATGGAGGAAGTGATAGACGACAATCACTTCAAGATAGAACCAGAAGTGATGTCATTGACAACAAATTTGAGAAAAAATCTGCACCAAATGGTTCAAAGAAAGCTGGTGGACCGAAAGCTAAGGGAAAAGGCAAATAGAACAAGAATAATGATGACAAGAAAAAGAATAAAGCTAAAGGTAAAAATTGCTCTTATTGTGATAAAGAAGGACACTTTGTACAAAAAGGCACAGAAAGGAGATGAAGGGAATGTTGAGAAGCTTGAAGAGTCTAGTGGAGAAGAGATACTTGCCATGACAGGTGAAACAGATGAGATGTCAATAGAATGGATTCTAAACTCAGGTTGTACAATACATGTAACTCCCCATAAGGACTGGTTCTCTACTTTTGAGAACTTGTCAGCCAAGGTAAGAATGGCAGACGCAGGGAAGCAGGATATCTAAGGCATTGGCAATGTTTCCATCAAGATGTATGATGGAAAGAGGAAAAAATTGAGCAATGTGAGGTATGTTCCTAGTATTAGAAGAAATCTTCTTTCGAAGAGTATCATTGAGAAGCAAGGATACAAGATCAGGTCTAAGGATGATTTGAGAGAAATCATCAAGGATGGTAAGGTGATTATAAGGGCAATCGAAAGGGGGGTTTATATTATGTTGTAGGTACTAAAGTGATCAACCTAACAACCGAGGAAAAGGAGCTCAATTCAACCATATTGTGGCACTCAAGATTTGGACATGCAGGAAATAAAAGCCTAAAATACCTAGAGCAACAGGGGCTGCTGCCAAACATAAGTATGAAGAAGATTGAGTTCTGTGAGGGATGTAAATTAAGGAAACATCACAGAACCCCTTTCCCAAGGATTGCAAAAAAAGCCACCAGAAGTATAGAATATGCTCACAGTGACCTATAAGGGCCTGCTCAGACTCAAACTGCCGGGACCCATTCCCGGACCCTAACTTTCATACAGAATATCATAATACGTGAGCTTTTTCTAATAGAGAATACCTTGATGATTATCGGTTCATCTTCTTTTCTCTGATACCACAAGATGTCGCATACTTGTAACACACATTCATCGCCCATACTTGCATTCAAAACTCCCTTTTTTAGCTCAGCTCAGCTCTTCGAGTATCTATTTATCTATTTCAACCTGAATACCTCAAGGAATAGCGTTGGTGAGTCCACAATTTACCTATAAACATGCTTCAGGTCAATTCAATTAGCATAATCTCTTAAATTCTTCTTTTGTGTTTGGCCTATTGTCTGTGTTTTATCGTTTGTCTTTGATTTTTATCGTCTGGGTTTGACCTGTTATCGTCTGTCTTTCATTTATGTCTACATTTCATTTACGTCTGCCTTATGACGTGTCATCACAGACGATTCTTTGCGTCTGTATTATGACGTGTCATCACAGACGATTCTTTGCGTCTGTATTATGACATATCGTCCGTGTTCCTTGCGTCTATATTTCTTGCATCTGCCTCTCATTTGCATCTGTGTGTGACGTATCACAGACGATACTCTTACCCTACATTTCCTTTTTGCGTCTGTGTGTGACGTTAGCATAGACGTTTCTTTTTGTCTGTGTTTTTCCTTTGCGTCTGTGTGTGACGTCATCACAGACGATTCCTTTAGTCTGTGTTTTTCACATGCAATCCTTCCATCTCTGACGTGTTATTGTAAAACTAACAGCAATTGACAAATGCATCAAGCAGAACATGCAAATATATATTTCATTATCCAAATCTTTAAAAAATAATAGAATCATACCGAGGAATTCAATTTCATTTTTTCCATTTTAAAACATAGTCAGAGTTATTACAAATCAAAATACACATCAACTTAAACCAAAAATACAAAAGATGCTCCATGCTGATATGCCAAATGAGCTATTACAGAACTGACTTAGTCCAAATGTCTTTAACTA
>JANZXR010000004.1:7346102-7380067 GCA_027575705.1 Erythroxylum echinodendron
ATATTGATTAATTAATTAAAATATAAGTATTAATTAGTTAAAATATTGTTTGTTTTAGGTTTCAGACGTTACATGAGTCTATTTTCGTCTTTTCTCGATCTTGTCTTTCGGACAAGAATTTCTGTACCTCAGTTTTGAAAGGAACAAAAATTTCTGTCCTTGTCCTCTGAAGACGGAACAAAAATAGGTGAAGACAGCAAGCAAACAGGACGAAGGACAGAACTTTTACGTCCTTGTCCACCGTCCTCACCTCTGGAGACACGAACCAAACGCAGGGTATGTTTGGGTCAGTTGTATTACTCTTTTTGGACGAGTTGATTATTTGTACCTAACATGGGACTATAAAATATAAATTAAATAATTTTAAAATATCAACATTATTATAAATTTTATAAAAATAAAAATAAAAATTTATTTAGATATATTTAATCAAATCAATATAAAAAGATTTCTTATTTGTTAACGAATATTATAATATGTCTATTATCTTCTAATTTATTTTTATATGATATGCAAACTTTATTTTTTCATTATATTACAGTTTTTGATTAATTGAAGAACATCTTGCATAAAATTTCAAATAAAATTTTTGGTAATAATTTGGTTTCATAAAATAAGAATTATCTATGGTCCCAACTATGTGGTTATTATTTGATAGTTATTAATGACTATTATTATTATTAAGTAAAAAATATTTTAGCAAAATATTATTTATTATTTATAACCGTATTAATTATTAAATAATGATTAAAGTATTATTTTATTATTTATATCCGTATTACTTATTAAATAATGATTATCAAACTTTTTCTATTAATTGATGTTAATTAATTTGTTGATATTAGACAAGAATATAATTTTAGGTTCGTAAAACAAATCTTTTAATTGAATTTTATATTCCTACTTGGAATGCTTAGTGGTTTCTGGACCTTATAATTGCTTACTGGGAAAAGGTATTCTTGTTAAAGAATGGTCAAACTTCCCCAAAACAACGACCAATTATTTTAGTAGGGAGCATGTATTTGAGCTGTTTTCACTTTTTTTTTTGTTTTAATTCCTTAACTTTTTCTAAGACTCGTCTTGACCCAAATTTTGATTAAACTTAATGCATCTAAGCGTGAGGCTAAGTCCAACTAGGCTCGAATAGCCTGAAGCCTATCTTGGCCTGACCTAACCTAAATTTTTATTTTGTAAATTAAAAATTAAAACGACCTCATTTTTTTAATAAGTTTTGGGCTTCAATTCAGGTCAATAGAATATAAAGGGTATAATGGTTTGAATTCTATTTCATATAATTATGCATTTCTTGTCATGCTATCTTGTGAAAAAATATCATGTTCTCTTCTCTTCTCAAATTTTACCACTTTGTCACATTGAATTTTCGCTTTTTATTGACTCCTTGATTGATTTGTTTGCTAGTTCTGATATAAATAACTCTAACAAACTTGATATTAGCCCTAACCTTACTGCTCCTACTAAATTTGCACCTATTATTAATGTTACACCGATACTTTCTCAACTCTTCTCTTCATCATTCCATTTAGGTAAGATAAAACTCTTAATAATTTAATAATTTTTCATTGTTGTCTGACTATTGCAATTTTCTATGAAACTTACTCTTATTATGAGGCGAGTATTGACCCTCTTTGATAGTAAGCTATGATTGAAGAATTTTAGGCTCTAGAGAAAACTTATGCTTGTGACTTAGTTGATCTTCTTCTTAATAAGATACCTACTAGCTACAAATAGGTTTACAAAATCAAAACTTACTCTGATGGTTATGTTGAATGTTAGAAAGATTATTTAATAGCCAAAATTGTACTTTATAAAGTATGTCATAGACTATGAAGATACCTTTGCTTTGATGGCTTGATTAACCTCTGTCTAGAGTCTGTTAGCTATTATTACAAAATGGAAGGTTCTTATTGGATATAAAAAATATGTTTCTATATGGTGATTTATTAAAAAAGGTTTCCATGCATTCTCCTCTAGGTCATCATTCTTTTCGTAAGGTTTGTAGGCTTCGATAAGCCTTTTTGGGATTGAAATAAGCTTTTAGGGCTTGGTTTACAAAATTCAAGTCCATTATTACTCAATTGGCTTTATTTATAGTCCTCATAATTTTGTACTATTTATTCATCAAATTATCTAGGTAATTATTTTTCTATTAATTTACTATTTATTCATCAAATTATCTAGGTAATTATTTTTTTATTAATTTATGTTGATAATATGATAATAATAAGCGATGAAGTGTCTGGTTATAACACTACTTAGTAAAAATTTTGAAATGAAGAATCTAAGTTCTTTCAACAATTTGTAAGGTTTTGAAGTTTCTTATACTTTTGAAAGCTATTATCTCTCTCGAGGCACATATGCATTTGACCTACTTTCTCACACTAGCTTCGGAAAAATGTAGTAACGCCCTTAAAACACAATTATATGCTTACTCTTTTAGATGACACTCCTCTTGATGATCTCACTTTATATCGATAACTATTTGGTAGTCCTATCTATCTCACCGATACTCAAACCAATAACTCATATGTTGTTCATTTGATCAGCCAGTTTATATTTACTCCACACTCATCTCATTTTTCTGTTGTGATTTAAATACTTTGTTACATTAAAGGAACTATTTTTTATAGATTAAACTTCTTTTCTAACTCCTTGGCATTATCTAGTTATTCCGATACTGATTGGGTTGGTGATCTAATAAGTCATTGTTCACCACTAGTTATCATTTCTTCTCAAACGATTCTCTTGTAATTTGGCATAACTAAAAGCAAATTGTTATTGTAAGAACTAGTACTAAATTTGAATATCGCGCTCTTACTGATGCTACATTAGAATTACTTTGACTATGGTGGTTATTAACTGAAATAAGTGTCATACATTCTTTTGTCACTCTGTTTAATTATGATAATAGAAGTGTTATACAAATTTCTCACAGTGACATTTTTCATGAACATATAAAACACTACGTCATCATATTACTTAGACACTATACATTTGATTCTTGTCTCCTTGGCTAATCAAACAGTTGATATACTAGCCAAAATACATCTTCCGGCTCATTTTGAGAATTTAATTCACAAAACTTAAGATGACATCATGAGTTTGAGGGGGTGTTAAGATTAAGATTAGCTAAAATCATTAAAATATATTCATGTATATTCATGTATATCTCATGTTGTATCCCTATACTATAAATTAAATTGAAATGAACACTTATGTCTGATATTTTGTTTTAACTTTCATGGAGAGTACGTATAAGACTTAGTTTGTTACTATCAAAAAGGAAATTTAGACAGTGATTGTCCCATAGAGTATGATAACATATACAATAATGATGAAAAAGAAGATGACATTAGCATTGACTATAAAAATAAAGAAAGTTACTCGATTGCTTATCAACTATAAGTGAATATTACTTAAAATGATGGTAATGAATATGTAAATACACCAGCTTTTAAAATTTCATTTAATGGATAAAGTTAGGAAACATTCCCGCACTTGGATGGAGAATTGCGATTCAATAAATATTGTATAGAATTAAGTTGTAGTAAGAAGGTTATGCAAAATTATGAGAAGAAGAAAACCTAAACATTGATGACTATAAAACTACAATAAACGAATCTATTTTCAAATATTCCTTTTAATGTTGACTTGGAAGTGTATAAGATATCAGAGATACTAAAAAGATGGTTTTTGGTCTATAAAAGTGAAGAAGATACTAGAATTTGAAATGCTTTTGTTGAAAAAATGCTATATATAAATAAGAAAATTCATGTTTTCTGCGTCTTAAGGAATAAGAAATGATTATGATGTTATGTATGCTAGTTTATGCCCTTGCAACCAATTTATTTTTGGTTGTAAATTTATTTGTATGACATTATTTTATTCAATAAAAGACATTCTTTATCTTTGTGTATTTATTAATTATTTAATTATTAATCATAAAGATAAAATCCATAGAATAATTGTTATACAGTTAGAAATTATAATGCAATTATAATTATGAGATTCAAATTACATTTTCTTATTATTCCTAAAATGTTCCTAGTCATAGTTTCATTAAGACGGGGTATTGATGAAATGATTAGACTAGCACATGATTGTTTCTTTCTTATGAAAAAAGTAATTAATTTCCTATATTAAAGTGTTGATACACTTAAACAAATATGTGGATGCCTATTAGAAAATAAATTCACTGAACTGACTTGATTATGAGAATCACAAATGGAATATTATTTGTGTGACTATAGATTATCTCTTTATGATGATTGTATAATTTATCTTTAGATTTGAGATTACCAAAGTTATCTCAAGTAAGAATTACTATGATTTGATGCTACTTATGCTCTATTTTTGGAGTAGTTCAATTCGGTAGTTATTAGAAATAGTATGAACTATATAGAGATAGCTGAATAAATTAAAAAAGAATTTGTTGTCTTAAAGTAATTAGGGAGAATGTTCTGCTGTTCTTGATTAGTAATGATTTTGTGAATCTCTGGTCAGAGTAAATTGAGATTTGAAAATTTGTTTTCAAATATCAATTATAAATCATTTACTAAATAGTAAGAATGAACATGATTGAATTATTTAGAGTAGATATGAATTCCATACTCTAATTCCAATTGGAACGTTAGATGACGAAATGATTAATTTATACATTATAGTTATGCATAGACAGGTTAAGTCAAAACACTTTGACATTTATGATATTTGGGTGGTCATAACATGTTGCTAGACGTCAATCTCGATATGTGATTATAAATTGTTTAATTAGGGGATTAAAGATAAATTAAAAGGAGTTTTAATTTATCTAATTCTAGTTATGATTTAGAATTATAATTTATAATCATGGCCAACATATTAAGAACCTAATAGGTCACACATAAAAGGTTTATAAAGGAGAAAATGAAATTTAAATTAAGTTGGAGTTAATTGAGAAGTTTTAGAAACTTTAACGATCAATGTGTGATATTTGATCTTATAAGAACTAACTGGTAATTATAACGAATCCAAAGACATGATAAAATCCAAAGATATGAAAAATATGAATTTTCATATAAAAGGAAAAATCAGAAAAAATTGGAGCTAGCACTTCTTACATTTTTCCTCTCAAATTAGATTTGAATTTTTCTTTAAATAGATCTATGGATAACATTAGAGGCCAAACGATTGAATGGCTCGTGGATTGATAGATTCAAGGAAAAAGGAAAATTACAGCAGGAAATCAAAACAAGTTAGTATAACTTCGTTAATTTCTTGTTTTATGTTTCAAATTAAATTTTGTTAAAGTTGATTATGTGGAAAATTTTAAATTCATTTTGCTGCGTTTAGATAAGATCTTGCGTTTTATTTTCCAACAATGGTATCGGAGCCACCTTTAACAAATTTAATTGTGATTCATAAGCTTGATTTAATTTTGATTTGATTTAAATATGCAAAAGGTTGCATATTTATACATTGAAACCGTTTTGACAATTTGTTTGGTGATCTAAAAAATGTGTTTTTTGGAAAGCTTTTATAGTGTGTTATGAAATAGTTCTATACGTTTACTGCCTGGATAAGTGTTTCTGATACTTGCAATTTGTTGTATTAATTTCTGGAATTGTTCTGAAAGTATTGTTCATGTTCTAAGTGATTAAATATTTTTCTGCTTATTATGGAAATGTTCTATAAATTTGTCTTCATTTCGTTATCTAGAAACATTCTGGAATGCGTACATTTGTTCTCTGGAAATGAAACTGGGATGTTTTATTTTCTAAAAAATTTTGTTCTTATTCTTTATCATCCGAAAAGTGTTTCTGGATATGGAAGGACATGTTTACTATCTTAGTTGACTACTGCTTTAGCTTGCGTTAACTATTTTTGGAAATGATGTAAACCTCATGAGCAAACTAAACTTGAACCTAGAGCACATTTATGTTGTTTTCTAGGGTATGGGATAGAGCACAAAGGATATACATGTTGGTATCCACTATCTCAAAGACTTAAAATCTCTCAACATGTTACCTTTTAGGAACATAAAAAATCCTCACAAAATTGTTTTTTGATCCTACCATATCTTTGTTTCCTGATATTTCTTCTGCAAGTCCATCCTATAGCTCTAATAGCCTAATATAACCAACGCTTGATTCTTTTATATCTTATCTGACTACATATCCTGCATCCTCATTAAATAACTCTTCCTCTTCTATTCATTCATGAGAATCTACTGAGTTCCCACAACTCCTCCGTCGACCTTCTCGAGCAAGTCAACCATCTATTTGTTTTAAAGACTTCTATGTTTCTCTACTATTATCTCTCCATATAAACCTCGCACCTAGTACGAGACCAGCTCTAATCCCTAATAGTGGTAATCAATGGCAAAAGAATTATAGGCTCTCTCAAATACCAACATTGGGACTTAGTTTACCTACCTCCAAAAAAGTCTCTTATTGGCTATAAATAGGTCTAGAAATCAAGAATCGAGTTGATGGATCAATCAAAAGTTATAAAGGACGATTGGTTAAAAAGGGTTTTACTAAAAAATATGGAACTGACTATGAGGAGACCTTTGCTACAATAGCTTGCCTAACTTCAATTTGCAGTCTTATTTTAGTAGCAGCAAGTAAGTATTGGGAATTACTCCAAATGAATTTTAAGAATGCTTTTGTTAATAGTGACCTTCATAAAGAAGTATACATGCAACCTCTACCTAGGTATGCTTATCCACCTAATAAAGTTTGTCATCTTCACAAAGTCTTGTATGACCTTAAGTAAGCTCCTTTAACATGGTTTTCTAAATTCAGCTCCACCATCAATTGTCTTGGCTTTACATTCAGCTCTTATGATCATGCTTTGTTTATTCGATAAATAGATCAAAGGTGCACTGTTCTGTTTCTATATGTTAATGACATGATAATAACCGTTGATGACACTTAGGGGATCGTTACTCTCAAATTTTGTCTTCATTAACAATTAGAAATGAAAATTTAGGTCCCTTGAGCTATTTTTTTATGTCTTGAAGTATTTTCTGAATATTCAGGCTACGACTTATCTCAAGCCAAGTATGCTACTGATCTTATCTCCTATGTTTGTCTTACTAACACTAGGATTGCTAGCACTCCACTCGACTCTAATGATCATATCTTTACAACTGATAGAACTTCTCTGAGTGATGGTACACTTTATTGACAACTAGTAGTAGTCTTATATACTTTACTGTCACTAATCCAGATATTGCTCATATAGTTCACATTGTCAGTTAGTTTATGTCTGCACCTCGTACCACTCACTTTTCTATTGTTTTTTATGAACTTCGAAACATTCGAGGCACCTTGTTTCATAGGCTTCACTTGAATCATTCATTTTCAATGGACTTACAAGCATACTCTGATGCCAAATGGGCTGGAGATCCAACTAATCGTTGATCTACCACTGAATACTATTTCTTTCTTGGCACATGTCTTATCTCTTGGTACAGTAAAAATCAAACAATTATCTATCACTTAGGTATTGAATCAGAATAGGGTGCCCTAGCTGACATTACCTTTTAACTTTTATGGTTATGATGGTTACTTTTAGACATCACTGTCACCTTTTCTTTAACAGTTCCTCTCCTTTGTGATAATCATAGTGACATATGGATTGCTTACAATGTTGTCTTTCATGAATGAATTAAACACATTGAGATCAATTTTCATCTTGTGTTTTATCATGTCCTTCATGAAACTATGCAGCTTTCCCAATCTCATCTCAAGCACAAATTGTTAATCTCTTTACCAAATACATCCACCTTAACGTTTTCAAAATCTCTTCTCCAAACTCAAGTTATTGTCTTCACTACCACCTTGAGTTTTTTTTAGGAGGGAGTACAGATATTAACATATATTAATGCAATCTTTATTTAGTTAACTATCCACTATAATTAGCCTTTATTTTGTCCTAAAATCATATACATTAATGATGTGTATTATTTGGTTGATTTGTTTCTTTAGCTAAAGTTACTTAGATTGTATAAATAGGTAGATGTCATCACATTAGAGACATATAAAAATACAAAGAAAAATTTCATATTTCATCTCTGTTCTTTTTTTCTATACTTTAGATCTGAACTTGCGTAATTCACTTTTTAATGCATCAATTTTTATTTAAATGATTCAAATGAGTCTTTAGCCTAATGATGCATACAAACACTTGATAGTTCTCCTTATTGTTCAAATTTCTATAATTCACATAACTTGTGAAAATATGCTAAATTGTGAAAAGTTACTTCTTGTTTTAGTTATACACTCAATTTATATTTATATTTAGATTTAGATTTAGATTTGTATTTTATAATTGTTAAAGAAAAATAACTCTACAAATTTAAAAGCTCTCAAACATGTCAAAGATAGAGGTTCGTAGGTTTTGAGTGTTAATGTAAATGTTGGGAGTCCAATATTTGAGATAGCCTAAAAACTTTAACTCCAAAGCAACATTTTCTTTATAAACAATCTTGTAGTTGGAAGTCAAATGTTTAAGTAAAGTCATTTCAACTTTCTAATATAACGAAAAGTAATATAGGTGCAAAATCATAGGTTTAAAAGAGGTCATTTAAGCTCTCTAGTTTAATAAAAAATTCTAAAGACACATATGCTTTATGTCTAGGTGAGACTACTCAACTCCTTAGTCCAATATTAAAAAAAAAAACTAGGGACTCATATCTTAAGTTTATAAGAGTCCTTTAACTCTTTGAGTGATACTTATATTTAACTCTTTGGGTGACGCTTATATGGTTCAACTACTTTCTCAACTCTCCAATAAAGCTTTAATGTTTGAAAAAAGTGTCAACTAGGTAAGTTAATATTCTGAATACATTTGATATTATTTTTGCAATATTAAAAAAAAAAGAATCTTAACCATGAACATCATTAACAATTGAGAGTAAGAAAAAAATGATACAAACCAAATGAAATT
Source organism: Erythroxylum echinodendron (assembly GCA_027575705.1). NCBI lineage: Eukaryota > Viridiplantae > Streptophyta > Magnoliopsida > Malpighiales > Erythroxylaceae > Erythroxylum > Erythroxylum echinodendron. The sequence goes on from JANZXR010000004.1 coordinate 7,355,055, forward strand.
TTATTAAAGAGTTAGAGTCCTGTCATGTCTACAATCTTTATAAAGATCAAATCAAATCTTATCCAATCAAATCAATATAAAAAGGGTACAATATCTCTTAAAAAGCTATTAGAAACATATTTGGGAAACTTAAATTTATTTTCTCTATATAATATCCTATGTAGATGGAGCACATTGTGACTTTGGCTGTTGACCAAAAAATTGATGCTATGAAATACTATATGTAACGAGAAAGACATAAAGAGATAAAGAACTCCAAATCAATTTATCACTTTTGCAAAACATTTGTGTCAACTATAGAAGCTATTATGAGAGAGAACAAAGAAGTGAAAGAGACAAAAAGAGCGATAAAAAATAATGAAAAGCTCAGAGAAAGATAGAAAGAGGACATAAATGAAGAAAGGAACAAAAAAACTCTTTTGAACTTTTAGATTTTCACCAAAGTATGAGCCAAACTCTAATATTTGAGAGCGTTAACAAATTTTCAACACTCTTGAGTCTAACTCCAAACTAATGAAACTTGTAATTTCATCAAGATTCTATCAATAATTTGACCGACATGATATTTTATTTAATTTTTATTTATAATAGCACTCACCGTTCTAGTTAGGCGGGAGTTCGGTGCTCCTAATTGAATTTTATGTTAGTAATAATGAATGTTATTAAAAATGAAAATTAAATAAAAGTATCATATCATAAAAGAATTGGCAAAATTTTAATGAGATTAGATTTGAAAGATTTTTACAATATTGATATTAAAATTTTAAATGTACATTACTTAAGATTTGAAAGTTCAAAAGATCCTTTGTGCAGAATAGAGAAATATCTAATGTAGAGCAGGTACTTACTAATATTTTTTTTACTCGTATAAATTATATTAGAAGAAAAGGAAAGCTAACGACCAATACACAAGTCAAACCCCATTTTATATGTCCTTGAATCAATGGTGATTGGTACCTCTCCAAGTATAACGTCGCATCTTGTTGACATTGTTTTTCTTTCTTGATAAAAATGTGCACACACAAAGAACACAAAGGTATCAAAACTTCTCACTATAAAGATTATACATTTTGTTTTTAGTATACTTTTTTCATTATAAAGTACATTGAATTATTCAGCCTTATTTCATAAACCTTATCAATTCAACAGATATTATATTCCGGCCAAAAAAAGAAGAGAAGGGAGAGAGCATTAAGTGACATTGGAACTGTTAATAGGTAGTACTAATACATTATCACCGAAACATACAAGACGGTAGTAAGTCTAAAATGTTCGATGGGAATCAGTTTGTTTGGTTTTCTTGATTGCAATCGACCACCTTGTAATTGTACTGGATTTTGGCTTGAACTACGTATCGTATTCGAATCTGATCAACGTTAAATATTATGTACTCGTTCCTCCCGCAAACCACCTGCAAGATATCAGTATCATCCCAAATCATTTGGTCATTGTAATAAATGAAGCAGCGTCTAATAGTACCCTCGATTCCGCTTGCTGTATGGGCTTTCCCAGTGGAACAATTACTCCGTCCTCAAGAACCTCAGCCTCCGAGGGGTCTGGAGCAATGCTTCCTATTGCTTTTGCACTGTAAAGCAAACGCGCATGGTGATATGGTTGACTAATAATAACTAAATAAATAAAGGGATTCCATAATATTATGTCCTCTGATGGCTTTAATCTAAATGGAGCTATTCTTTCTTACTTTATAGTTGATTCTTAAATATGCATCTAATCTAACGCTGGCATTTAGCGGCAGAAAAAGGAAAGAACCTTAGCTTGCCCTTAGGCAACTTGTCAGCATTGTGATTCAAAGTTCGGAGCCCATTCACGTCACCTAATGCAACCTGGAAAAGGAAAAATAGATCTTACCCCTTTTTCCTATTCACAATATCTCTGCAACAGAACAGAGAAAAAGTCGCATGGATGGTCTACGTTGTGGGGAAAACCAATCACACCTCACATAACACGAGCACAGCATTGGGGTCTGCTCCAGCATAAGAATAAGCTTGACTTTTAGCAAACATATCAGCAAAATAAACCCCCTTTCCAAATGTGTAACCTGCCGTTGGTGCTTCTGGAGGAGCAATGCGCAGACCTGGACTAATAAAATAATCAAGGAATTGTTATTTGCCTCATGCAAGCATGTTTCTACGATCTTCTCAAAGCCTGATCAGACAGAATAATAACACAGAAAGAAAAGCCATAACAACCTTGTGATAAGATCCCGGTCCAGTTCGTGAGTCGAGAACCATGCCACAGAAGCATTCTGTTTTTTATGTTGGAGAACTGCAGAAGCGTTCAAAGGTCTAAGGTAAACGGGAAATGAAGTAAAATCTCCGAAAGACAATATAAAGGTGACAACCAAAAGTATTATGCACTTACTTTCTTGAACCGTTCGTTTTCGCCTTCTCTTGAAGCCCTAAATATTTGAACAATGTCAATTATGAATCTCTTATCACCAGTATTCTGTATATACTTGTCAATCTGCAGAATGAAGAGAAATGAATTCAGTGCTACAAAAACTGCCATTAGAAAGAAGTGAATTAACAAGGTGAATCTACAGCTGTAATGATATTAGATAATATGAATGCTTGAAGGTACCATTGAGAAGTCCTTGGAATCAACTTCGAGTGGAATCAAATCACATCTAAGGCACTTGTAATGTGAATATAGAGGATCTTCCTTGAAAACCAAGTAAGGATAGAACGTCAGACAACTTGGAGAAAAACAGTAAGTACAGTTACAGATGAAGAAGGGTCTGCTGAAGAAACAATTTGTACGATGAAGCAGATTAATTAATGGCCAAATAACAACACCTGAGAGTACATATCATCGTTGATCAGTGATGTTGCTACTTCAATTTCACCTAGAGCTTCAACCTACAATCATGCTCCATGTGAAGTTAAGCATATGGTAATGCACGTATAATAAGAGCCAAATACAGGAAAATCAAGAACCAAGCAAGCAAAAGTAGTAAATCAGCATAAGATCAAAGGATTACCATTTCCAATTTACCCTTCAACTTGTAGTGTGTGTCAATGCAGAAGTCACCTGAATGTAAAAAATTCTACTTCAGTAACCCTCGGTAATTTGATTATACGGACATTCTGCCATTACTTAGAATAGTATTTACCAATTATCAGAAGAAAGAAACTTTGCAATCACATCAAGATAAAATGATGTATGTAGAAGATAGAGAAAGGGAAGGAAGAGGAATAGGACTCACGCATCTTTCTAAAACCCAGATTATGGGGTATTATAGTGTAAAATTCCCTGCAATAAAAAAGCGTGAAATATATTTCCTTCAAATTAACATGATATACAAGAATTCTTACGAATAGAGAGTGGCCAAAAGAGTGAACAATGTTTGCAAGCTCTTACCCACTTAATTGCTCCAGCTTTTCCTTGTCGGATTTGCCAGTAATGTCAGATAGCCTTCTCAAGACATCATAACCCTGTATATTTTAGAAAATTTGCATTAAGTCCCAGCGACTGATATGTGCGAGCAATGTGTATGAAATTGATTAATTTGAGTTTATTGTCCGTATTCCAATACTAACTCAAGTACGTACATGCGTTTAATCATGTAATTTACCTTTAAGATTGTTGATCTGTTCAGCTTACCAAGTGGTAGCTTTTCAGTGTTGAGCCCTGAAAACAGATAAAAGCAAGATATTAATTTGAGCGGATGGAACTGAAATCCATCAAAGAATGTTATATATCCTAATCAAGTAAAGCCTGTCATTTGGTTATGCTACAATTAGGTCCTTTTTGCTCAGTGGCATTTGTCACTTGCCCTGATTAAGTATAAGGGCGAATTTGGACTATATATGGCGTTCTTTTAATGATATTTCTGCAGCGTTTTAGAATGATAGTAGCAAGAACAATGCAATTGGGAAGCTATAAATAAGTTTCCAGATTTTGATGGAGGTTAATGGAAGGTGAGCTTAGAAGTTGTTTCGAACCCACGTCCTACTTTCAATAGAACAGAAAGAGATATATGATAATCATGACTTCTGTCTCACTACAGTACTAGGATTTGTCCTGATTAGCATTTTAGCAGTTTACTCTGATGTGGAAACTACGACACTTGATTAATTGTCATATCGTTTCATCAGAAACTAAGTACCTAGTTCCAGCATTCGCCGCTTCATCATGTCAATGTTGCAAATAAGACCTATAAAATTTGCAATTCTAGGGTCAAGCTTTGTCAAACGAAGCTGACATTCCACGGTGAGAGTAGACCTTTCCTCAGCCTGACAATGGAAGTGCAGATATTAGAGGAAACATGATCTATTACAAGATTCAAGAACAGAATATACAACGGTGGACTGCACGTAGTCTGATAACGGAGGCAGAGTAGACAGCATAATAGATCTCAAGAATAACTCACGCCAGATTCTTTGCTTCCGTCATAATCCATCTCCAACCACATATAGCATTTTGGGTGGAAAATGAATTCCTTACGATCAGCCCAATGGTTCTTTGTCTTCGCAAAAAATTTTGTTTCAAACTCCTTAATAGCAATGTCCCTTGAAGCATATGGTCCCTGTAGCTTGTCTTGACCTTTGATTCCTACCCTGCCCCATCTAGCGTACACTAAGAATTTGCCACCGCCATTAGATTCTGCAATTTTTTTCAAAAGTAAACTCAATCAAATACTCTGCATGGTCATGATACCAAATCAACATATCGTGCAATGCTTGTAACGTAGCCAAGAAAGCCCAACCACCACTAAATTAATAAGGATCAGATGAGACCTATGAAAAAGAAAATGTTCAACAATTTACTACTCCGGTAAGAAGAACTAACCAAGAGCTTGAATCACATAGAATTTGTTATTGTTATCTCCTACATTTGTCTGGTTCAGAGTCGCATCATAGATGTTATCATCCTGCAGGGAAATGGATGAAGTTTAGCTTAGCAACAGAGAGGTTAGTGCTCTTGTGGATTCATGATTCTTTTTTCTTACTGGTAAAAAAATTAAAGATGAAAAATTCTGTTAATTATCACACTATTTTACATGCTGTAAAACGTGGTACTCTGTCTTTATGTGGTCGGCCAAGTACTGATCCAGCACTGCAGTGCCCTTCCTGTCACTAATGACCTGTTTCTCCTTTTCTTTTTCATCATCTTTTTTCCCTGCAGCTAAATTTCAATCAGTAGAGGAAAACGAAACAGCTTTTAATTCATGAATCAAGTTAAAGTACGAACTAGGAAGTAAATCTTCAAGCGCAACGTTGTTTGATTCCATCCGTGATTCTGCAGAAAGCCTACGAATCAAATCTCTCTTTGACCCACTTGATGAAACACCCATTCGAAACGCTACTTCGCGAAGTGCCGCTATGCCGATCTTACTAAGATCTTCATTAACTACCCTAATTTTCTCGGACCTTTTCGAACCATCAACTTCTGGTTCCCTCTGCCTCTTCTTGCCAACTGAAGCATCTACTAATGAACTCTCAGACAACATTTTCAACAGTTTTTGTCTTCGAACCTACAATATAAAATTTCACAAAACCAAATTTGAACTGGAAAGAACAAGAAGCGCAAGCACGTGTGCGTCAATCCTGTAACTGAAGAGACGACTGAATTACCAATGTAAGAACTTTGGATGGATGCTGTTAATGAGTTTATGGAGTTGATGCTATGGGAATGGAAATGCAGGGAAGCATCAACTTGTTAAATAAGCGGGAGAAAAAGAACTAACGACCAAATCAACTGTTTAGTGTTTTGAGCTTCTCAAAGAAGCTAAAACTGGGGCAGCGGGTTAGTTGAACTGGTGTTTGTAAATAACAACCGTATCTTTCGTCCACTCTGCGTTGCCACGCAACGTGATGAAATACTGGTATTGATGATTTGGCACTAATTGATTGGTTCAAGTGAAACTTACTGAAGAATTTTTATTATTATAACATAGAACAGACTACGTGATGTCGGAGCTTTTATAAGATGTTGAGAAGAATAGGCCGAGTCCACAGACAAAGGTCCTATCAGACTGCCATCTGCCAACGTAGGCCAGCAGCCAGCGGGCCCCGTTGCATTGACCTCAGAGTTGACTTCGTCCTAAGCAATAAGCAAACCTCACCTTGTTAATTTGTAGGCAATAACAAGTTGAACAAAAACATTTTAAGTACGATTTACGTTACTAAATAAAGGAATAATGTATATATCAAGGACATATTCTATTTAAGAAAAGATTTACCGTGTCCCCTCTAACTTTCTTTTATTGAATGTACTTTTAGTCATGTTTAGCAATCAACTCATTGCATTAACTAGTAGTGAATTCTATCAGCTGTTAGCTGATTATATCAACTGATTTGACCAGTAAATTGTATTGGCCGTTTGTTAAAAATATTTGGTAAAATTAACTGTTTATGTATAAAATGACTTATGAGGACATAACTTTAAAAAAAATTATAAGAGTATGAATATTATATATCTCAGTAATTTATTAAATATTCTTATAAAAAATTAGATTTTAGAGAATCATGTTCACCTGTACTGTTTCATCATCTATGAAAAATTTATACAATTCTTTCTATTTTATTTTCATTTAAGGGTAACATTTATTTCTAACCTATAACTGCATAAAAGGTACAATTGATTTTTAATAGTTAAAATTTTGGTTTATTGAAGAAAACACTCCTATTAAGGAGCTTTTTCTTTTTTGGCTGATTATGTTAAATCAACTATTGGAAGAGCTACTCACCAAACAACTTTTACAGCTATTTGAAAAGTCAAACAGCTGAAGACAACCAATCAGCTAAAAAAAATAGCTGGTTGGTTGTCTACCAAACGAGGCCTTTGTATAATGAGGAATTTTGCAAATACTTTTTTCCCCTATAATTAATTTTCATATGCATATAAATGTTATATTGTGTAGAGATGTAAATGGGCTCAACTCAGCTCACGGTCAGACAGGTTGGGATGAGACCCGACCTACTATATATATAGTTTTAAGAAAAACGTTAAAAACAACATTGTTTTTGAAATAATAGTCAAGCCATAGACCAAGTTGAGTCGGGCCAGATCCTTTTTAACATAATATTTAGTTAATTGTGTATTTTGAATAATATTATTAAATAAATTTACATATTTAAATCAAATAACCAATTAAATCAATTGATCACTGAGTTTTGAATCCTGATATTTACAAAATATTTTAAATAAAGTTTAACATTTGAAAAAGTTTAAAGTAGATCCTGATTATTAACGATGTTAAACATCTATATTGACATGGTAATTTTTTTATTACCAAGGAATTTTTCTAAAGCAAAATTTTAAAATAGGGCCACGATGTCCAATTTTCAAAATAAAGGTGAGTCCTACTACATATACGAAATTCTGCGTCATTTAAATAACTTCATGGAAACCTTTGCTCTCCTCCCTTTTTAACGTGAGTCCCAACCACCCTCCAACGACAACGTCAATGGATTCAGAATCTACCCTATGAACAATCACCTTTCTTCCAATTTCTTTGTTCTCAAAGATTGATTGCTCTGAAGTATTTGCTTCCTTCTCATGAGTCCACTTTCCGTATCCATTCAAGTTTTCATGTTTAACCTCCTTTTCAACATTCCCTAGTGGCATTTGGAGCCATTTCTCTACATTTCCTTTCTTGCGTTGCTTCCTGCTCTCTTCATCTTCTTCTATTACTTGCTTGCACATAATAGGGAAATGGATTCTCTTTTTGATTTCTTCTCCAATGTCTAATACCTAAAGCCTTTGTTTGACTGGAGTTTCTCTTTCTAATGCAACAATAGCTTTTTTGCATTCATGTATGTCTCTCTAATGCTATTCTTTCCCTGTATTAGCTCTTCCTTAGTTCCCACATGCTTTTCATCTTCATTTGCAGATAATCCAGAATGAGAAGCTTTATGTTCTTTATCAAGCTAGTAGATAGGCCAATCTTTAATCGCTGGAACAGCAAGCAAAATCCTTATAGTAACCGTATTTGCCACAGGGGAAAAAATATCGTGATAATCAATCCCAAATTCTTGATTGTATCTCTTGGCCACCAATCTCACTTTGTATTTGTCCACGGTATTATTAAGGTTATATTTAACTTTATATATCCACTTGGTGTCAATAGTTCTTCTTCCTTCTGGCAATGAAGTTAGAACCCAAGTATTGTTTTCTTCTAAGGCAGCAAGTTCAGCATCCATTACAGCCTTCCATTTTTCATCATTTCTGGCTTCACTGTATGATTTGGGTTCCTAGATAACAGACATGTTTGTAACAAAACTGACATAATTGTTATTAAATGTAGGTACTTCAGCCATGAAGGGAGGTGTGGTTTCTGTGGAGTGAGTAGAAATGTTCTGTGGAATGGGAGAGTAGTCTGCAGGTTGAGGGATCTGACTCATGTTAGAAGGATCGGCATCTGTAGGACCTGCAGTGGCAAGAGTGACGAAGTCATTCATTCAGAGGGGCCTGGTTCTTACACGGGTACTCCGTTGAGGTTCAGAAGGCTGTATATTAGGCTCAGGTATGATTTCTATGTTGCTAGTGTTTGGTTGGTTAGGGTCTATGTATATAGGTTCTTGTTGTGGTAGTGGTAAAGGTAGCTCATTAGTGATCTTTGGGGTAAGATTAGTTTGATATGGATATATGTTTTCGTGAAACTGGACATCTCTTAAGATGATTGCCGGTTTGTTTATGAGAACATAGATTTTGTAGGCTTTAGTTCCAGGCTCATATACAAGAAAACACATTTAAAAGCATGTGGTTCGAATTTCTCTTTATGTGGGACGGTGTTTGTGGCAAAGTACAAACACCTAAAAGTTTTCAGATTTGAGTAATTGAGTGGTCTGTTGTATAGGGTCTCAAAAGGGATTTTCCACTTTAGGGTAGAACTAGGTAAGAGGTTTATAATATATGTGGCCATAAGGATAGATTCCCCCTTAAACATCTTTGGCATGTTGGACTGAAACATGACGGCTTGTGCAACCTCAAGGATATGTTTATGCTTACGCTCTACAACTCCATTTTGCTGTGGAATGTAGGCAAAAGTTCTTTGGTGAATGATACCATTTTCTTGGAAAAAATTTCTGCATGGTAGGTTAACAAATTCAGTCCCATTATCTGTATGAATTTGTTTGAATGTTTTGTGAAACTGGGTTTGTATGAGAGCACGGAAATGTTTAATAACAGTGTTAAATCCAAATTTGTTTTTAAGCAAAAAAGTCCGAGTATTTCTGGAAAAATCATTGACAATGGTCATGAAATAAGAAGCTCCAGAATTAGAACGAATAGAGTAAGGGCCCTATAAATCAACTTATATTAAGTCAAAGGATTCTAATATGGTAATACTGCTTTTAGGGAAAGGCAAGCGATGCTACTTTTCCATAGGACAAATCTCACATATATGTGTTTCTATGGTGGCTGCATGGTTCAAACTAGGAATATGGGATAGCTTTTTCATTGAGGCATGCCTGAGCCTTCTATGCTATAAATCGGGATTATTTTCCTGAGTATGACTTGCACATATTGTTTCAAGTTTGGTCTCATGGTTTAATGTGTACAGGCCCCCTTCATTGAACCTCTTGCTATCAACTTGCTAGTTATCAAGTCCTGCAAAACCCATTTGATAGTTGAGCTAGCTTCTTAACAGAGATTAGATTGTAGGTAAATGTATGGATATATAACACATCATGTAAGAGTAAATTTTCTATAATTTGAGCATTGCCGACATGAGTTGACAGTTTCACACTATCATCGGGAAAAGACACATGTATGCTGGTTTTTAATTTGGTTAAATGGCTAAGTATTTTTGCATTATAACAAATGTGTGAAGTTGCTTCTGTATCTACTATCCAGATTCCTTCACCATTAAGTGAATGCAAATTATTAGATTATAAAGCCTTACTAGAGGGGCCAACAAAACCCACGCATCCGGTGGATTTCAGTGGAGTACTCCCTTGGCTTCTCAAGTATTTACCTACCTCCGTCTGAATGATGTTGGTAAGCTCATTACTCCATTCTGTTTGTTTTGCCAGCTCTATGCTGTTTTCCATAAAATAATCCCTGGTGACTAGATTGGCCTTTACTTGCTTTCTTTTTACCTTTAGTTCAGTGAACCACTCTGGGTAGCTATGGAGTTTAAAATACATATTGTGGGTGTGACTAGTGCCCTTGGAATGCGAGCATACCTGACCTTCTTTGTTCTTCTTTCGATCTAGTTCCTTGGTAGTTCCTCTTGAACCAACATAGAAAACAGTGGCTTAGGCATTATGTAAGCTCCCTTGCAATTCTCTTTGCTTCTCTAAACTTAATACCATTGCATATGCACGATTCACAGAAGGTAAAGGTTCTCTGATTGAGATATAATTTCTCACATTTTCAAATGTGACATTAAGCCCCATCAGAAATTGCATAAGGCTGTCGACATCCTCATTCTCATTGATCAGATTAGCAGCATGACAGGTACACAGAGGGCTTGGTCTCAAACATCCCAGCTCATCCCAAAGTTTCTTCAGCTTTGTGAAGTACTTAACAATCAATAAATCACCTTGAGTTATAGAGTAATCTCTCTCTTAATATGATATAACAGAGGGCCATTACTCCCTCCACACCTCTCTTTTACGTCTAACCACAGCTTCCTTGCAGATGGAGTGTATAAAAAGGCACTGGACAGTTCTTTGGACATCGAATTGAGTATCCAAGAATGGACTATGCTATCTGTTTTTTGCCATTTTTCATAATATGCAGTGCCGCAGGTGGGTTCTTATAGTCGACCATCAATCAAGGCAAGCTTGTCCTTGGCTTGGAGGGTGATGATCGTGGTTGTGCTTCATCCCAAGTAATTCTTTGTATCCAATGGGTGGGTAACTAGTTGCATTCTTAGCTAATCAGAGGTTTGTAGAGCTAGGGTTTCTTCAAGAAAATCTGTATTTTCCATGATTAAGGTCAAGTAAGTAGGTATTTAGGCTAGTTTAGGTTTTAGTAGGGTAATGTAATTAGCACAGGTTCTCTGATGCTCTGATAAATTAATGGTAATCAAGAGTTTAATTAAATGCTAATTAAGAGAAGATTGTACGAGGAAAATATCTGGTTTTCCATATGTGTTAAATGGTTCACTGTTTCTCTACTTATACAATGCAAGAAGGATAATAAAGAAAAAGCAAAAAATATCCTAGAAAATTTACAACTGGATTCATTTTAGCTCTCTCATCCATGCTATACACGTGTCTTGTTTGATCTGTCTTATTTTTAACATTCCTCCTCTAGGAAAACTCGCAGCTCCTTGCGTGAAGTTATTCTTGGCAAAAAAGTCCTGGTTTAATATTTTTATCTTCATATGGGGTATCTTGCACTCTTAACCTCTTACTTGGTTGTTCCCATTCAAGCCTAATCAGTTTCTCAAGCTCGTCCCTTTCTTTGAATTTCTTCTGGAGTTCTTGTTAGAAATATATGTGGACTAATATAAATACAATATTAATTCCATATGCATAACCACAATCGAATTACCTAATGTATATTTAATAACCATAATGGGATCGTTAATAATTTACTAATTGTATTTGAGGCACATGGTACTACCCTAACAACTATATATTAGCCCATTAAACTATAGTTTACATCATCCTTTAAAATGATACAATTAACTTATTCTACCCCTTAGGGTAGAACATGTCATAATATATAACATATGGTGAGATTGTTACACATATAGTGTATATGTGTATGTGTAAAGATTTTGAAGGGTCATCTACTATTACTCTCTACTGCGCAAGTTTTTTTGGTTTTCTTTGATAGGTTGAGAGGAAATGGAGAGAGCTCAATACTACAGGCCAAGTGTTAGAGGTATGTGATTTTCTATATATTTATGCTCTAAATAGAATGAGATCTTGACTTTGTGACGTTTTGAATGCATTATAATATTTAGCAATTGGTATCAGAGCTTGTTCATTTGATTTTAGGGCTCGGTTTTGCTGTTTTTGGGTTGAATAAAATGTCTTTGGTTCAAATCATTTTTTTGGGTAAACAACTTTGAAATGATGTGTTATTGGTTCAGAAAAGCTTATTGGTTGTTGTTGTTGCATTTTTTCTTTGTTTTGGAAAAAGAATCACAATTTTTGGATGAGTTTTTTTGAAAATTTTCTTGTTTTCTTCGATCGCCGAAATCGGTCTGATGTTACGATTTTTTGGAGAACTTTTAGCTGAAATAGATATGGGAAATCCATAGATCATGAAAAATAGAAGAAAACGCCTAAAAAATTGTCAAAAATGGAGGTTGGGAGAGGGAGTTGCAGGCGGGTCGGATCTGCGGGTCCACGGGTCGATCAATAGACCCGGTTATGGGTCAGGGATGACACCGTGTAAGTTGACCCGAGTTTGCGGGTTGACCCACAAACCTTAGTCGGTACAGTGTGTAGTTCACCTGCAGGTCGACCCACGCACCCGACCCGGAATATATTTTTTAATTATTTTTTATTAAATTTTTTCTGCAGTCATTTTTGGACCAATTTTTTTGTTTTTCTCCATTTTTAATTCTATTTTCCCATATGTTTATGCACAAGATTATATTCTTGTTATGGCATAAACATGATTTTTGTTAACAATAATGAATGCTTATTTTTAACTGTTGTAGAATTGAGCATATGAAACTATTTATGATGAGGAATTTTTTAAATATTAATGTATATTTAACATTTTGTGTTTTTCCTCTAAAATAATGTTGAGATCCATATAGTTAATTAATTATCCTGTCCATAATTACTGCTTAGTAGGAAGCTTAATATGGTGAAAAAAATTTATTGAAATATTATGAACCGCACAATTTTTCTATCCTTTCGATAGTATATTGATGATTTGATTGTAATATTTTAATAAATTGTTCCTATCTATGAATGAGTTATATATTTGTTTAAGGAACTCTAGCATGAATGATATAATTAATTTTGAGAAAAAGAGTACGAATTGCATGATTATATTTTACATGCATATCATAGTTATTGCTCTTGGTTCTCATTCAACTTTAAGCAATCCGAGAGTCCCTGCTATCCCGACGCTAACGAACCACAAGCAGTAGGTTGAATCTCTCATGATGAATTTTACTATCATACAAATGGACTTGGCCTAAAGAATTGATCCACCACCAAAACCTGCTGATGATGCTACTGAGAAGCAAAGGAAATCCTATAAGAAGTGGGAATACTCTAACCGATGCTGTTTGATGATTATAAGATATCACATGGATGAATCCATTCGTGATAGTATTCCTGAGGTTGATAATACAAAGGATTTTCTTGCTTCCATTAAAAAGAAGTATATGAAGTTCTGAAAGAATGAGAAGAATGAGTACTTAAACATGCTTCATCACACCATTTATGATGGTGCAAGTGATATTAGGGCTCACATTAACAAGCTCATGGGTTGCTACCATAAGCTTAAAGCTATAGACATGGAACCTGGTGAGGACTACATGGTATGGTTTGTGATGGGGACTCTTCCTTCTAAATTTGATTCGATCAGATCAAGCTATAATGCTCAGAAAGGGCAATGGACTGTTGAGGAGATGACTGCTATTTTTGCCAAGGAAGAAGATGAAATGAAAAAGGGAAGGGCAAGAAGCATCTCCATGATGACGAACCATAGCAATTCTCAAAAGAGAAAGTTCAATCCTAATAGCTCAAGTGACCAAAAACTTTTCAAGAAGAAAGTTGTTGGTCCCAAAGGAAGTGGACAGGCTATCACACCTTTTGTTAGCTAGAAGAATAAGTTCTTTAAAGGGAAGTGTAACTTTTTTCAGAGTTTTGGGCACAGAAAGCTGATTGCCGAAAACTCAAAGCTCACTTAGAGAAGAAAGGTAATTATCTTGTGATGGCTTGTTTAAAGTCCAATGTTGTTAATATGCCCTTATATACTTGGTGATTAGATAATGGAGGAACAATTCATGCTACGAATTCCTTGCAGAAACTGACAAGTCAAAGACGGACGACTAGTTCCGAGCAACATGTATACATAGGAGATGAAACCAAAGTCAAAGTTGATTTTTTTGGGACAGTTGAACTACAGTTAAATATAGGACATCTTTTGGTATTACATGATGTCGCTTATTTACCCTCTATTAGGAGGAATTTGATTTCTATATCCATTTTGGATAGACTAGGTTATACTCTTCTTTTTGGAATTGAAAAATTGACTTTGTATCATGAATCTCTTTTGGTAGGAAATGGAATTTTATATGAAAATTTATGCAAACTTGAGTTGAATGATGTTGTTGTTGTTTCTTCTTCCTTTTCTCTTAATACTGTTGTTGGTTCCAAAAGTATAAGGTTGGATTTGAGATCTTCTATGTTATGGAACAAATGTTTAGGCCATATTTCTAGAGACAAAATGGAGAGGTTGGTAAAAGATGGTGTACTTCAGGATCTTGATTTTTCAGATTTCACTACTTGTGTTGATTATATTAAACGAAAGTTGACCACCAAGGTTATAGAAAGCAAAACAGACAGGAGTTCAGAATTGTTGGAGTTGATTCATATTGATATATGTGGACCATTTATTCTACCTGCTATGGGTGGTTATAAATACTTCATCACTTTTTTGGTGATTTTTCCAGGTATGGTCATGTGGAGCTCATTTGTGAAAAATCTGAATCTTTGGAAGCATTTAAGATTTTCAAGACAAATGTTGAGCTTCAAAAGGGGAAGAAAATCGAGGTAGTTAATTCTGACAAAGGTGGAGAGTATTATAGACGTTATGATGAGAGTGGAAGGAATCCAGGGACTTTTGCTAGATACTTGCAAGAATGTGGTATTGAAGCAAAATATACAATGCTAGGAACATCTCAGTAGAATGAAATCGCTGAAAGAAGAAACCGTACACTTCTTTATATGTTGCAGTGTATGTTGATTCATTCTAGTTTGCCTAAATTTTTGTGGGGTGAGCATTGAAGACAGCAACTTATATCTTGAATCAAGTACCTAGTAAATCGATCCCAAAGACTCCATATGAATTATGATCAAGTAAGAAATCAAGCTCGCACCATTTTCATGTTTGGGGATGCAAGTAGAAGTGAGGCCCTATAATCGGCAATCTAAGAAGCTTGATCCGAAAACTATTAGTGGCTACTTTATAGGTTACATCGTCAGATTAAGGGGTTTTACTTTTTACTACCCATCTCACACGACTAGAATTATAGAGTCAGATAGAGTTGTCTATTTTTAAGATGAATTTGGTTCAAGTCAAGGGTCAAGAGAAATTATATTCAGGGAAGAACGCATTATAGTCCTTATACTAGTCACTCCCGCTCCTACTGATGACCCTATGATTGAACAAATTCCAGTAGAATCTCATGATGAATCTTATAATCAAGCACAAGATGAAGTCATTGATACTGGGGATGATGAAGTTGATGTTAGGAGATCACAAAGAACACATAGACCTACCATTCCTAATGACTATATTGTCTATTTGCAGGAACATGAGTTCAATGTGGGAGATAATATTAAACCAATCAATTTTCAAGAAGCCATGAATAATCCTCAATCTGCGTTATGGATGAATGCAATGGAAGATGAGTTGAGTTCCATGTCAAAAAATGGAGTTTGGAGTTGGTTAAACTACCTAAAGGTTGCAAACCCATTGGGTGCAAATGGGTTTACAAAATCAAACATGACTCAAGTGGACAAGTAAAAAGTTATAAAGCAAGACTTGTAGCTAAAGACTATAGCCAAAGAGAAGGGACTGATTTCAAAGAAATCTTCTCATCAGTTTCTACAAAAAATTCACTACGAATCATTATAGCTATAGTTGCTCATTTTGACTTGGAACCTAATCAAATAGATGTGAGGACTACCTTCTTGAATAGAGATCTGTATGAAGATGTTTGTATGACTCAACCAGTTGGTTTCGAGATAACTGATAAAGAGCACATAGTTTGCAAGCTCAATAAGTCTATCTATAGGTTAAAACAAGCATAAAGGTAGTGGTATCTCAAATTTGATATGATTGTCACTGCAAATGACTTTAAGGAGAATGTAGTTAATCAATGTATAGATATGAAGTTTAGTGGGAGCAGTTTCATTTTTTTGGTACTGTATGTTGATGACATTCTATTTGTTTCTAATGATACTAATCTATTATTTGAGACCAAACAACTGTTATTTAGTCATTTTGATATGAAGGATCTTAGTGAGGCCTCTTATGTACTTAGAATTCAGATTCTTCAAGATAGAGCTAATGGGATTCTTCGATTGTCTGAAAATACTTATATTGATCGGATCTTAAAAAGATTCAATATGCCTTCTTATTCTCCTTGAAAGGCACCAATAACAAAAGGTGACAAATTCTCAAAGGCCCAACGTCTACAAAATGATAAAGAGAGAGATTAAATGAAAGTTGTTCCTTATGCGTCACTTGTAGGCAGTCTGATGTATGCTCAAGTATGCACATGCCCTGATATTGCTTTTGTTGTAGGCATGTTGGGGAGATACTTAAGTGATCCTTGTCTTAGCCATTGGAAAGTGGCTAAGAAAGTTATAAGGTATCTTCAGGGTAATAAAGATTATATGTTGACTTATCGATGAACTAACACTTTTGATATAGTTAGGTTTAGTGACGCTGATTATGCAGGATGTGTGGATGATAAAAGTTCCACTTCAGGCTACATCTTGATGATGGTTGGAGGAGCTGTATTATGGAAAAGTGTCAAACAGATACTCACAACATCCTCTACCATGGGGCAGAGTACATAGCATGCTATGAGGCGGCCTGTCAAGCAATATGGTTATAGAATTTTATTTCAGCATTGGGTATTGTAGACTCTATTTCGATTCCGTTGAAATTGTATTGTGATAATTCCGCAACTGTAGCTTTCTCTGAGAACAGTAGAAATACTTTCCACTTAAAGCATATTGATATAAAGTACTATTTTGTTAAAGAGAAAGTCGTTGAACCCTCATTACTATTGAGTATACGCCTACAGCTAGCATGTTAGTAGATCCACTCACAAAAGGCTTGCCTATATGTGTGTTTGCAGAACACGTCTCCCGTATGGGTTTGTTAGGATCCTAACTTGATAAGATTAGTGGGAGTTTGTTATTTTGTATTGAACATGTTGACACTTTGTACAGATTGCTCATGACTTTTATATATATGAAACACGCATAATGATGTTTACAGTCATTTTTGTTAATGCTAGCATATATATGTTGATGCATATATGTAGTTTGACGAAATGACAGGTACAAAAGGAGACAAATGCAAAGTCTCAGTTATTGTATTGCATGCATGTTGTTTTAATGGTTATTATGGTATTTGAACATCTCTAGGGCCAAATCATGTGTAGTATAAATATCCTAGCGATGTGATATTTTGCATATGATTTATTTGACTACTTTTGGATGATGGAGATTGATATGGTGGTTTGATTATATTGTCTAAGTGGAAGAATGTTAGAAATACATGTGGACTAATATAATCACAACATTAATTCCATATGCATAACCATAATGGAATTGCCTAATGTATATTTAATAACCATAATAGGATCGTTAATAATTTACTAATTATATTTGAGGCATATGGTAGTACCCTAACAACTATACGTTGGCCCATTAAACTATAGTTCACATCATCCTTTACAATGACACAATTAAACTCTTCTACCCCTTAGGGTATAACATGTCATAATATATGACATATGATGAG
Organism: Erythroxylum echinodendron; assembly: GCA_027575705.1. Lineage (NCBI taxonomy): Eukaryota > Viridiplantae > Streptophyta > Magnoliopsida > Malpighiales > Erythroxylaceae > Erythroxylum > Erythroxylum echinodendron. The sequence continues at coordinate 7,372,716 of JANZXR010000004.1, forward strand.
ATTGTTACATATATAGTGTGTGAGTGTGGATGTGTAAAGATTTTGAAGGGTCTTCTACCATTACTCTCTACTGCACAAGTTTCTTTAGTTTTCTTTGATAGGTTGAGAGGAAATGGAGAGAGCTCAAGACTACATGTCAAGTGTTGGAGGTATGTGATTCTGTATATGTTTATGCTCTAAATAAAATGAGATCTTGACTTTGTGATGTTTTGAATGCATCATAATATTTAACAGTTCTTTCTCTGAGGCATCACTCATTGCCTTCTATTCTTCAAGCCTTGCTATGAGCGCGTTTGTTGTAGTTGTTCCTTATAAATAACACCCCTGTAGAACGTGGATAAGATTGATGTTTGATTGTCCAAATACATAAAACATTGTATATAGCATTTTCTTTTTTGATCCAATATATATAGATCTTATTGTTGTATAGCATCTCGAACCATCTTCCCCAACATAGTCTTATACGAAGATTGCGCCTTTGCAATCTTTCTGTATTTTTTTGCCCTTTTCCTACATTTTATTAGTGCCAATTCTAGGTCCTGAATGGCGAGCTTTTCTTCTTCATTATTTCTCTTTGTATCAATCATTTCAACATCCAACTTTTGCATTTCAACCTGCACTTTCTGAGCTTCTTCTCTTTGCTTGAGAGCCATACACTACAACAAACAGGTTCTTTTGCGACGAAAATAAACGTTGCTAAAATGAGAAATCGTCACAAATATTTGGGACGATTTTGTGTCGTCGTCTAAATCGTTGCTGAATCTCGGTAGCAAAACAACATCCGCAACATTTTGTGTAATTCATCGCCAAAACTTGTTTGCGAAAAAAATAATTTATCAGTAAAAATTATTACTGATGATAAGGAGGAACGTCATATAAGATTTTGTGCAATGTTTCTGTTTCGAAGATAAAAGTTTTTTCCCACGAAATTGTATTCATAGGTATGTATGTTTAGTGACAATTTTATTTTGGTAGCAGAATCCTTTTAGGTACTAAGTTTTTATTGTAGGAAATTATTTTTAGAGACGTTTCTATAAATGTAGGTAAAAACTTTTTGTGACGAATTGAACTTTGGTTGGTAACAGGAATTTGTGACGATTGTGTTTTGGTAGCAAAAAAGTTATAACTATGAAAACGTGGTTGTAGCAAAGCCTAGTGGTCTTTAGTAACAAAATTTAACTTTTAATTTAATAATTATTATAATTGTTAAAACAAATTTATTATAATTTTAAAGGCTTTTAATAATTATTATAATTGCTAAAAATAAATTTATTTTAATTTATTACAAATTTTAAGACTTTTTGAAATATTTAAATTATTTCTTTATAATTAACGATATTGACATGTTTTGTAAATAATAATAAATTGAAATAAAATAAACATATAAAATGAAATGCACTGTATATAAAACAATATTTACACATCATTTACAAACTAAGAGTCTGCATTTGAATCACTACTACTAACATATGCAAAACCTAGCATTTGTTTAACCAATTTTTTAAGCTTGCTAACTTCTTTAAGTTTACGATTTAACTTGTCTTCTATATATTGTAATTTTGTCTTCAATGTCTGGTTCTCCTCTTGAAGTGCCGTCAAATATGCTTGTCGTGACGAAGGGGTATCAATAGGCTTAGGGTCATATCTAAGACCTTTGATATAGCCTGATCGTGTACTAAGGACATTGTTGCAAATGTCATCGACATTGGGTTGATTTCCCTAAGCCAATGACGTCTGTAATAAATCCTGCATCTTGTCCTACAATGTTAAGTAAAAAATCGAGTTAACTAAAAAATTATTAGTTAATATTTTATAGAAAAATAAATTGTAATATTAATTTATTTGTACTTACATAATTACTTTGTGCCTCTTTAGATGTCCAGCCTTGACCTTCTTTGTAGTGTATGTGCTTGTACAGTATGATCCTATCACACTCTTGCCCTTAGAGTTCTGTTTGACTCTATAATATGAATTTAAAAAATTATAACCAATTAGAATTTATTGTATTAAGAAATAGAATAATAAATTGAAAACGTTACACTTACTAATTCTTATCGGACAACAACAAATGATCTAGAACAGGTGTTATGAGGAGTCTTCATTAAGGCTCTGTTGGCCTTGGCCTTAGAACACTTTTTCTAAAGTAAGAGAAGTAGTTATGAGATCTATAAACACAACTAATGTAAGAAAATATGAAGAGGACAAAAACAAACCTAAACCTTGCTGAAGCCCAATAATCACACAATTTATTCCAATTTTCTTCAGTCTCTCATCTTGACACATGTCTCCTTGCCTCTTCATCGGAAGGAAAAGACTGATAATATTTATAAAGTTGATATCGGTGATCCTTCACCCTTTTTTTCAACAATGAACTAATGCTTCTTGAAATCTCAGGCATGTCGATATCAACGATATTGAGCTTCATCTGTAAAAGCACGTATTAGATAAGTTACTAGTTTAATTAAGTAAAATTGCAATACTTATAATGAAATGAATGGAAATATTACCGAAGCTTTATCCAAAGCATTTAGCAGCAAGTTGTCTTCCTTCAACTACCTAACATACTGAAGGTAAGGCAACTCATTCCGAACAATGACGCCCAACTCACTAACCAACTTTGCAGCTTGGATCTTATCTACTAAGCGCCCTTGCATCGGGTCAATCATCACTGACAACTTGGAATTCATTACAACATTCATTCGTTGCAACTCAATTCATTTTGTCTTACCTTTAGCTCATTAAAAATAAATAATGATAAAAACACATTAAACATGTAATTAGAGCATAAATTTAAATATGTTTGGTTACAAAAAAATACCTGAAGATCCCTCATGACTACTAGACGATGTTGATAAAGGTTATTGTTGCTGACTTCCCTCATCTGTTGATGGAATTGCTGGTTGTTCTGTAGGAGAAATTTCATCTGTCGTGACCACCTACTTTCCTTTGTTTCGCCCAGGTCCCATTATAATGGACCTGTGTAAAACAAATTAAGAACATGTATAATTATAATTGCAAAATAAAATTAACATTTTGTGAAACATTAAAACTATGCTTAATTAACATAACTAAAACATCAACATTGAAGAAAATGAAATGACAACCGATATATAAAACAATGAAGGTTACTACTAATTTGTATATCTGAAGATGTATAGTTGTATGTGATTGTTGGCTCCAAGCATACAACTGGAACACAGAATCTGCAAAATAATATGGCCATGGAATTGGTGAGCAATAAATTATGTTATAATTAAATTGAAAGTTGTGAAATAAATTTGAATTGATGTTACTGTTCTCATTCCACATAGTTATTAAATTAATAAGTAGTAACTTTTTTTAACTAATTCTAAAAACCAATTGTTACACCTAAGAGCCAAATTGTTATCAATTTTGCTATTGTATTGGACTTTTAGGAGTCCAATTTATGATGGATATTTATGCTTTTAATGTGCATTAATTCATACTAGTTTTGCAACGTGTTAATTATTTTTCTTTTACAACTAAAATAATATACTATTTTCTTACTTTTAAAAAAATGTCCAACAAAATGATGCTGCAATAGTAAAGAATGTCAACAGGTTTTTTCAAATAATATACTATTTTTCTTACTTTCATCAAACAACTTCTAAGCACAACATAAAACATACCCAAATTCAACCATTCATACATTCTTAACCCTTTCTTCACCATCCCTAACACAATGAAACACAAACCCAACAACATATGTGTTCAATTCACGAAAGAACTCAAAACTTTGAAGACAACACTACACATTCATTATTCGGGACATTAACACATTCATAACCAAACCCAGAAAAAATGAAAGAAAACTTACAACATGCGGTGAAGAACAAAAAACAACTGAAGATAGAGACAGAAAATTTACAAGAATAGGAGAGGGATGCGGTGAAGAAATGAAGACAAGGTTTAAGATTGTTTAAAAGAAAACAGAGACGAGCATGAGGAAGAAGAAAAGGAAGGTTGGTTTGATAAAAATTAAAGTGGGACGACGTCATTTGTTGTCCAACAAATGACGTCATCCCACTTAAATTTTTTTAACGTTGCAACATTCAGCGACGAACCCACTAATCGTTGTCAAATACAAACCTTTAGCTATGATATAATCATCGTCGCCAATAGGTTTGGCAAAAGGCAAAAGGCAAAAAACGACATAGTTATATTATTCTGATAGGCCACATTCGTCGTCAAACAACAAGATTTGGCTACAAAACACCTATAGTGTTGTAAAATATACAACCAAACATCCTTTGATATAGCCTCTCCGGTCGTGATCGCGCAAGTGCATGATCTCGACTTTCCTTATTTTTCAGCAGAGTCGCAATCGTGGAGATACATGATCGTTCCCTGCTGTGTTTTTCATCTCCTTTCTTCTATTTATCTGAAACTCACATACATTTTAACACCAAGTTCACTCCAATTTTCTAGATTACTTTACCACAAATACAACATTATTCCATACTCATTCACATACCAATTTGTTTTCATGAAATTATCAAACTCTAATCAATTGATTAAACCTCTTCAACTACATAATATCGTTCATGAAACCTATCCTTTTCCATAACATGATATCCATTTTATCAAACACTTCATTGTCAAAATTCTATAATTTACAGTTGATGACCTCTTATTTTTACTTTAGTTTTAGTTCAGTAACATCAATGCATAGTTCAACAATTCATGATTGTTCATAAACTCCAAAACAATACCTAATCCATAATTGTCCATATCACACGTTCTATAATTTTTTCCAGATTTTCTTAAGCAAATTTCGGTTCAAATTTTTATGACCATTCTAACCTAGACAATGAGGTATTTAGATAACACCTTCTCCTAATCAAATGTTCTACAATGTATTAAGTGTTTAATGACATCAATTTCATGCATTTTGGTTTAGTATCATGCAAGTTATAATAAAAAAGCTACAGACTGTTTTCATACTTCGACAAAACACAATTATCAACTTCAAGCCAAATTTGAAGACTCTTAAGTATAGATTCCAAATTCTATTTCTTCATGAAAAATGTAGCCATATGTCTCTAATTTACTCTAAATTAAAATGCATTTAATTTGGATATTCATAAATCAAGTTATGTCTAAAATACAGATGTATAATCAGTAAAAATACTGCATGTAACATGCTACAGCTCACTTCATTGACAAAATTGTAACATCCCGTTTCCATATAACGGGTTGAATGATGAAAATTGGTATAAAAGAGATCAATCGGAGGAATTAGGAAAACACATCTCATGCTCATGCAATAGTGAACAGTGATTTTTGTGCATGAAAAATATCTGTACATGCATTCATGACATTTTCCTGGTATAATTGTGAATAAATGGGAAATTTGAAAAAAATAGGCTTTGAGTGTGTAAAAATTGAATTAGAGAGGGTCATTAGGGTTTTGAGATTTTTAGAGAATTTTAGAAATTTTCGGGGAATTTTTCAGAGTCAATTTTGGATCCGAAAAACTGTCAAGAGACAGAATAGGGGTTTACTGGTAGAGGAAATAACTATCCAATGGCACTGAAAACTTAGTCATATTAATTAAGAATTTTTGAATTGAGCCATTGGAATTTTGGAGAGAAATTGGGAATTGAAATGGAAGAAAATTTAGTGAGCCAATGAGAGTGTGACATGTGGCAAGTGACACATGTCACTTGCCTACATGTCCACCACTAAATTTAGTCATTAATAAGTCTTGTAATTTGGAGTCTTTCACGACTCTTTCTAGTGACTTCTTCTTTGCTTCTTCATGTTAAAGTGTTGAGAGTGTTTTGAATGAGAGATTCACTTCATCATCCGAAGGTGCCCCTCTCTTTTGTTCTTCCTTGGTTTTGCTCACCTTCTTCCACTTTTCCTACACCATACTTGCTCTTCTTTGACTCTTTTAAAAGCCTAACCTAAACCTTGCATCCTTAAGTGATGAACGTGTCGTGCATGGTTGAGAAAAGAAGTGAAATTGGTGAAGTTTGAAGGATTGAAGGAGTGACAGGCTTAAGTGGTAAGAATTGTGTTTTATGCCTTTAATTGATAGCTACATGCATTAATTATGATGTTATATTAATGAATTTCATGAGACTATGTTTTGATTAAATTGGGTATGTGATGTCTTAGATGATTGATGATTAATGTGTTGAAGTAGTTAATGAAAGATATGGTATGTAGTTTAGGTGATTTTAAATGTTTTAGATGGATTGGAATTAAAGGATGATTGAGTATGTGTGTACTGCCAATTTGTGACCTAATGGTTAATGATAGGTTGTAAGATGGTTTCTAGTGAATTTGTGAAGTGAATTGTGTGTTGAATGGTGTAGAAATGGTATGGAAGAGGTAGGAATTGAGTTAGGTTAAGAATCTGGAAAATTGAAGTTGTACATGTACTAAAGAATTGTTCATAACTTTTTATATGGTTGTGCAATTGAGATTCTTGTTAGCTTGAATAAAACTAGAAGAGTTTAGCTACATTTCATGTGAAGAAAGTGAAGTCTAATTCTGGTCTTAAGAGTCCTTAATTTGGACATGAATGAAAGCATGCGTGTAGGCATGAACAGTGTATTGTAATGACATTAAGGTGGGATTTATGATCAGAAACTTTAGGAATTAATCTGGGTTGATTTAGGAAGAATTTTCTAATTTGGTCTTCATGAAAGTTAGATATCTTCTTGTTAGATTTCAATCGCTATAAAGTATGAATTTTTTTGATATAAGGATTGAAAGTTGTGATTTGTAGACTTTCGGATGTGTTTTGAGGATTTAAGTGCTTTGTTGTGTGAAATTGCCTATAAGTGTATGTTTTGTGATTTCTGTGTTCTGAGGCCAATTATGGATTGTTATGGTCTGAATGAGAGCTTTTTAATGATATATAATATGAAATTTTTGGATGTAAGAATTGAGAGATATAAATTTATAAAGTTTGGATATGGTTTAGGTTCTAATGTAACAGGGCAGAAACTTTGATTGCTAATTTGACCTAGTTAGAGGCAAAATTTGCTTTTGAGTTCATCATGATAAGTGTAGATCATGCTCTTATCTTTCCATTTCTATAGAGCATGGAATTTTTGAGTAATAGAATATGAAGTTATAATGTTTGAAAATTGTGTTATTGTTTTGGGGTATGATTGATAGGACAGACCTCTTTATAGTGATTTTTGACCCCTATAGAGGTAGAATTTGGTCATGAATCCTTCATGATAATTGTAGGGATTTTTGTTAGCTTTCCATTTATACTAATTTTGTAAATTTTGGAGGTCTGTGTGAGAAGTTATGTGGTTTGAAAGAGTCTGTGTTTTGGAAGAGAAAGATTAGTGAGTTTCGGATGAGTG
>JANZXR010000004.1:7380167-7397443 GCA_027575705.1 Erythroxylum echinodendron
AGTTCGCAAAACTCACCCAAAATTTGCAATTATTTTTCAGGACTCAGAAGAATACTCCGTTAGGCAACGGGAGTATGCCTATTGCATGCGAGACAGGATTAGAGGTCGGGATCTGTTCGCGTCTGCATTGTGTCAATTTATTTTATTTTTGTACTAAATTGTATGTTCCACAAAATTGTGTATTATTAACAATTTACAGTTGTAATAATTTAGAGAAATCGAAAATGATTGTATTGTTGTATTTGAAATAGGCCCAAGTGGCTAATAAGAGTTTCTGTTCAATTCATTGTGTTGTTTCAAATAATTATAAAACAAGTGTATCGTTTTAGTTATTGCTATTTTGTAATTTATGAGTGTGTGGCTTATGGTTTAAAAAAAACAAAAAAAATGTATACAGACTTTTGATTGGTTAGTGATGCAGCACACCACCCTCGCGGGGCACGGACTCGGATATCACTGTCGATATCGGGTTCGAGTTCAGCGGGAGTGGGGTGTTACAAAAATCCTTCATCTTGTTAATAATATTATTGAATTTGCTTTTTCCTTCACCACCCACGCATGCATCCACACCATTCACGCATGCATGAATCCATAAACATGGAAACATACACCACTCATGCATGTATCCAATTTACAAACATTAAAACCTCATCTTAATATCATTTACACTACCCATACAATTTTTAAGCATCACTTACTTGCTTCAGAAAAATTTCAGTAGTTGAGAGGGGCTAGAAGAGATTTCGGTGGATAGAGAAAAGACAAAAATAGAGAGAAATAGAGCAAAATATGTACTAGAATGTTTTCTTTGCAAGGTGTAATGTGGGTAAAATGTAGAAGTTAAGTGTTTAAGTGATGGATGAGCAAGAAGGAAGATGGTGTTTTCAGTAGAGACAAAACAAAGGAGCTGAAGAAACTAAAATTTTCATTACAAATTTTTCCAATGTTAGTAAATACTGATGATTAATTAATACTACTATTTTAAGTCTTAAAAATATATTGTGAGTTTTTTATTCCAAATAACATGTAAACATTCAAAACAAATCTATAATAAAACATATCTTAACCATAATAGGTTATACAAATGTTACTTTAATAATTTATGAAAATTTCAATCATTTAGCGACGATTTTTAGAAATCATCACTAAATGTAAACATTCAACGACATTTCTAAAAATTTGTCACTGAATGTGAAACATTTGGTGACGATTTTGAAATATCGTCTCTGAATGTTTGATATTTACTGACGATTAAAAGCAATCGTCGTTGAATGTATAATATTTCGTGACGAATTATCAATTTCGTCAAAAATATTGACCTTTTGGTGACATTTGGTAATATCGTCACAAAATACATAACATTTAGTGACTATTTACAAAGATCGTCGCAAATTGTTGTAAAGTTATGGTGACATTTACAGATTGTATCGATTGGACTATTTGACGATGAATGCCGTAAATCGTCACCCATTGAGCTCGATTGTGTGACGATTTTATTTGAACGTCGCTAAGGGTTTTTCCTTGGCTGACATTATTTAGTTTCGCCACTAAAACTTAAAATTTAGTGATGAACGATATGTCTCATCGTAAAAGATTGTCTTTTTTGACGAATATTTTTTTGTTACAAAAAAATCGTCGAGAATTGCTTCCTTTGTTGTAGTGATGGAGATTGCTAGATAAAGGTCCCCATTTCCTTTCAAAACACTAATCTTTACTTTTCTTATAGGTAAGTAATCGCATCCAGAAAACAAATATGATAAACAAACCAATTCAACTTCCACTTAAAAAAAGGAAAAGAAAAGAAGAGGACTTGCAAATATTTTCCACAAAAGACTCGCAAATATTTTCGGTTTCTTAGTTGGCTTTGCTTTTTGGGTCAATAAATAGGAATAATTTGTCCATTTCCTTAGCTCTCAAAGCCTATAAAGGCAATATCCAAATTAGCCAGACTATAAGTAGAACTAGGATTTCACCTGAACCCCTTGAACTATCATTTATTGTTTAGTTTTTCAATTAAAAATTAACCTTCTCCATCTATATCCACAAGCAAAGGAATTATACAAACACGGGAAATACACAAAATTTCATTTTGACATTAACCATTTATATTCCTTCTTTCCTCCATTTTTCTAGAAACCAAATAGACCTTTTATATATTTACCACGTGTTTCTGCATCAAATATGGAGTGAAAGTGAATGGAGGGCCATAGTTATAATTTCAAAACCACCATTTCTAGATAGCTTTGCATAGGCTTTTGGGTAACTCAAGTCCCTCATCGACCACCTTATCTTCTTAGTTGAGTGCATGATCCTCTAAATCCATAGCTAACAATTCACTTCTCTTATTGATTTCGAGTGAGACAAAGATACGAGAAAGAAAGACTTGCTATGAACAAATCCATAGCTCTCCTCCCTTTTTAACATGAGTCTCATCTGATAGAACATCTTCGTTGAGAGTTAACCTTATGTTCATTGCCATAGGTAGAAACAACCTCATCGAATCTGATAGAGTTGCATGTAAATATACTTCTCTAAGATTTCTTGCTTTAATGATATTCCGAAGTGCTTTGACGAATGATAATATCTCTCAAGAAGAATCTCTCATTTTCCTTGTCTTCAAACTCCATGTTAGAAGTTCTTGATAACAAATCTTGATTCATTCCCTGATTTTCATCATGCCCTTCTAAATTTTCTTCTTTTTTTGCTTTTATAACCTCCATGGCAAACCTTGATAAAATTGTGCTGTAAAATAGAATTTTCTTCTAGCTAGCTTTATTGATAAACAATTGCCTATATTTATAGGCATGTTTTAGGAATACAGTAGAAGTATCTAGAGATAGTCTAACTGAACTAAAACAGAATTGTAACAAATTTTAGACAGCTGTGAATGGTAGAAGCAGACAACAAATAGGTTTGAGATGATTGATTGTTGTTGAGCTTCATATATGGTGATAGCTCTTGACCTGGTAGACCCATATTCTAGAGACTTCTCTTGTTGTGCGATGATGCATGATATCGGAGTGTCGTTTTTGGATTAGTTTCCAGAGTGTTTTCCAGTGTTCTCCTCATTTCTCTGTATCATCCCCCCGTAAGCTGGAAGACATTCTGGATTCCAAGCTTAGAGATAAGCGATTCAAATTAGGGTTTGGGTAAAGTCTTAGTGAAAATGTCAGTGAGTTGAGAGTGAGAGGCTGCCGGTAAAAGATGAATGAGCCCGAAGTTAAGTTTTTCATAAACGAAGTGGCAATTGATTTCAATGTGCTTCATTCGTTCATGAAAGACTGGGCTTTTGGCAAGGTGGATGGCAGATTGATTATCACAGTAAAGGTAAGCAGCGATTTTGTGGTGAAACCCAAAGTCTTGCAACAAATAGAATAGCCATTGAAGCTCACACAAGGTGGTGGCAAGAGCTTCATATTCAACCTTGGAGGAGCTTTTGGAGATGGTAGCTTGTTTCTTAGACTTCCAGAAGAGTAGGGCCGAACCTAAGAAAACAAAAAAGCCGGTGACTGATTTCCAAGAGTCAGGACAAGTGGCTCAGTCTGAATTAGAGAAAACCTGCAATTGTATGTTAGAATCACGACGAAAAAGGATACCTTGGCCGGGAGCATTTTTTTAGGTACCGTAAAAACTCTCTGAGCTACTTGTATGTTTTCTTTTATGTGTCTGTCCAGAAATTGAGAGAGTTGTTGAACGACGAAGCTAATGTCCGGTCTAGTTATTGTGAGGTATAAGAGTTTCCCAATGAGGCGGCGATAACCTATTATATCAGTGTAGGGTTCTCTATCGATAGTCAATTTTGTATGTGGAACCATCGGTGTGGGTAGGGGTTTGCATTCCAAGAAGAAGTCAGCTTTAGTTAATAAGTCTAGGGTGTATTTTTTTTAAGAGAGATTGATGCTGATAGATGATATCGCCAGTTCCAAGTTGAGGAAGTACTTGGCAACACCAAGTTCTTTGATCTGAAAGGTAACATCTAGAAAAATATTTAATGTTTTTGATGAGATTTAAGTCCTTACTAGCTAATAGTATATCATCGACATAAATCAAAAGAATAATCAAAATGTTGTTTTCTTTCTTTGTGAACATGGAGCGATGAGGAAGACTGCTTGAACCCAATTGAAAGTAAAGCAGAGGTGAGTTTTTCATGCCATTGTCTACTAGCTTGTTTGAGTCCGTAGATGCTTTTCTTTAATTTACAGAATAGTTTGGAATCAAGAAAAGGAAGTCCTGGAGGGCTTTATGTAGACTTTTTCTTTGAGGTCTCCATGAAGAAAGGCGTTGTTGATGTCAAGCTGATGAAGGTGTCAGTCCTGGGATGCTGTGAGAGCAAGTAACAGGTGAACAGTAGTATGTTTGACCACGGGAGAAAAGGTCTCATTGTAGTCCCCTCCAGCTTGTTGAGTGAAGCCCTTTGCCACAAGTTTGCTTTTGCATAGGTGAATTGAACCATCTGGATTGAATTTATACCGATGCACCCATTTGCAGTCGACTGTCGATTTTCCAAGAGGTAAGAAGGTGAGTTCCCAAGTTTCATTTTGAATTAAAGCCTTTAATTCTACATTCATTACTTCTTGCCATTCAGTGTGTTGCATAGCTTTATAATAGGTTGTAGGTTCTTTCAAGGCTACAAGAACTAGGGAAAAATGTTTATGTGCCGAGGATAGGTTATTGTAGGAGATGAATGTGGACATTGAGTGAGGAGAGGTGTGAGACAATGTAAGATAGATATAGTCATTTAAATAGGATGTTGGTTGAGTTTGTATAATAGATCGTCGAGACTGAAGTGTAGGTTGAGATGAGGTAGATGGCTCAGAACCAGTTAGTGCAGAGGGTGCTTAAGTGACATCATAAAGAGGAGAATCCTCATTTGAGGGTAGAATTGGGCTTGGTATAATAGAATTGTGGTAGGGAATGTCTTGAAAGGGAAAAGAATCTTCATAGAAAATGACATCCCTTGATAAGAAGAATTGTTTAGTGTCCAGATCAAAAAGTTTGTAGCCTTTTGTCCCTGTAGAAAAACCAAGGAAAATAACCTTTCTAGCTTTGGTATCTAGCTTCCCTCTGTTTGCGTCTTTAGTGGAAGCAAATCAAAGACAATCGAACACTCTTAAATGTGTAAGAGTAGGATTAGTACCGATTATAACTAAATAAGGAAATTTGTTTGAATAAAGAGGGGTAGGAATCCGATTGATAAGAAAAACTGCATGTAAAACACATTTTGACCAAAACTTGGTTGGAAGGTTTGCTTGAAATTTGAGACCTCTTGCCATGTTAAGAATGTGTTGATGCTTTCGTTTACCCTTCCATTCTGTTGAGGTGTCTCAATATAGGTGATTTCATGCAAAACACCATTCTTTACAAAGAAATCAGTCATTGAAAATTCAACTCCTTGGTCACTTCTTATGCATTTTATCTGTTTTGTGAACTATCGTTTCATATAAGAAAAGAAATTTTTGATTAAGTCTTTAGTTTCTGACTTATATTTCATTAAATACACCTAGGTTATATGGCTGTGATCATCAACAATGGTTAAGAAAAATCGATGGCCACAAATCTAAGCTGTGTGGTAAGGCCCCCAAATGTCAACATGCACAATGTCAAAGCAAGAGGAAGTAATTAAAGAACTTAAAGTAAAAGGTAATCTTTTTTACTTTGAAAAGTGACAAGTTTCACATTGAACGATATTATTAAAAATAATAGAATTGTCTATGCTAGAAACCAATTTGAGTATTGCATTTGAAAGATGTCCTAGGTGTTTATGCCAAAGATAGTGTGAGTGATATGTAACAGAATAGGCTTGTGGCAGAGGGGTAAGATAATAGAGTCCATTAGAATGCTTAGTAAAACCAATCATCTTCAAAGTGTTGAGTTCTTGAATAACACATGAATGTTTAGTAAATGTCAGTCTGTAGTGTGAGAATGAAGTAAGCTGACTAATGGAAATTAGGTTGAAAGAAAAGAAACGAACATAAAGAACATTTGGTAGAACAAGAGAAGATAAATGTACTAAGCCAATGTGTGTGACAGGTACATGTTGACCATTAGGGAGTTTTACTGTTAGATTCTGAGCTGCGGTATATTCAGTGAATAAATGCAGATTGCTGAAAATATGATATGTGGCTCCCAAATCCAAAATCCAAGTAGAGGACCATAAGGAAGATTTGGCAGATAGAGATGTACCTTTGATATCTTTGGTGATGGTGTTGACCTGAGGTATAGTGACTGAGTTGTGTGAGACATCTTTGTCTTTGTTTAGTAAATCCTTTAACAGTATTCTTCTGGTGTTAGGTTGAAATTGGATGAGGATGTTTCTTTGTGTATGGTTGGAGTGGCATTTTTGGCAGCTATGATAGGTTCAAGGTGAGTTTCTACATGATTGACATATTTAGATTTATGTTTGAAGCTATCTCTTGACTGATAAGTATTCATTTTTCCATTGCTTGATGCGAAGTTGGGTGGAAACCCATGTTTTTTGTAACTCTTGTCTTCTGTATGTCCCTTATAACCACAAAAGGTACATAGTGGTCTTTTGTTTGATTGAAAGTTTTTTCAGGTATCAGTTTTGGCAAAAAATGCTTGAGATTCATAATTAGGTAGTTATGATTTTGTTGAAAGAAGCTATTGTTCATATTGAGCTACCATAGAAAAGACCTTTCTACTATCAGGTAATGGTTCAATCAGCATGATTTATGACCTAACAGTGGAGTAGGATTCATTTAGGCCTTTCAAGAAACGAATAACACAATCACTGTCTTGATAGGATTTAATAATGCTCAGCATATCACAATGACATTGAGGGTGACATTTGCATTTAGTCAATGGTCTTAAATTGTTAAACTCATCCCATAACATTTTTAAATGAGTGCAATAATCAGAGATAGGTAGACTTCCCTGTCTGAAACCATAAATTTCTTCTTGTAGATTTGAAATTCAAAAGGAATTTGCTTGTGAGAATCTGTCATGTAGGTTTTTCCATACATCAGCTGCTGAATCCAACCAAATGACACTTTGAGCAATGGACTTATTGACTGATCACATTAACCAGGATAATACCATGGTATTGCATCTTTCCCAATACATATAAGTAGAATCTTCTTTGTCTGGCATAACAATGCTGCCATCTATGAACTTTAACTTTTTTTTTATAACAGGGCCATTCTCATTGACCTAAACCATGAATGATAATTAAGTCCGGTCAAGAGAAAAGATACAAGAATAGAGAAGGGTTTTCATTAGGGTGGATGTAATATGGTGAGGCTGGGTGGTCTTCAAGTCTTTAGAATTGTGTTTAAGTTTGGTTGCCAGCTACACTGGCCTAAGATGGCCCTGACATGATTGCACTAATTCTATGTTAGGGTAGGGAGAGGTATTAGAGTCGACAGAGAAGAGGAAAAATAGAAGAAGGTATGCTCTAATACTAAGATAAAATTGTGTTGTAAAATAGAATTTTCTTCTAGCTAGCTTTATTGATAAACGATTGCGTATATTTATAGGCATGTTTTAGGAATACAGTAGAAGTATGTAGAGATAGTCTAACTGAACTAAAACGAAATTGTAACAAATTTTGGACAGCCGTGAATAGTAGAAGCAGACAACAAATGGGCTTGAGATGATTGATTATTATTGAGCTTCATATATAGGTCTGATAGCTCATAACCTGGTACACCTATATTCTAGAGACTTCTCTTGCTGTGCGATGCTGCATGATATTGGAGTGTCATTTTTGGCTTAGTTTCCAAAGTTTTCTCCAGTATTCTCCTCATCTTCTCTATATCAAACCTGTTAACAATGCTAATATCTTCTTTGAATTTCTTCTCTGATCCCACGTTCAAATACCTCTTGATCTTTCATATTACAGAAAGGCGAGATATGAATCTTGAGACGCATTTTTCAATAGCTAGCATCATCAAAAGCTTTGAATCTTAATATATGTGGAACCCTTTTTTATTTTTAAAAATCTACATCATCATCATGGGTCTTACTTAATTTTTTTTAAAAATTCCACGTCAGTAAAAAAATTGCCATATCAGTAATGGTCAGGGTTCATTTTGAACGTTTTCTAAATTTTATGGTTCATTTTAAACGTTTTGTAAACGTTAAGGCTTATTTTGAACACCCTGAAACATTAAGGTCCAATTTAGACATCAGTATAAACGTTGTAAATGTTAAGGCTTATTTTGAACACCTTAAAACGTTAAGGTCCAATTTAGATGTCAGTGTAAACATTAGGGGTTGTTTTGCTCTTTTGGCCTAACAAATACTTGAAGATTAGACCATTTCAGAGCCAGTTTTGTACTCTCCTATTCTATTCTACGACCTATAGTTTAATTCCATCAAAAGACATGCCTAGTGCTAGACCCTTTAGTCGTAATAGTAGAATTGTGGTCATTGGTGAGCTATAACCAATGTTCGACACGTGAAACAACAGAACAAGACAAAGACTTGCAAAGAGGCAAGGACGAAAAGGGGCAATGTCAAGTGTTAACATGCATTGGTGCACATTGGTAGAAATCTTCGACGAGATGCAAGATTCGGATATGAGACCAAAAGAAGGCTTGAGATGGAAATCGAGTGGAAGGTTATCTAGATCACATGCATGACGGGAGTATGCAAGAGTTCTAAGGTGACTTAGCAAGTGGATCAAGCATTGTGCAAGTTTTGGGAGAGTTTCAGACCTTGTACGAACTAACTTGGCTAAGATTAGGTTCTTGATGGACTAAAGACTTAGTGTGTGCTCAAGTGGATGGATCATGGCTAATGGAGTTGGCATAGGTAAGCATTAGATGGACCAGTGCGCTATTAGCTTGGATAACTCATCATCAATGGATATTGATACAGAGGTTTTGGATGATGTGGCAGATAAGATTATAGTGTATGAATATCATCTATAAGAGATAAAGATCATGTAGAAGATCATCTGAAGATAGAGGAGATCTTCGTAGATACGGATAATCATTCCTAAATAGTGCAATCTTTCATCTTGTTATTGTGATGTAACTTAATCCTATTAGATAGAGACTTAATTAGATGGGGATGTCTATTGGTTATTATGATATAATCTTATAAGGATAAGATTGTGATCTTAGCTAGTAAAGTTGTATTAAGATTCTAACTTAGTCATCTAGAGGTACATATAAATAGCTCATTTGAGTCTTGCTTTTGAAAGAAGTGAGTGTGGGAGACACTTAGAAATGTGAGAGAGCATTCCTTTATATACTTTGAGGGAAGTAATAAAGGTTGATGTTTGTCGTATATCTTTCTCGTGTTCTTTTGTTGCTATAAATATTTATTTCTTTCGTAGTATTTTTGCAAGGGTGTGAGAGTGAAACACTGTGAGGATCATGAGGCATTCAAGAATGAGTATGTTAGTTGACGATCATGAGATAAGACTGAATCTTTCTTTGACGGAGCTATGTGAGATTGTCGTGCAAAGGAGTTGGCATATCTTAAGTGACAAGTTCGTGCTTAAAGGAAACCCTTGTAACAGTCTTTTACTTGCTTTACTTATTTGCATATTCTTGACAGACTTTTTATTCTGTAATGAGTATTATAAGGTAGATTACATTATTATATATGTTTTACATCTACGAAGATATATGTAATAATTACATAATATTCTTGTTTATATTTTTGTATAAATTCGTGTGTAAATACCTCATTATATAATAATTTTACATGTACAAAAATATAATAAAATTTTTTCTTAAGTTCTTTTTGTGTAGTATCACATCTTCTTTTATAAAAAGGATAGCAATTTTAAAGACAATTTATATGCCTAAGTAGCATTTCATATATACCAAACTCTTCTACTTATCAAGATGATCAAAACAATGCAAACCTCATCTCTAAAAGATCTCCCACATGCTAACACGTTTCAAAGAAGTTCAATGTCAAGTTTTGAAATTCCAGCTTTATGCAGTTGAAGACGACTTGAAACGATGCTATTTTGATTATCTTTAACCAAAACAATGCCATCACATCCGAAAGCAACATTGACAATCCATCATCTAATAGTGACATATGTAAATTTCTAACTTGTCCACTTGCCAAAATAATATCAATATCATTACCACGTTAGCTATAATGGTCCCACACTTTGCAAAGTCGGTATTGCATCCCACCTCACTACCACATTAGCTACTACGTCATATAACATCATTAACATTGAGTCTCACCTAATTGCCACATCATTACCATGTCATTATTATACGTCACCACTGGTTTAATCAGTTAGGTTTAAGCTCATTGACCAAACTTTGACTTATTGATTTTTTTCTTAAATTAAATTGATTCCTTTGGTTTTTTTTTGTCTTGAACTCATTTTTGTGGTCAAATTTATCAAATTATAGCTTTAAAGATAGGTTTCTTTATCTTTGTATGTTTTCAAGCCTCATTTTTAAATTATTTTTCTATCGTGCATATATTATGGTTACTTCCAAACTTCATCGTTTTATTCCTCAATTAATTAATATCATCTTTGATAGATCTAACTATGCTTTGTTGGTTGAGAAAATGTGTAACTTTCTCAAAAGAAGACTTTTCGGTTATATTGTTACTAGAGAAATACCGAAGCCTATTTAAAAAGCTAGATGAAATAAATGATATATTTTATAACGTCTAGTATATTGAGATGGTATAAATCATCGTATTATAACATGATTTACAAAACTTGTATCAAAATAGTCAAGCTTGGTTTTTTGATGGTCTGATACTGCCAAAGAAGTATGGGATTTTCTAAAATGTTATTTTATATCTAATAATGTCAATCAATTTCAACTTTATAAATGACTTTATCGCATACAACAACAACTTGGTCAAACTATCCATCATTATATGTCTGAGTTACAAGAGTATTAGGATTAATTGGCACTTGGAGATTGCGCTTGGCCTAATACCTAGATTGCCACCATTTATTTCAATTGTCATGATTGAAAGCATATTTGGCATCTATTGATGACTCTTAAAGAGAGCCCATTTATAGCTCTTTTCTTTATCGAAGATCTCTACTAAAACTTTTTACAATAATCAAGGAACTAATTATAGATTAAACATGGATAAATCTAGTCCATCTATCGATATTACTTTTGTCTCCTCTTATCAAATTTCTCATAACATAACATAGAAAAAAGTATTTTACAACAATTGTGAAAAGAATGATCATTACATCTCTGAATTTAGAAAATGAACTAGATAAAGTAACTCTTCTAAGTCCTCTCGGTCTAGTACCACTAATTTTACCACACAGGGCATAATGGAGAAAACATCTACATCTCCTAAATTCTCCCCGAAAAATCTTAAAACCATTTTCCTACAATTTCAAACCGGTTATATTATTGTTTCTCTCTTACTTTATCTGTGACATTAGGTACTTCTTCATGGTATCTTAAGTATTCATGTTGTAACCATATAGCCTCTAATCTTTTCATATTTGGTTTCTTAAGAACTCCTTTTATTCCATATATTGCTTATATAGTTGATAACTATACTATAAATGTTCAATTTTTTTGCCTAACACTTTTTATATTCTTAAACTCTCATTAAATCTCATTTTTTTTAGTCTTGATTTTACAGTGCAAGATCCACAAACAGGTGAGATCCTTAGGTTAGGATATAAGGTTAGAAAATTGTTTAAAATAATCTCCCTTTGTCTCTTGCAAACTTGTTATTGGTGTTGTACATATAATATTTTACACTCTCGGCTTGGTTATCTTTTCAACCTTGTACTTGAACATTTAATTTCTAATAGTTCTTTAGGCCAAGTAAAGACTAAAAATTTTGATTGTGTTTTATACCAACTTTCAAAAAAACCATACTTTACCTTTTCCTAATATTGATTTATTTCTTTGACACCTTTTGATTTGATTTATTCTAACATTTGAGGATCTGTTACCTATGACACTGTGGGAGGTTTGCAATATTATGTTATTGATGTTTCTTTAGACACATATGGATTTACCTCTTACGACATATATGTAAACTATTTTCTATTTAGTATCATGTTGCAAACAATGTTTAATGTAAATTTTCGTACAAAATTAAAATTTTGTGCACTAATAATGTATGGAATATAAAGAAAAATCATTCACTCATTTTTTTGATAAAAAAGGAGCTATTATCAAAAGATCTTGTCCAAGTACTTCTCAATAGAATGGTAAGGCTAAATGAAAATGTAGGCACATACTTGATTCTATTTAAGCTCTTCTCGTCGGCTTTCGTCTAGAAATCTTTTAAGGAGAAGTTACTCTTATAATTGTCTATAGTATCAATCATCTTCCTACTCTTATTCTAGGTAATATTTCTTATTAATACTAGTATAATCATGCTCTTCAATACTAAACTCTTAAAGCCTTTACTAGTGTGAAGTGTATTCTACCATAAATGCACGATGATGTTATGGCTAGTTCTAGTGAGAATGAGTCAATACTATAAGGAATATTGGTTATTAAAAAATTTAATAATCTAGGCTACGAATTATGATTGTATGAAAAGGACAAAAATAAAAATTCAAAATACCACAAAGAAATAATCAAGAATAAAATAATCAATGAATAAACAAGATTTAGGTAAGATATCCTTTAAGACTATATCATGTTCGACTTCGTCTTGATTTGATGAACAATTATAGTTTTATGGGCTAGTATGAGTTCCCAAGTTACAATTATATTCTTCTTGGAGACATAAAAATCCTACCATTTGATTGAATTAATTGAAATCTCTTTTTAATCAAGACAAATTAAGAATATATTAATTTGTTTTATGAATTCTCAAGACAAGTTTTATCTTAACCTAAGAAGATCTTGTTGTTCGCTCTCAAATATCTCACACTTAACTCTCTTTATCTATATTATGATCTAATCATATATTTCATCTCTTAAATCTTAATGCATGAATCAAATAATCAAAATTTCAACTTTCATTCCTTCAATTTAATTAATTATAAAACATGAATAAATCTTAAGAAAACTAGGAATTCATTAAATCAGAAGATATATCAATTGAACATATTATATTTCCATCCCACCTAAATTTATATGTTAATTAGTTTATAACTAAACAAAAAAGAACAAAATAAAAATAAGAAAGAAGATAAGAATGAGAAATCATTATTATAAATCTTAAATCTTGAATTTTTGATGAATCTTATTGAATTATTGTTCTTCTTCCAAGATTGACTTGTTCTTGATTAACAGGTATAATAGAATGGCTTCTACATCATAGGTATACATCATAGGGCTTGTTTTGTTCTTCTCTAACACCTAAATATACCCAACTAAAACTATAAACACAATTATATTGTTTCCTTGGGTAAGTGATATGATAAAAAGGTAATGTTTTAGAATCTCTTGATATAAAGACATAGTGTTTTTTAACATATGAACTTTCACGAACATAAGTTGTTCTCATCCCTTCCAAAATTTTGTGTTACTGATATATATATATATACATCATAAGGCTTGTTTTGTTCTTCTCCAACACCTAAATATACCCAACTAAAACCATGAGCACAATTATATTGTTTCCTAGGGTAAGTGATATGATAAAAAGGTAAATGTTTTAGGATCTCTTGCTACAAAGACATTGTGTTTTTTGACATATGGACTTTTAGGAACATAAGATGTTCTCATCCCTTCCAAAATTTTGTGTTAGTGAACTTTCTCGTCAAATTTTCTCTGATCCCAACAGATCCTTATTCCCTGAAACTTTTCTTAGAAGATCATCTAATAGTTTTAACATTTCAGCATAACGTATATGTGATCATATCATATCTCCATGAGCTTTGGATTCATTACCTCCTTTAAATTATTCATCTTTATCTATTCATTCATTAAAACCTCTTATATCTTGACTCACTCTTCGTTATACCAATTGAGTAAGTCAGCCTTCTATTCATTTTTGAGATTTTAATATTTAATATACCATTGTTTCCCTATATAAACGTCGCATATACCATGAGTCATGTTTTGACTCTTTATGGTATAGAGTAATAGTGAAAATTTATAGACATTTACTATTACCAATATACGGGACATAATTGACCTACCCTCAAGTAAGTTTATTATTGATTACAAATGGGTCTATAAAATTAATAGTCAAGCTAATGGATCAATTGAGCAATATAAAGATTGACTAGTTATTAGCAGATTTAACCAAAAGTATCATATTGACTATAAGGAAACATTTTCTCCTATAACTAGTTTAACCTCAATTCAAATTTTCATAATATTTGTTGCTAGCAAGCGTTGGCCATTATTCCAGATGGATATTAAAAATTATTTCCTTAATAGTTATCTTACAAAAGAAGTGTATATGCAACTTTAATTATCTAAAATTTTGTTAAGTCACTTATAATGTACTAATAAGGAGAAAAACCTATAAAAGTATAAGTTGAGCTTAAGAAAGTTTAAGTTATAGATTACTATTCACTCCCAAATTTTGACACTCATATTGTCACCGTCTGACCACCATTTCCTAAAAACTAGGACTCTACGAAAAGATTTCAGAACATTCTATGAAACTCCTAAACTTATTTCATCAAAAACAACCTAGAATTGGAGGAATTACAACTGAAAATTTCGATTCATTTAGGAAAGTTACTGATCTCATGTTTTTATCTTTTTATGGTTAAAACTAACACCACCATCGTGCCTAACAATCTTAAAATGTAGGAAAGGGGAGAAGCCTAGTACCAATCGACACATTTCACCTGTGAACAAAAGTGGGTCACCTTTGAGTTTTAATCCTTCGATTCTCGCAACTAGGAAGGGTTTCGATGCAAGACCAGTTTCATTGGATTCTGGGAGGTAAGCTTGTCATTTCTGGGTAGAGGTGGGCTTGTCATTTTTGTGTGGGTGGTGAAGATAACTGCCTCTCCGGTGCCAGCCTGTGTACCTTATGTTCTGGTGACGGTGGTGATTTTTAACTAGCTTAAAAATAGCTAAAAAATAATTTTAAAAATTCTCAAATATTATGTCAACCAATTTACATAAGAGCAATGTATTGAAATTATTCATCGTTTATGAGACAAAAATTTAACAAAGGTTATGTTCTTATAGAAATGCATGAAATTGATTAAATTTAGTTGTTGTTGATTATAATTGAGACTATCTGGACGTATTGAGTATAAATGAGGGTGTATCAGATAGAAATTGGTATACTTGAATTATAAATTAGATTATTATGGATTTTGCGCTGTAAATATGGACTCAACTGGGCATAGACATATAGTTTGGAGGCCCAAATTGAGCTATGGTTATTTTTGATATATAAGTGTATTTTTATTACAGGAATGGCCCTTCTTTCGAAAAAAGGATGTTTGTTTTATAGGAAAAACTATGTCGAATTTTAAATAGGTTCTTAGAAAAATGTGACATCACCTTTTTTAAATAAAAAATAGAGCTCCTTAGTGTTGAGTCATGGTCTTATTCTCGAGGTATCCAAAATTGGTTTAGGTTTTAAATCCTAATGATCATTCCTACTTTTATTTCTATAAGTCAAGAAGGAGCAAAACCCTTCACTTCTAGACACTAGATTCGACACGAAGGAGTACATTCTACCTATGGGTTAATATTCATGGTTATGAGTATGCATTAGAATTCATTTTCATATTCATCATGGAAATCACAATCGTTATCATATACACGCATAATACTCATACATATGGATTGACATATGTATACATATTTTTGTTGTGCAAAGTTATACTTGTCTTGATATGTGATGATGTGGAGGATTGTTGTGATATGAGTTACTTAGTGGGCATCATCAGACTGTGTGCATAGTGAGTCAATTGGTCAAGTATGGATTTAGGTTAGTAGTTGATCCATTGATTAAGATACGATACAATTGGCGCTGTTCAATCGAGCTTGCTCTCGGACGCCGATCGATATATGGCACATGATATGGTGGTGTAATTGTGGAGGTTCAGTCAAGCTTGCTCTCGAACGGTAATCATGTAGTAAGGCTATGGCAGTTTAGTTGAGTGTGGTTCTCAAAAAACAGTTCACTATAGTTAGACCAAGTGATCCATGTGGAACAAAAGGGCCGCTATGGCTATAGTCTATAGGTAAGGGGTATGTCATAGGGTCCTTCGTCAATCCTCCACTATTAGTTATGATTTGTGATTATGATAATTACGTGACATGATATTGATATGGGAATGTATGCATGTTTTATGAACAAAATCTTTATTTTATGAAATTGCATTTATGGATGTAATACGTTATAAAGATATAAATATGTATCATTTGCAATCCTTAAGAGTGCATATCATAACCATAATATTAATTCACTCAACGAGTTTTGACTCCCCTTAACTATTTTTCAGGATCTTCTTTGCAGATCTCTTCTAATAGGGTACTTCACCGGGTTAAGTCAAGAGGACTTCACGATGATTAATTTTGATGACAATCAAATAATAATAATATTAGAAATAAATGAACTATTTTGATAACTGTGTAGAAGTACAAAACACAGAAGAAGTGAATACACAAAAGAAGTGAAAACATGTAAGAAGTGGAGAACATAGAAGAAGTGAAAACACAGAAGAAGCAGAAGATACAAAAGAAGTGGAGAACATAGATGAAAGGAGAACACAAAAGAAGTGGAGAGCACAAAAAAGGAAAACACAGAAGAAGAGGAAAATACAGAAGAAGTCAAAACATAGAAAAGCAGAACATATAGAAGAAGTCAAAACATAGAAGAAGTGGATAATACAGAAGAAGTGAAAACACAGAAGAAGCAGAAGATACAGAAGAAGTGAAAACACAGAAGAAGCAGAAGACACTGAAGAAGTGAAAACACAAAAGAAGCAGAAGATACAGAAGAAGTGAAAACGCAGAAGATGAGGAAAGCACAGACGATACAAAGATGAAGATACGCTAGTACGTTAGATAGTTAGTTAGTTGGAGCTAGTTATAGAACGCAACTAAATAACGGTTATCAAGATTCAAGAAGCAGTTATCAAGAATCAAGAAGCAGTTGAAGACTTAGGCTATATATACTAGTCGTAGTCGAAGATTGAACAACCTTACAACCTTTGAACTATTGATCTTTTGAGTTTTCAAGTGTATACTTACAAAGAAAAATTTTGTATTCAAAAGTGCAATACTAGAGAGCTAACCCTACTGTAACAAAAAGCTCACAATAACTTTCTAGTGAGAGAAAGAAAAGGCTAAGAGTTGGAAAAGCTAAGATGGTAGAAAGAATACTTGGTGTAAGAGACCTGAAGAGGCTCTGGAAGGGAAGAAAGAATACTTGTAAATTTGTTGAAGTAT
>JANZXR010000004.1:7406395-7424832 GCA_027575705.1 Erythroxylum echinodendron
GCAATTTGTGAAAGAAAAATCAATTTAATTAAGTTGAACTTAATTATAAAGTTTGAGAAACTTTGGGAATCAAATATAAGATATTTGATTTTATTAAAATTAAATGAATTAGAATTAGAATTTGATTTCAATTATAATTAAAGAGATTTAATTTTAATAAAAGACTTTTATGGTTTTTCTATTTAAATGGGAAAAGCTTTTAGAAGCTAGCATTTTTTTCTTTTTCCTCTCAAAACAGTTTGAAAATTGCTCTGTGGATACCATCAAAGGCTGGATGCTTGAACAACTTGTGATTGATCAATTGAAAAAAGTTTCAAAGATTTTTCAACTGAAAAGCGAACAAGGTATAATTTTTAAATCTTTTTATAATTTATTCAAATTTATTCAATTATCGGGATCCGCTCAAAATTCGTAAATTTTTGTGTTTTTTCACTGCACCCGTGGTTTGATAAGCGTATAATATAAAGCATGATTATACTGCTTTGTTTTTCAAACATGAGAGTAACGAAAACATAGCACGACGGAAGCATTTAAGCAAAAGGCAACATAGAAAGATGGGTTGATATCCAAGTCTCGTCCTGATTTTTCATTTCAAAAGCATATATTTACACGCGTATCTTTCGCATGCTTGCTTCTTATCAACTCATCTTCTATACTTATGTAAGAAAAAGCAACCTAGTATTAAGGTATGCTTGTGCCGTTTTCTTGATAGATCATGGGGTACAACTAACCTCATTAAGAATGATATTTGATGAAAAACATTGATTTCTAGCAATCAATCATTGCAGGAATCCTCTCAAGAGACCAAGGAATCTTGTCAGCATCAGTCATCAGACCTAACCACAACAAATGTCATGCCTAATTTTGTACTTGTTTGGATGGAGGTCCATTTAACTTATAGCCGAAGGAGCAACCAGGCCCACAAGGTATGACAATTGTGACTAAAATCCTCAATTGGTTGTTGTTACTGTGGCCTGGCTACATAATTGAGATGGTCTAAGATCTTGTCTGCATTTTCTTGTCGGACACCTTACTGTACAATTGAGTATATAATCTAGAGCGTGGATTAGATCACAATCCGTTATGTGGTTAACTTGAATTCCATGTGCAAGCATTGATCACCGTCTATGTGACATTCCACTATTCTCATTTCAAATTTGTTACCTATGCTTCTAGTTCCTCCTTATTAGCCTTTAGCACTTGTTTGCTACTTACTGATGAAAAGGTAAGAATGAGAAGCTGGCTTCATTCTTTAATTTGTTTCTTGCTTAGTTTTTAGAGATAGATAAAATAAAAATAATAAAATTGAAGTAAATTTTAAACAATCTTAAACTTTTATTCTTAAAAAAGGTATAGATATAAGAGGAAATCAAATATTACAAATAAGATAGATTAGAGATATTATTAAATTACTATTAAAATATTATCAGATATGATCAAAATATTAATTCTTACTATCATAAAAAAAACATTCATATTTATTTAAAATTTAATAATTTTATAAATCATTAATTTTTATTAATTATTTTAAAAATATAAACTATTTTAATTAATTATTTACAAAATAAATAATATAATAACTAACTAAAAAATTTCTTATTAGTTGGCGATCGGTTATGAATATAAAAGCGTGCTAAATCCTACGGTTGACGACAAGAAAAAGTCGGACATGGTCTTTGCTTTTGGATACCAACCACGAATGAGAACTTACGTTAAATTGTCCACACATTGTGGGCACATACATGTCCCTTATTTAAGTTCAGTACGCAAGGGAAATGATTCCTGTAGCCTGTTCTACTGAACGTCACTACCTTGGGTTATGTCGTTGTGGTTATGGTTCCTTCTTCGCCAAGCATAGTCAAACATTGCATCGAGTGCAGTAGAATTTAGCTTCTTGAAAGCACGAGTGAGTCGAGTTTCAAATAGTATTTGAACGGATATGAGTGTGTCACCGGGTAAAGCATTTACTACAAGATCACAAGAGCAGAGTGCACACGCTATCCATTTATATCTCTAGATTTGATGATGATCTCACGCCAGAATCTATGTTCTTCGTCCACAGGACAAAAGAATGACGCCAAGTCCCACTCCCCCGATCATTTGTCGAGGTGGGTTTCAGTTCAACTGCCATACTTAGACCTCTTACATTTAGAAAAGGTTCTTGTGAAGCCCAATGGAAGGGTTAAGTAAGTGCTTCAACTTTCAGCGATTGCCTGCTCTGGGGATTTAGGGATTAAATAAACATCTACGTAACCAGCACTAATTCGAGGCTTCAAGGAGAGGAGTTTAAATGGATTCTTATCTGTAGAAGGATGATTCCATCCTTATGCATCACCAGTACTTCTGAAGTTTAGATGTCGAATTGGATTAATCTCTGACCTATGGCAGGCAGCCCTAAACCTTCACTTCCAACTTTGCCGATGCTTTATAACCCATCACCAACTTCGTAACATCAACATGATGGGTTGGGACGAGACATGAGAGGTTCACTATTGGCGACTACTATTAAATTTTGGCTACCTTTTGGGCGACAGTGCGAGGACTATAAAGGGTGAAGCATAGGGGAAGTTAACACTATTTAAAGCATTCAACCGTAGCTAATACTATCCCAGTCACACTGTTCATTTGACTCAAAACTTGTAACAATTCGTACTCTTAAAACCATGAAAAGTAAAAACCCGCCATCAATTCTGGGGGAAAAGGCTGGTACCTGCCCATTCGGGGGAATCATATCTACCTAGGGAGAAAAACTCTTTTCAAAAAACTCGCACACTACTTCGCTCTCCAAGTACTCAAAAGCCATTGGACCAACACGCAAAGTCTACGTGCACTCTTACATTATTCTCGTCAACTAGTTGCTCCAGCAAAGTTTATATCTTCCCGTATCATCAGAATAATTTTTATAACAAAATCCAACCCCACAACTCCGTTCCATGGGACCCATAAGTACTAACGGCAGAAGGGTTCGTGATCCAAAGGCTAGAATCGGGTAGCTAGGTACAAGGTGATGTTGTTTGACGTATAGGCTTCTCTCATCAAATGCTCTGCACTTGTCCCACTGTGCTCTGCAAAGACGAACAAAAAGTTGGTGGCTTTTGTGGAATTAAGGCCAGATATGAGCTTGCGTGAGTCTTTCTTTACACATATATGAAATCAATTTCTTTGCAATGGAACCACCATGATTGCATGGCATGATTACCAGAGAGTTGGGATTTTACTTACACACCAACACTTTAAATTCACTCCTTGCCTTTTTTATTGGCTATAAATAAAGCAATCTTTCTGTCTCTGTCTGACCCTGTGGCCTCTCTCTGTCTCTCTCTGTATGTGTGTGTGTTTCTCCCCGTCTTTGTGAACTTACACCTATAAATACAAGTTGTAGTGAGTCACCTCTCAAGCCTTTTAACAGCGCATCCTCCTCCTTAAGCGGTGGTTATCAACGATGTTTGGATGGGTGAGCAGTTCCTTGTTGGAGAAGCAGGGCACGTGCACACGTATTTGCAATCTTTCGGTGCCAATGCAACTCTCACTGCACGTGCTCTTCTTCTCCAACATAGACTTCTCGCCTTCGTGTGCTCCCTCCAATGAGGCACAACCACCTCGATTCATGGTGCATCTTCTTGCAGGTTCGTAAAGCACTCTTCCAAGTAGCTAGGTCACTCGTTTCAACTTTTAATACATTCGTTAATGTAAAGAAATAGTGTTTGACGAAGAATATTTCTTTATTTCATCATACCTTACTGAATACAAGTGTGAGGAATACATACAGTGTATGAATAAACGCTATTGGCTAGTTGTACCTTTCTACAACAGAATGACAGCTAATTAGGGAAAACTTCTAGATGATGTACGAAATGAATGAAAATGTACAAAAGAAAAATAAAATGGGTCTGCTGTATGTGTAGTGTGTAATGATTCGAAAACATCATGGACTTAAGCTGGACTTAAGCTTGAGTTGAGTATGGGCTTGAGTATGGGCTAGGTCTTTAACACGCCCCCCTCAAGTCGGATCCCCGAGAAACCGCACAGATCCAAACTTGAGAAGTAGTGTCGCGAAGCTTCGTGCAGTCAGTGGCTTAGTAAACAGATCTGCCAGCTGATATTGACTTCAAACGTGTTTAAGGTCAAGGAACCCTAGATTCGCCCCTGCACTAGATGGAGATCAATCCCCAGGTGTTTCGTTCGCTCGTGGAAGACAGGGTTCTTCGAGATGTGGAGCGCCGCCTGATTGTCGCAAAATAGAGGTATGGCTTCTCGGGTTTTCACTTGAAAATTTTCGAGGATCT
Organism: Erythroxylum echinodendron; assembly: GCA_027575705.1. Taxonomy (NCBI): domain Eukaryota; kingdom Viridiplantae; phylum Streptophyta; class Magnoliopsida; order Malpighiales; family Erythroxylaceae; genus Erythroxylum; species Erythroxylum echinodendron. The sequence goes on from JANZXR010000004.1 coordinate 7,410,682, forward strand.
GAACGATCCATTTTAACTCGCAGGTGGTCGACGTTAAACTCCGGTATTCTGCCTCCGAAGAGGATCTACTTACTGTCGTTTGTTTCTTGGTCTTCCACGAAATGGGCAACTTTATGAGGAAGACACAAAACCCAGTCAGAGATCATCGGCTGAAAACGCAACTTGCCCAGTTCGAATCTGAGTAAGCGGTGAGTAGAAGGTTTAAGTTTGATGCGTAAAATAGGCCTTGGTTTTGTGTGCCTTTAAGATATCGGAGGACATGTTTCACGGCCTCCCAGTGAGGTTGTCTTGGTGACTTCATAAACTGACTTAACTGCTGTGTAATATAGGTGAGGTCCGGACGTGTGAAGTTCAAGTAGTGTAGCCGACCTACGATTCGCCTGTAGTATTCCGGATCCGTAAGTGGTTCTCCGTCATCAATGGTGAGCTTTCTTCCTGGAGTTATGGGGGTTATGCTTGGCTTGCAATTCAGCAATTTTGTTTCTTGCAAAATGTCCCGTATGTATTTGCTTTGACTGAGTATCATGCCGTCTTCTGACCTTGCAATTTCGACCCCTAGGAAGAACTTTGCATACCCTAGGTCTTTAATGGTGAATTCTTTGTTGAGTGCCTGCTTTACTGAGTTTAAATTTTCTTCCTCCAGCCCAGTAACGAGGATATCATCCACATAGATGAGGATGGAAGTAAAACTGTTTTGTTGACCCTTTGTGTACAGACAATAGTCTGATTCCAATCTGTGAAATCCCAGTTCCCTTAGTTTTGTAGTCAATTCCTTGTGCCACTACCTACTCGCCTGTTTTAGCCCATAAATGAACTTTATTAATTTGCAAACTTCTCCTGCCCTAGCTTTCTGGTAACCCTGTGGGGATAACATGTAAATTTCCTCCTCTAGGTGTCCATGTAGATAGGCATCATTTATGTCGCATTGTAGGATTGGCCACTTCTTTACTGTTGCTAAGGCTAGGAATGTTCTGATTGTTACTATCCGAGCTACAGGGGAGAAAACTTCTGAGTAATTTACACCTTCTTTTTGGTTAAAGCTCTTTGCGACTAGTCTTGATTTTAAATTATCAACTGTTCCTTCTTGGTTGTACTTGACTTTGTATACCCACTTAGATGCTATAGCACGCTTCCCAGTAGGTAGCTTTGTTAAAACCCAAGTCTGATTATCCTCTACAGCTGTCAGTTGTGCATTCATGGAGTCCACCCATTCTTTTGATTCACTGGCTGTTTCATAAGATAGAGGCTCAAAAATAGTTGTCACGTTACCTATGAATTCCTTGTAATTTTTCTTATGTGATATGTGGAAACATGATCCTTCTTCGTCTTCTGTTCCTGTAGGACCAAATACTTTGAAGAAATCATTAGCATTATCCGGGGCAGAAGTGGAATGATGAGCAGAAGCTTGGAGGACATAATCATCAAGGTACTTAGGTGTGAAGTGAGCTCTTTGGCTCCTCCGTACATTGGCATTTGTGATAGTCTCTTGGTTGATGATAGGTTCGGTTTGTGTCTGGGTGTCAAAAATTTCTGGTGTGTGGTTTGTGCTTTGGGTGATTGATAATCCTGGCATTTCACTTTGTGTGATTATTTTTGCATCTTCATCTGTGGGGTCATAGGATAATAGGTGTGTTGGATTAGATTTAGGGTCTGGTGTTGTGTCAAAGGGAAAGGTGTTCTCATGGAAGGTCACATCTCTAGAGCTGAAAATAATTTTGGTGTCTATGTCCATGACTCGGTAGGCTTTATAGTCAGGCATGTAGCCTAGGAAAATGCACTTATGAGATCTAAGATCTAACTTGGTTATGGTGGGTGTTTTATTTAGGGCAAAACATAGGCATCTGAAAGTTTTTAAATGTTCATAGGTAGGTTTCCTTTGGTGCAGTTGTTCATGTGGTGTTTTCCATTGCAGCACCTTTGTTGGGATTCGGTTGAGGAGATAAGTGGCTGTAAGGAGAGCTTCACCCCAAAATTGTTTTGGTAAGTGTGCTGTGAATAACAATACTATGGTTATTTGAAGTAAATGTTTGTGCTTGATTTTAACCACCCCGTTCTGCTGTGGGGTGTATGGGCAACTTTTTTGGTGTATAATTCCCATTTCTGCAAAGAATCGTTTACATTAATGGTTTATGAACTCCCTCCCATTGTCTGTCTGAATTTTTAGAACCTTTGTAGTATACTGTTTTTCAATGGTTTTGATGAACTGGGTTATGGTAGGGTATGTTATGTCTTTGTGTTTGAGTAAAAAGGTCCATGTAGCTCTAGAAAAGTCGTCCACAACAGTTAAGAAAAATTGTGATCCATCCAGGGTAGGTACCCTGTATGGCCCCCATAGGTCCATGTGTAAAATTTCAAAAGGCTTAGTGGTTTGGATACGGTGTTTAGGAAAAGGTTTCCGATGTTGTTTTGCTAATGGGCAGATTTGGCAACTGGACAAATCGTGATCAAAAAATTTGATTTCATTGATATGCTTCATTTTCCCTACAGAAACATGCCCTAATCTACTGTGCCAAGTATTTAAGGAAACAAAAGAATTAAAAACAACATTCTTGGTTCTATAGAAATCTAGGAGGGGACCTTTCAGAGTTCCGGAAGGTAATAGGCTTTTAGGTGTCAGCTCATACAGTTCACTTTTGGCCTTGACAACAGTTATAACATCGTTAGTCTGTAGGTCCTGCAAAAACAGATCATTAGATACAAAGATTGCAGCAACATCATTCTGTGTTGTCAATTTATTCACAGAGAGTAGATTTTTGAAGAAGTTAGGGACATGCAACACTTTGTTGAGGTTTATTTTGTCACCAATTGTAGCTTGGCAAACATGTTTTACTTGTTGTTTGGTGCCATCCGGGAGTATTACAGGCTCATACATGTTGTTTACTTTATTCTTATAACAGAAATATGGATTTGTTACCATGTGTGATGATGCACCTGAGTCAACCAACCATATGCATTCACTTTCTGTATTTTGAGTGTTATTATGAACCATTCCATTACCTGCGAAATTTGCAAGCCCACCAAACTTTACCTCACCTGTGGCCTTTCCTTTAATTGCCTTAGATATCTCTTGTTGAATGAAAGTAGCTAAGCCTTGTGGGATGTGACCATTATTTTCACTGTGCTCATTCGATTCTTGTTGCATATCTACAGGTGTGTCATTGATTACAGCCAGGTTCGACTTATTTTTCTGCCCAGTTAACTCCTTATACCAGTCGGGCACGCCATGGATCTTAAAACATGTCTCAATTGTATGTCCCATCTTTTCACATTTTTCACAGTATTTATCCTCTTTCTTGAGAAAGTGCTTCTTGCCACTGTTTCTGCCCACTTTCTTTGAGCTAGGGTTGTTCTGTCTCACCATCATTGCCACATTTAGATTATTATCTTGACTGGTATTTACTGCTTTCTGCCTTTCAACTGTCTGCATGATGGCAAATGCCCTATTAACCATGGGCAATGGTTCCATCAACAGGATCTGGTTTACCACATGCTCATAGTCTTAACTTAATCCCACCAAAAACTGCACCAGTCTGTGAGTATTTTCCTTGACTGCTATAACTTTAGCAGCATCACAGATACACGTAGGTGTAGGACTTAGGCTAGCTAAATCATCCCAAAATTTCTTGAGCTTGGTGTAATATGCTGAGACAGTAAGATTACCTTGTCTGAGTGAGCTGAATTTTCTTTCTATTTGATATAAAAGTGGGCCATTTGCTTCTCCAAATCTCTCCCGTAGCTCCTCCCAAAGCTCTTTGGCTGTGGAGAATGACAGGAAGGCATCACTCAGCTCCTTGGTCATGAAGTTGAGAATCCAAAACTTGACCATAGAATCTGCCCTCTTCCATCTGGCCAGAATAATGAGGTCCTCTGTTGGTGGTGTGCATGTCCCGTCGATGAATGAAAGCTTGTCTTTGGCACACAAAGCTATCACCATGGATTTACTCCAGGTTAGGTAGTTGTTCCCATTAAAGGGGGTAGTGACCAGCACTGCTCCAGGGTTTTCTGTGTTGGTGATGGAGTATTTCTCCAAGTCTGGGTTGTGTGTATGGGTAGGGTTACTGGTACCACTATCATCGGTCATATTTAGTAGGTAAGGTAAAATGTATCAGACCTTAGGCTCTGATACCATGTAAAGAAATAAAGTTTGATGAAGAATATTTCTTTATTTCATCATACCTGACTGAATACAAGTGTGAGGAATATATATAGTGTATGAATAAACGCTATTGGCTAGTTGTACCTTTCTATAACAGAATGACAACTAATTAGGGAAAACTTCTAGATGATGTACGAAATGAATGGAAATGGACAAAAGAAAAATAAAATGAGTCTGCTGTATGTGTAGTGTGTAATGATTCGAAAACATCATGGACTTAAGCTTGAGTTGAGTATGGGCTAGGTCTTTAACAGTTAAGACAACTAGCTTGTCAATATTCGATTATTTCTGCAAAATTACGGTCCAAAAAGCATGTATTGCATTGAACTTTCCCGTCTTGCATAGTATTCCTCTGTACAGGTTGATTACTTCTCTGGTCCTGTCCCCATGTTGCATGTGTACTTTTCTTACAGCGCCTGGCTCTGTGAAATCTAGATCTGGGACATCTTTGAATGGATCATCACCGTGACTTCCTTCATGTTTGGAACGTAGACAATGGCAGAGGCACTCGCTCCACTTAGACAAGCTTTGCCAAAACACCTTTACGAAGATCACTTAAACTGTATATAATTAACAATGAAAATTACTCTGAAATTAACGAATTACTTCGAATCGTTCAGTATTTTTCTTTCAGGTCTTTTAAATTATGGTATGGCTTAGGAAACATGACAATCATTAATTTGAAACTGTTTACTACAATTAATGACAAATAAAATTATATCTCAATCAAATATTAAGATTTAATATATTAATTATAAATAAATAATTGGTCTTATTGCCAAATACTTAATAATTTAAATTAAGCACATCATATGAATTGTAGACAAAGAGAACTCAACTCAATTGAAATGTTCCTCTCATTTGTGTTCCGCTTACATATTTAAAAGTTGAAAAATCAAATTATTTACCAGGTAGAGAAATTGAAATTTAGTGGATTAAAATGATTAAAATAGTGTTTTTGTCTAACAATTAGCGCAAGTTTTAAGGAAATTTAAGCTATAAATTCAACAAATTTTAATTGTTATCTAATTTTTTAGTGACAGTATCAAACTATAAAAGTTTAATTTATTTCAATGATGACATGTTCGTTTTTATCTACAATATTCATTACTATGCCAATGTGGTAGTCAATATTAAGAATTAAATAAAATTAAATATTAAAAAACATAACTTTTGGAAATATTGGTCATTTTGTAGGGAATGAAAAAGACCATATTTAGGGTTGTAAGTTTTAATGTCAACAAATTGATTATGTGCTAAGAATAATGACTTTTAATGTCCCATAAAAAAAATAAAATATTTTAATGAAAACCTAATCATGTTATTTAAAACAAAGTAAATGTACTCAATGCACAATCCACATTTCCTTTATATTTTTTAAAAAAAGTTATTTTCATGACTTGAACATGTGCATTTTACCAGTTAACTCCAAGGCTCACCCTCTATGTTATTTTAAAAAGAATTAAAGAAAATTTTAATATTATATTCATTTCATGAGTAAAATTTTAATAGAAGTGCATTTTAGTGAAATTTACTAAAGTCAAATTAATTAATTATTATCACATCACTATTTTATGGTTCAACTAGTCAGAGTTTCTGCTTTATTGACAATTAAAAAATGAAGAACTTAATTAGGATAGTCTAAGGATACAAATTATCGGGTACTTTAAATAGTGCATTATGTTAGAAAAGAAAACAGGGCTCCTCTCCGTAAAGGTTTTGAGCTTGGACCTGATATTCTTAATAACCCACGCAAAATGGAGACCCGAATTGCCGGACGGTCCTCCTATAAATAAGTAACAGCCACAACTTCGGGTTCGGACTCTGCACTCCGCATTCACGACCGTTACGTTACCAGGTAGCAGAACAAAACAAATTAACAGCGTTTGTCCTGCTCGGGAGGAGCTCCACAATCCGCAGCCATGGGAGACAAGAAGAGAAAAACAAGAGATGATTCGAAGAACCCGAAAAGCAAAACCCTAACTTTCAAGCGAAGTAAAGGCCATCGTGGGAAAAACAAACAGAAGAAGAGAGGCGGTCCTCGCTTGCCTAACGCACTGCGGAAAGAGCTCGACCGTGTAAACCCTAAGAACCAATTCAACAGTGGAGAGGAAGACGAAGATATCCGCTCCGATGAAGACAACGACTTTTACGAGTACGAGGAGGGCGTGCCTGAAGAGGAGTCCAAGAAGAACAGGCGTTACGATCCTGTTGACAACTATGAGTACGAGTTGCCCGATCAATTCCAGGTGTTCTTTTATGTCTCTCCATTTTTGTATTACATTTGGTTGCAGGCGAATTAGTTTCGTTTAGTGCTAGCTTGAAGTGCGTTTTCTTTTGTTTTTTGTTTAAATTGTTTGTTGTTACTGTGATATCTAGAAGCGAAAATAGATACAATGTAGGATTCAGGTAGGTTTTTAGTAGAAATTACCATGTCAGTTTTCGTAATTTCAAATGATATGTCATCATGATGAATATTGAGTTGCAGCAAGGACATAAACCTGGATGCTATTGTGTTCTTTTCTTCTTTTTTTCGTCTGTGTATGTTGTCACATTGCATGACGGCTTGTTCCTATACATCATTGCCCTTTCCAGCTTACACTTGTGGTAACCTCTGTTATTTATTAACAATAATTTTCTCTTTTAGGATGAGGACGTGCGTTCTGATGATGATAGCGAATATGATGCTGATGAAAATAACAATGGTGGCCTAGATTTTAAAAGAAGAGGCGCAGACCACGTTGGTAGTGATCAAGAGGAAGATGATGAGGAAGGGCACGTGAGGATGTTGCAAGATATCACTGGATTACCTAGAGAAGCTATTGAAGGTATATCCCCTGTTGATCAATTTCAGTTAGCCTAGGACCATTAGGATTGTGTATGTTTTTGTCCTCATCTAAACTTTGTACTGCTGTCAGGAAAGAATAATAGAAGGGATGTTGTTGTTTCTGAGCCCTACCCGGAGTCTGAGTATAATCCAACTCGTGATGTTCTAGATGGTAATGGCCGCATTACTCTCGAAGATCTTCTTGAAGGTCTAGAGGGAAAACCTGGTTATAGCCAACTTCGGAAGAGAACACATCAGATGCAAAGAAAGTTTAAGCCTCTTCAAGCTCCACTTCCGAAGGAAGTTCAAGACAGGTTGGAGAGGAAGGCAGCTTATGAAAAATCAAAGAAAGATATTACTAAGTGGGAGCCCTTAGTTAAGAGAAATAGAGAGGCTCCTACAATTATGTTTGACAAAGATACTGATTTGGGGTTTTCAACTGTTGGGGCTATTGCCTCTGAATTTGAACCTAGAACTGAATTTGAGAAAAAAATGGCTTCGCTAGTTTATGATAAAAAGGTAATGGATGCTTACAAAGAAGATGGTGCCAGGCTTCTTGAACTAAATAAGGTATGGAAGCCGTAAATAATGCTTGTTGTCTAGAGATTTGTGCTACGTGGTCAGATCTAGGCCTGAGGATTTCTTGATTACTAGTGTTTTCTCAACAAAGTAATTGTATGTTTTTGCCAGATATCTGTGGAAGATTATAGGGACAGACAGAACCATATTGCTAAAATGCGCAGCCTTCTATTCCGTCATGAAATGAAGATGAAGCGCGTTAAAAACATAAAATCAAAAACATATCATCGTCTTCTGAAGAAAGATAAGATGAAAGCAGCATCTCGTGAGGTACAGATGGATCCAGAAGCTGCAAAAGAACTGGCAATGAAGCAAGAATATAAGCGAGCAGAGGTAATTGATAATTTACCATATAATGCAGAAACACTGTATTTAGAAGATTAACCTGTTGTCAAATTTTCCTGCATGATTCCACTTAAGTTTTATTCTTTTCAACTTGAATATTGTGCAGGAGCGATTGACTTTGAGACATAAGAACAGTTCTAGATGGGCAAAGCGTATTCTAGAGCGTGGTTTGAATGTTCAAGATGAGGGCACTAGGGCTGCTTTAGCTGAGCAGCTTCATCAGCATTCTCTTTTGACTCGAAAGATGAATTCTATGAAAGACAACAGCAGCAGTGACGAAAGTACTGATGAGGAAGATGACGAAGATTTAGCTGGATCCGATGAAGCAGCTGCATCTAAATTGTTAGCAAAAGCAAAAGAGAAGACAGTTAAAGTATTGGAAGAAGATGATGAACAGCCAAGTTCTGGAGTTCTTAGTTTACCGTTCATGGTAATGTTGGTGGAGCCTTTTTTTCATTTTTACCTTGTGTGCTTTTACTTTTTGTACTTCTGAGGTCCCTTTGCTGGAAGTTCTAGATTTCTTCCTTTTCTGTCTTTGCAAAAACTTATCCTAGAATCATGGTACTATGCTTGTAGATATGTACAAATAGTTTTTGTCCTTAATTGTGATGCCCTTTTTGCTTTCCTTTTGTATCTAATTTGATAATCAAGAATCAGACAATTCATAAAATTTCATAAAATTCCTCAAATTTGAAGGAGAGTGCTTGGGTTTCCCCAATAACTAAAAAATGTATCATGTCTGAATCTAATTGGGGTTTCGCAGTGGTGGAGAAAATGGATCAGAAAAAAAGAGGGATTCTAGTTTTGTTTATTAAGTTACCTTCTCTGATTATTTTGACAGGTACGTGGTTTGAAGAAAAGGAAGGAAGCAGCTGCAGAAGAAGCTAAAATTTATCTTGAAGAGTATGAATCATCTCTAAAGCAATTAGAGGATACAAGTGGGGTGGACAAACCAAAACCAGGTGCCATTAGTGGGAGAAGGGTCTTTGGTGTGCCTAAGAAGCAGACTGTGGAGCCAAATAGAGTGAAGTTGGACAATAGTTCTGAAAACAGTGGAAGTGACGCAGAGCTAGATGCCAGTGAAAATATTCATGATGGCCTGCACAGCACAAATAATTCGCAGGACATTAAAGTCAAATCTGTTTCGCTTGATGACCATTCAGTGTCTCCTCGGGATTCTGAACTTAAGGTATTCATATTTTTCACTTCCAACATTTCTTGAAGTTTTTATTTGGTCTTTTGTCTCAATTATATAACCCTTTTTAGAGCTTGCAGAACTTGGATGATATTGTTGCAGAATCAGGTCCCAAAACAACCTATGACGTTGCTATATTTGTATCAGATACATGGAAGAAGGTTATATTTGTTTTTGAATTCCTTTTTTTGTATGCAATTTTTCAAATGGAAAATTGAATATAGTTATATTGATTGGCATGTAACTAGCAGATGGGCACGTAAAATGACAAGGATGGAAGTATCGACAGTCTTCAAAAGTCACTGAACAAGTCACCCAAAATCAAGATTTAGAGGCATGACATCATTCCATTTGTCTTCATTTTGGGCTTTTATATGTGATTATTTGTTTCTTACATTTTTTTTCCTTTGTGGTCTTGTGGATCGTGTAGGAACTAGGCGAGAGAAGTGGTTCAGATAGTGAAGGAGAGATGGTGGATGCGATGTTGTCTGCAAGCCCTAAATCATCTTATAAACTTCCTTCTCAAGCAGAGCTTATTCGTGAAGCTTTTGCTGGGGATGATGTTGAGGAGGAATTTAATAAGGATAAAGAAGAAATTTTGAACGAGGAAAACCCAGAACCTGAAAAACTGATTTTGGTTCCTGGTTGGGGTGAATGGACTCATGTTCAAAAAAAGAAAGGCTTGCCTTCCTGGATGGTTAAAGAGCATGAAAGTGCAAAGAGAAAAAGAGAAGCGGCTCTCAAGAGGAGGAAAGATGCACGTCTTAAAAATGTTATCATTTCTGAGAAGTTGGATAAAAAGGTCAGTGGTCTCTACTGCATAATTCATCAGGCAGATCTCACTCCCATTATTAGCGATGGTCTATTATTGAAAAATGTAGGTATAGAAAGTTTCTACTGATAATAATTGTTTTGGTTGAGCTAATATAAAATTGAGAACTTGAGATGATGTTGGCGATGTCAGGTTTTATCATGTCAATCCTGTAGATTAGTTGCTTATGAGTTTAGAGTAGTTAGTCATTTTTGCTGATCAACGTCTCTGTTTCTATTGTGGCAGGCTGAGAAATTATTGACAAAAACGTTGCCTTACCCTTTCACATCAAAAGAAGTATTTGAACAAAGCACCCGCATGCCTATGGGTCCTGAATTCAATCCTGCTACAGCAGTTGGGGCTCTTACTAGGCCTGAGGTTAGTTATTTGCTACAGATTCGGGATCATATAATTTCCTTCTATTTCTATGCTTCATATTATGATTTGACAGAAACCAGTAGCTAAGAACCAATGGTTGCTGATTATTTTGCTTGGATGTCTTGTTTCTGATCTTAGGTGGTGAAAAAAACGGGAGTGATAATTAAACCCATTAAATTTGAAGATGTGGATCCTTACGAAAAATCCCAGGATCAAAAGAACAATGAATCGAAGAAAAAGCAGAAGACGAACCGAAGTCGTGCCAGGACAAAGCCAGTGGTATCTAAATCATGAAAACTTGAATTTAACCTACTCAGAGCATTTATTAACTGCAATTTTGTATTTTAAAGTTTGAGAAGATTTTGAAACCAATCCATTCAATAGCAAGTTTAAATTATAACATGGTAATGGTCAAGACCGCCTAGCTAAAGCTGATGTATCTTTCTTTTGGCATTACATTCATATTTTCCCTTATTTTTGTTCACATATTAATGATCATGGTTAGTTCTTGAGAATATTATTGTTTAATTAAGCAAGGGCGGACATTTAGTATTTTTCATTCGACATGGGAATGAAATAAACATTTTTCATGAAATGTTTTACTAAAAGTCAAAATGACCTTGTACAAAAATGTTGATGATGTATATATTGAGGTCTTAATAAATTTGTAGTTGATCTCCATTTAACCGTGGCCATGAGGAAGAAGACGTCTAATGGTACGTGAGCTTTTTTACATATCAACTGCAATGGATGAGCAGATAATTGCTGAATGTGCAAAAGTGTTGTTCTTCGTCACTTTAATTCGTTTCATACGTTGAACAAATTGCAAAATATAGTTCATCATGAATTTTTACTAGGGGAAAGTGGTTTCTAAATAATACCTGTATTTAAATGGAGGATTTTGTTAATACATGAAGAGGAGTCTCTGTCCAACTTTCCGGTTTTTTTTTTCTCCACAATTCCTGATTTTAAGACTTGCATAGGTACTTTTACATGGCCTTCTTCCTCAACCCTTTGGAACTCTCCTCTATAAAAGAAGGTAAGAGAAAGAAATATCCATATCAGTATCAATATCAATACCACCAAGTCAAAGTTAGAGAGCCTAACATTTTAGGATCAAAGAATTTCAAGGAAAATAGGGCTGTTATCATTCTCTTACATTCGATTGTATATTTATATTTAATCAAGATTTACAAATAAAAGAAAAATATATAAATAAGAAAATATAGCTATGTATGTATATTTGTGTGTGTGTGTGTAAATACTTCCCCTTAAAATGGTGTATAGATAACTTTCATATGTATTTTGCATAAACAATTTGCTACATAAGTTTTCAGTGAACATATTTACTAAGTAATTCTCTCAACTTGTATAACCGATTTTTAAGCTTTGATCATTCGAATTTTCTTTAAAAAGGAATCAGTCAATGTCAATGTCAATGTCAATGTATTTAGTACGATTACAATATACTTTGAATCATGGGAGTTTCTTTGTACTAGAGATCGGGAGCTTACACTTTTATCTTTTACTTTTCTAATTAATTATATTTCTGCTAATAAAAGAAAAATATCCTAATGTAGATCATTTTTACTCAGAGATCCTCCCATGTTAGCATCTGTATGTGCTTTTATTCTGAAATCACCATTGTTTGAAAAAAGTAGTTATTTTATTGGAATGGCTTTAAATACTGCAGGAGCTTAAACACATTATCAAAGTGTATAACATAGACTGCAATGTCAAGGTGTGCATGAAAGAGATAAATTAATCTTTCAACCAGCCTTTGTTACCAACCAATATCAATAAATTCTCTAAGATGCTTTCTCGTTTTATGATTGCCCTTAAAAAGAGTACTGACAGGTTTACACCTTAATATTCATTTCTCTTCCAACAAATCAAGCATATGTTTTTGTTCAGAGATAAATATTCCCTTATTTAACCTCATAATCTCTATATCCAAGGAAATATTTTAGTTTTACTAATCTTGAATTTAAAACTCAATAGTTTAAATATTTCTTATGTCTGGGTATTTTTTATGATTTTGACCTATCACAACTAAATCATTAACAGATACAATTGGAACAATGATCTTACAATTAGTATGTTTGGTAAACACAGTGTAATCTAAAATCATTTTTTGTAACCAAAATTTGACTACAGCTTCTCTTAATGTTCTAACCCAAGCCTATTGGTGACTGTTTTAGACCATACAAAGCTTTATTCAAGTGACATAACTTTTCTTCATTTTTTTGATTAGCAAAGCTGGGTGGAATCTCTAATATACATTTTTTCTTTTAAGATTAAGACCAAGCAAGAATATTTATCCCGTCTAATTTAATAAGATCAATTTGGAGAGAGGGATGACCATTTAAAGGTCTAAAATTAGGAACTATTTTGCTCAACCAAGCTCTTAGAAGGGTCTTTCCACTTTCTATTAGTACCTAAAAGAAATTGATATGTTAAAAACATAAATAATTGTGACTGAAATTTTTGAAAACAAAAAGGTTGTTAAGGATTTAATATGAAAGAATCCAAGTTAGAACAACCTCTGTGGGCCTTTAATAACTTCAATTACTAATGAAAATTTTATTCTAAATAATGGAAATAAAAAATCTTAATAGATAATCACTTTGATGTCAAGTAAATTTCTAAGGAAAAGAGATTTAAGAAAAATCATAGTTCTCATACCTACTTATATATTTATACTTAACTAAGATCTATACAAAAAAGAAAATATACAATTAGAAAAATGCAACTATCAATCTGATAAGAAATATACAACTATCTCCTTTGATTTATTCCTAAATAACATGTATACATTTGTCAACAGAGATCAATTTCTTAAGTCAAACAAGTCATGAAATAGATAATTACATACAAAGGAATTGGTAGATGCATATTTAACTATAATTATACACCTATGTTTGATGTATTTTACTTTATATTTTATATTTTTATTGTATATTTGGTATATAATTCTCTCCAAGTGCATTTATAGGTGATAATTGCCTTTGTAGATCAAAAGGAGACAAATTCGGATGAAATCATGACATAAAATGAAGTTTTGAAGCATTTTGGACATAAACAATACATTTGTAGACGTCATCTTGGACATAAACAATCATATTTGTAGACGTGTAAGTCTTTGTGATCGTATAGAGTCACAAATTTAGGGGTTTTTGGAGCTACACGAGCACTTACACTACCATGTAAGTGACTGTGTGTGTCCCAATAACCCTAGTTTTTACTATAATGGAGGCAAATTATGGAGAGCCAACTTTTGCATTAGATTTCAAACGTGAAAAACTCAGAAAGGTGACGATAAAGATCCAGAGACAATGAAACACAAAGTTAAAATCAAAAGAGATTCGATAGAAGGCTACATCAAATCCAACTTGCAAAAAGAGTTTATAGAATAGAAGAAAGATTTAGAATTATGAACTCTTTGTTTTCTATTAGTTTTTCTACATGTTTATATTTGATTTCATTTTCTATTATGAGTAACTAATGTTTTTTAATGTCTAGGTGTGATGAACCTCAGTTTGTGATATAATATGTCTCAATCTTTTATTCAAAGCAATTGTTTTGATTGACTTATTGTTATTTAATTATGAGATTTATGCTTATTCTAATACATCTAGAATATTATTGCATGATTTGATTTCATATAATTAAGATTAAAAAATGTTTTTTATGAATATATCTAACATAATTGAAAGAAGTTGATTGCAAACTTAGAGATAGGTCGACGTATATCTTCCAGGTTAAGGTCAAAGCTAATAATGGGATTCATAAATCGATAACACAATCTTAGGAACTTTAAATAGAAAGATTTTGGTTAATCAACTTATGGATTAGTTGAT
>JANZXR010000004.1:7452222-7468331 GCA_027575705.1 Erythroxylum echinodendron
ATCTCCAGCACCCATTTCTTTAATCAGGCAATAGCTGAAAATACAAGCAATATAGCACAAGAAAAGATAGAATATAGATATACTCCGTAAAAACTACCAATCAAATGATACCAGAAACTTTAAGAGATGATAGCACCACAAAAATAACCCAGAGCAACATGAGATACAAACATGTTACCCAGGCCCATATCCTAGGACCTCCAAGTTCTGCACCCAATGTCAAACGCCGGAAAACAAGAACGGCGATACATCCTAGAGAAGTTGCAAAGAAGACGAGTAGTGAAAAACTGAGTCCTGCAGCATTGTTGATATGCAACGTTTCTTTATATGCGAAGAAGTTGTACGCAGTATCAATCAGCCATGGAACGCCAATCCCCACATATATATTCACCGAATTGCTACAAAGTATAAGACAAGGATCAGTTTGTGTCTTCGTCAGCTATATGCTCCCACATTGGAGTATACCGAAAGTCAAATGAAAGGTAAGAATGATGAAAAGTAAAAGGAAAAAATGGAATACACTACATTGCATATGTTTGGCTTAAATAAACTTGTTAGCAATGTTCCTGTCTCAGAATAGACAGAAATTTCAAAGTATGCTATGTGCCTTTGCCTCAATTCTTAAGGAACGCAGGGATAAGTGACATCATGATTGGAGATTAAAAAGTACAGTAAATTACTTTGAGTGATTAAAATTCCATTTTAAGTTTGGTTCCAGAGTAATTCAAAATCTAGTTATAAATTCTATAGAAGTATGTTTGATATTCAAGTCAATGTGATTCCCTGAAAATTTCTCAAAAATTCCAGATGCATATATAGATACAGATATCAACTCTACTACCCACCAGTTTGACATAAGACTTCCATAAATTACATACGACGAACCTGCAAGTAATGTTTGCTATTGCAGAGTCTGCTGTTGTTTGACGTTCAGCTGCTATCTTACTTGCTACTAAATCTGGCCATGATGTCCCACTGGCCAATGCCGTAAATGCAATGACGTAAGCATTTATCCCTGCAGAAAATTGGTCATTTTTTAGAGTTAAATCTAAAAGGCATGGGGTATCTTATTTCTAGGCTTGGAAAGGTAAATGTAAATTGTATTTATAGAGAAGAAAACCTGTGACACAGCTTATAATATCAGTGAGCTTTGTTACAATATAAGCAATCCCACTAATGAAGATAAGAGAGCAAATGAAGGCAACCCATCCTTGAGCAATATGATAGGGTGGCACAAAAGCAAACAAAATCCTCCAAGGTGCTAATACTAATTGCCAAGAGATTCTTGCTAGCCGCAGGAGAAAGCTGCTTAATTTTCTTGAATCTGGACTTTCCAAGCTGCTTAATTTTCTTGAATCTGGACTTTCCAACTGTTTCAGGAACCATATATTAATCAACAAAAAGGAGGATGAAGTTTTTCCATGTAGGAACAGAACCAGATGACAGTATCTTCTAACTATCAATTTAAGGAAGTTCTAAATTTCCAGATATGGTAGAAATAGTGTACCAATAGTGCATCCACAAACTGCTGTTTCCAGAGAGAAAAAACATTAACATTGTTTTCCCTATTTAAGTTTTCGCTGGAGGGTGCTGCTGCATCATCTGTGTGAGGCACTTTTTGATACAAAGGACCTGCAAAGTAGGACTTTCAGATTAAATAAATTTTGACTTTCAGATTCATATCATCTTCTAACTTAGAAAATTAAATAAATATCTAAATTTGCAGTCAGCAATTTAGGTCAAATTGATGCTTCCTAAAACAGATCGTATGAATTTTGATATACTGTAATGAGAAAATTATAGATCAACAGCTTAATTAACATATCACTTTTCACATGCAGATCTGCTGTAAGTATTTCTAATGGGTTTGAGCACCTCTTTATTCTCATTATCTTTCTTCATTTAAACTACAAATATAATAATTACTTATTCGACCAAGTGAAGTTCTAACTCAGGATTTTGATGATAAGAAAACATGTTATTGTTAATGTCTTTATCTTTAGTGATATTAACAAGTTAATTTCATAAATATTCAAGTAAAAGGTCAAAGATTAATTCAATGGAAGTTCAAAGTGATCAAAGGATCAAAATAAGCAAAGTGGAACACCAAATACAACTCAAGAGAACTTCACAGCAATTCAAGTTAAGTGGACCAAGAACAAAAATAAAATTAAGTCATTACATATACATAAAAAAAAACTATTGTAATCTTTCTTACAACCTTATCTTGGTCATTTCAATGGCTTAGAGGATCCATCATTGCGTATTATTTACATGTAAGGCATAATGCATAAATCCTTCCATAATCAAGAATTTTTTTTTTTTTTTGAACATGTGCATAATCAAAAAAATTTTGGAAAAATTTTTAAATGATTCTAAATCAAGTTTTCATCAAAATAGGTTCCTTTGATTCTTCTGAAAAAACTTCCAAGTGTTGAAAATTGATTATTTAAAGCGTTTTTGAAAGTTGATTTTTCTAGGGGTTTTGGCTGGCCTAAGGGTTTAACTCTCCTAAACTAGAAACAAAAAGGAACATAATGGGTGCCTTCTGTTAGGCGTAGAGATAATTCAGCCTAAGGGTTTCGTTTAGCCAGCATAACAAAGGAACAAAAATAAATAAATAAATAACGAGTGTAGTTTGTTAGGCTAGGGAATACACTAACCGAACCCTTAATCAAATATATGTTAATCAAATGTATGTGGTTGGCTAGCAGAATGTGCCTAGAAACTAATAGTTCAATTGAGAGAGCAATTGAATTGAGATTAAGACATTAATTCAGAGAGCAATTAAATTTTATCTAAGTGATTGAGATATCAATTCAGAGAGCAATAGCATTGTCAGGGTTCTTCTTCACCCGTGACAAGAAGCTGTGTAAAGGATTTCTCTTCACCCTAACAAAGAAAGATCTATAATGATTCCTCTTCACTCAAAGGAAGAAACATGTAAGGAAGGCTTCTTTTCACCTATCGAAGATATGAAAATAAATGTCAACTGTAGCATAGGGAATGAATGTGGAAGAAGGATTATTTGGTGGAACCACTATAATCGATTTTGTTTCTCTTTTTCTTACTCTCTTTTATTATTGTTATGATTGTTTTATGATTTTAATCAATCATATTGTCATACTCGTTCATAAAGTAAATAATTCATTTCATTATAATTTCAAATAAATCCAAAAGTGAACAAATACAGTTCATTTCCCTCTTATGTATTATCCAGGACCAAATTATTTTTTCCCTTGCTTGCATGTGTGAACAAGGCAAAGAATGCAATACTAAACTTAGAAGATTGTGAATTTCAATTCTATTCATTAGCATACAAAAAATTTACCTCGGCTAGAGGTCAACAATTATCTGCGCAACCCATATCCTTGTCACTTAACAAGTACGTGCATAAGTTGATCTCTTATTTCTCAGGTTTTGAAATCCTACATTTCCATCACTAAAGTGTTGTTCTATTGACTGTATCAACTACTTGAAAGACAACTGATAAAAGTATTAATTGGGCTAACTAATCCATATAGTTTGTCATGGCCGAGCAGCATTGACTACTATGGAACAAATGCTAACTGACTGTGGATAAGTTGTTGAAACATTATAGTTGCTATTTACTAAAACATGAATAGAGTAATTTGGCAATACATGAGTACCTGTCTCATTGTTTGAATGGATAGAGAATATGTCAACAACATTCCTGCTTCCATCTTCGCCACAATCATGTATCTGAGAGTACTCATCACAGATATTGTTCACAAGTTTATCTGAATTAGTCTCTTCAGGTACCCAGTCCTCTGGCCTTTCAGTTCTTGGACTTCGGATATCAGAAAGTAGCACAAGAGTTGAGCATCAATATTCATTTATATATGACTATTGTAGAGGAACAAAATAAAGTAATGGTAAGATACATAGGAAGAGACAGATAAGGCCAGCGTTTGTCTTGAGCATAAGCATGTGTGAGCAGTAATCCGTACTGCAGCACCGTCAACAAGGCCTCCCAAAGCGTGATAATATTTGGAGTCCATACCTGCAGAAGAAAATAAGACCTTGAACTACCAAGCAATTTCACAAATTACGTTAATCAGAATCAAGATTAAAGATCCTCTAAACAGTGACAGTTACAGAAGAATAAGTGCGATGGTGAGGTTAGGCATTTTAATTTGAACAACTATGAGTTATAATTTCGAAAGACAATCCTAGCACAGATATCATTGAGCTTGGCATAGGAAATGTATGCGAATGCAGTAGATTAAGTAATAACAACCATACAAGAAACAATAATAAATTATGAAACACCAACATCAGTGAAACATCCAATAACTCACCTCTAAAATTATGTAGAGCCAAATATAAGCCCAGAAAGACCAAAATAACTCCACCAACCAAACTCCTATATCAGCTATCTTTTTCAGTTCTCCAGCTTTTGGTACAACAACGCAAACGGCATGGATTGGGAAAAGGTCGAATGCCGCAGAACCAACAAGCGTTCCAGGACCCAGTCCTATAGATTAATTCAACCTTAGATGTTGTACTTCAATATGCAAGTAAGAGAATACCTGAATATAGTCTTATCAAGATATCATTGAATTATAAAGGTATACCTCACCTCAAAAGGTTGAATAAATTAAGAACAATAAAACACGATTTAGTTACCAAATAAACAAGGGAAAGGTAGCTTTTACAACACCAGTTACAAACCTCCAGCATACAGATCCCCAATGTTGCGAATGGCATCAATAGTAGCTAACGATATTTGAGGAAAGCTGGTCCCAAATGCCAGCAAAGAAATGTCTGCAATGGCATAATTCCACACCTTTTCATACCTAACAACCTCAGTATTGGTTACAGGATCTATCTCCACGACCTTTCGCGAATGTTTCACGACATTCTCCATAGACCGAAAAAACCGAGCCGTAATGGAAGACAATCCAAGGAAACAGTAAGCTAGACCTACAAAGTACAGGAATGTCCGAGTCCCAGCTCCAAGGGAAGTTTCAAAAGGGAAAACCAAATAGCTTTCACATCTTTTATTAGCACCACTGCCAAATACATCACCAACACGTTGATAACCGACCGAGGCCATGTTTACTAGCCCCAGATTGCGATTAATATTTTAGCAGAAGAGTAGCATCACCTGTGTCCATCCAATATGTTGAAAGGCAAGAATAAACATTCGTTACTTGGAAAGGAAACAAAAAGAGATGAGCTTCAACTGCTGTGTGATCCTAAATCCGATGTCAAGTTGAAATAACAATCCGAGGATCATAACGCAATCAAAATTTGGGGTGATCAATCGCTTCGTTCGTTTTAAAAATTAAAAAGAACGGGTGATGTGTTTTCTTCAGATGACTTTATGATTTAGAATAACAATTAAAAATGCAGGAAATTGGATGTCGAGGGAGACCCACCGCGGACGATAGGGGAACGTGGGGCTCGGATGAGAATGGGTTCCAAGAAAACGTTAATAAGGGCTGGCGATAATAATTTTTTAAATCCAAAACCAAAACTTTGTCATATTCCAAAAATTCGGAAAAGATTCAGCCGTCAGAAAATAAAACGTCGTTATTCTAATGTCAAACGACTGTCTCCTATCCTATGCGTTCGTTCTTTTATATAATAATTTATAAATGCGTTACATTAATAAAAAATAATTTTTTGATTTGATTTATGCAAGTTTTAAAATTAATTAATAAAAAATCATGATGTCTTTAAATGACATCATTAATCATTACTATATAGCTAGAAATCTATGTTTTTATGCGGTATCAATTTACACAAAATTTTTATATTAAATTTATAATAACTCTCCGTGTATTTAATCACAAATTCGATTAAGAATGGGTAATAATAATGATTTTAATTGATGATCACATTAGATTTGAAATAGATCTAGATCTATTTCTGACCCGACTTGTTGAAATTGTTGTTAAAATCTCAAAAGTGTGAGTTTATGATTTTATGTATATTTTGTGAATTGTGAATGAAATTGTTAGTGTATTTTGTAAATTGTGAATGGAATTTGTGAGTTTGTTATCATATTGCTTGTTGTGGGGATTGTGAAATGGAAGTGAGAAAATGAAAATTAATTCATTAAAGATGTTTGCTTTAATCCATGGAAAGAGCATCGGTTTAATTCAATCAATAGTGGCATTAAGCTTTTTGACAATTTTTATCATACAATATGAATATATAAAAAGGTTACTAATTTAGAGTTAGTTAGATAAAAAAATTAAATTGGCAATTTAGATTTTGGCATATTCAAATTATCTTGGCATATTTTAGGATTGAAATGTCTATTTTTTCTTTTGTTAGTATATAAAACTATAAAAATATCGAATGATCCATGATTAGCCTTATTATTGGACTATTTTATAATTTTTAAAAAATTTACGAATTATTTTATAAATTAAAAAATTTTAAAACAATATTTAATATTAATCGATAATAATATTATATTATATTAAAATTAAACTCGATAATAAATTCAGTAAAGTATTCACAGCTTTGGAAAAATTAGAGCCGGGGGGGCATCATAGCAACCATTATTGTCGGTTTCCTAGGTGGGATTACCACGTTGACCAATTGCACGTGATTAATGTTTCAAAGATCATGACAGAGAGTAGGAATAGAGGACTTCGTCTTTCCTCGCCTCTTTTTCTGGACGGCTATTATTATTTCTCTACAGCTTTGATAAATCTTACCAAAAGAAGAAAAAGCAAGCAAATCCAAAGACTACTTTCAAGTTCGCCGATTACGCCGACAGTGTCTTCACTTATGTGGCTCGTACAGTACTTACGAAGAAAATATGTTGTTGGCCCCTTTAAATAGGAGACTATAATTTATTATGTATAAAAATAACGTGTCCTTTCAATCTTCTTGCAATCAACATCGCAGGTGAATATCATCCTATACATACTATATATATTATAATTACAACTTGTGCAACTGGGACTTGTTTAATAACCTCTTCATAAAAAATATCTGCATTTAACAATTAATTAAAAGAAGTGGCAAAACACAGATCCACATAAAGACAATTCAATGTCTAAATCATATTGGAGGGACTACCATACCATACCAAACATTGCTGTCGTTCTTCACACCAGTTGGCCAACATCGTTGTTTTCATGAGAAGATTTAGTCAACATTGTTGTTTTCATGAGAAGATTTCCTTATAGACTGATCGAGATACGAATTAACTTCTCTTATTTTAATCTTTGTCCGTGGATACATGGACCATGGCGGTGACGTGAGAGTAATAGTTACATCTCACTTGCGATAATTGCTCTAAAACTGTGCTTTATTATGTCACCAGGCACCAAGTAACGCACGGTAAAGTAAAAATCTCTCAGAAGATGAAGAGTTTGAAATTTACATGCAACACATCGTGACCATTTCAACAAAATTTTCAATTATTTTGTCAACAATGAAGTACCGAAAGTGTGTCATATATTTACAACATATTATGTTTTAACTAGTTTGTAAAGTTTGAAAAATAAAACAAAAAACAGAAACCAAGATGGATAATGAGAGAGAGGGAACCGTACTCCGATGGTCACTTCGAGAGTGGGCTTGCCAAAGTGGATCTTTTTCTGTTTTGGGCTTGAAAGAGATCCCATGAACGTTGCCAAAGCCTAATCAATGTAGAGGGAAATGATATTTGCAGGTCAAAAGAATGCAACCGCCAGCCATTTCACTGTTATAACCTATAAAACCGCCAGGTAGGCTTTAGCTCATTCACAGCAGAACTAGTTGAACTAATCCAACCAGAGACTCATAACAGTATCCCACATCAGCCATTATCAACAGAGATCATTATAACATCCTCTTGAAGCATGTTCCGCATCAACAAATGGTTCACTTTTCCATCTCACAAAGTTTTTGGTTCAACACCAAATTTTCAGCTAAAAGCTACTCAGATTCGTCTGAAACTTGCCACCTTCAAGTTTAACACTTTACCAATAATCTTTACAGGAACAAAATCCAACTTTAAAATGGTGAAAACGGTTGCAATCTCTGACAACAATATCTCTATTATATATCCTAGATATCATCTTGAATGTGGCATGGCAGTCACTGCAAATCCGGAGGTTCTTAATAATACGGACTGGAGTGCCTGAAGTGGTTTTCAGAAGGCAGAAGGCAACCGCCAACTTCTCACTATGCAAGCACAGTGCTATCTCTTTACCTTCATCATCCAAGTCAAGCAATACCTCACTTGTATTTCCGACGTAGCCGTCCCTCTTCAATCTCATCATAATCTCATCAAGCATCAAATAAATTTCTCGACTTTCGGGGTGGGAATCATCTCCAACAAAGAATTCATGAACCACCCCTCCTACCTCAACCAAGCTACAGCCAGGGACTTTCTTGACTCCCCTTGCCTCCATAAGATCTCTTACATGCCTCACTTCCCTCCACCTACTCGTCTTTGCATAGACATTTGATAAAAGCACATAAGCGCTACTATTTGAGGGCTCCAACTCAATCAGTTTTTTTAGTGCAATCTCACATGTCTCTATGTCCCTATGAATCCTAGATCCACTCAATAGGGCTCCCCACACAAGCACATCAGGTTCCATAGGCATAGACTTTATCGTGTTCCAAGCTTCCCCAGTAAGACCAGCTCTCGCATATAGATCAACCATGCAACCATAGTGTTGGATCAAAGGAACTATTCCAAACTCCTCCCTCATCTTTCTGAAATACTCCTTCCCTTCACCAACCAAACCTCCATGAACACAAGCGCAAAAAACTCCCAAGAACGTTACAGCATTGGGCCTAACACCCTCATTTATCATTTGCATAAACAACTCAATACATTCCCCGGCATAACCATGCATAGCCAAACACTTAATCATAGCACTCCAAGCCATAACATCTTTGTCCTGACCCAAACTGTTAAACACCCACCTCGCTCTATCAACACTCCCACATTTAGCATACATGTCCACCAAAGAAGTTCCCAACACAACATCAATTTCCATCTCACACCTTTCGATATAAGCATGAGCCCATTTCCCATTCTCGAGAGCTCCTACTTTGCCGCAAGCTGAAAGAACAGAAGACATAGTGAATCTATTGGGTCTAACACCTTCAACTTCCAACATCTGCATCTCCCGAAACAAAGCCAAGGCTTCCTTGTACTCCTCACATCTAACATACCCATTTATCATACAGCTCCAAGATATCACATTTCTCTCAGGCATTGAAACAAACAGCTCCCTTGCAACGCCAACTGAACCCGCTCTTATGCTTGCTTTAATAATCGAGTTCCAGGACGCCAAATCTGGGTAGGCAATCTCATCAAAAACTTGACGGGCAGAGGATAGATTCCCACACGAAGAGTACATGTTGATTAGTGAAGTTTGGACAAAGCGATCATCGGCGAGTCCGAAGACAAAAACTTGGGCATGTATTTGTTTTCCCGAATAAATGAGGGGAGAGTAATTGAAAGATTGGAGAAGGAACGGGAAAGTGTGGAAATCAGGGTCGACGCCAAGAAAACGCATGCGGGAATAGACTGAAATGGAAGAACGGGTCGCTTGGACATGGGCTCGTATGATGGTGTTCCATGTGAAGGACTCGAGGGCTGGGTGCGCAAAATGGAGGGTTGGGTGAGTTGGAGCTATAAGCTTTCTGGCAACTTGCATTTGTCACATGTCGAGCTCTATCCGTTGAACGAGCTCAGTTGAACTGATTTTTATCATTGTCACGATCAACTCAATGTCATCCAACCTCCACTTGATTTCTCCTTATCTGATTTAGGAATTTCAGATCATTGGTTATGCTGATATGGAACAGTCAGGAACCTTAAGCCACAGCTCAGTCAAGAAGGCGTCCAGGCTCAAAAGGGCCACTCAAAAACCTACCTGGACCAAAGATTATGTCATGTGATCCGTTAAATTAAGCCATATGAAGACATTTCACAACTAGCCAGAGATTAATTTTGGGTAGAAGGTTAGCTTAATCATACACATAGCGGTGGTATACGAAAGTTTCAAAGTAACTTAGCACATTAGTTTAAGCATGGTGCGAGTTTTGGTAGAGTTTCCGACCGTGTACGAGCTAACAAGATTAAGGTTAAGTTCGTGATGAACTAAGGACTTAGTGGATGCTCAAATTGATGGACTATGGCTAATGAACTTGATATGGGTAAGCATTGGATTGGATCAATGTGTTATGACTGGCTTTGACTTGGATAACTTATCATCAACGGATCGTGGGAATCTTATATGATGTGACGGATAAGATCATGGAAGATAAATATCAATACTAAAGGATAAAAATCATGCAGGAGGATCATCTGAAGATAGTGGACATCTTTGTGGATAAAGATAAATCATGTGTAATCTTTTTTCTTGTTAGTTGGGGTGTAGATAAGCCTTATTAAATAGAGTCTTACTTAGATGGAGATATAATCTTATAGGATAATGATATAATCTGATAGGATAAGATGTGATCAGTGGTAGTAGAATTCTGTTAGGATTCTTACTTGTTCCCCAAGCCTTGATACCTATATATGGCTCATTTGAGCTTGGCTCTAGACACAAAGTTGAGAGAGCATTCTTTTGTATACTTTGAGGGAAGTAATAAAGGTTGGCAGTTTGTTGTATCTCTTATTTGTTTTATAGGTGAGTCTTACTAGAACAAATCTAAGTAAGACTGCTGTATAAAGGAGTAGGCGCTCCTCAAAAGTATACAAAGGAATGCTCTCTCAACTTTGTTTCTAGAGCAAGACTCAAATCAGCTATATATAGGCATCAAGGCTGGGGGAACAAGTAAGAATCATAACAGAAATCTACTATCCATGATCACATCTTATCCTATCAAATTATATTGGCTCCTCCTCATCATCAATACCCTCTATTCACCTACAACAAACCAACCCACTTTCCACCATCAAACCCCCCAAAAATACTCCTACCGTCCTTTGATGGCATCAATCCCTTGGATTGGATATTTCAAGCCAATCAATATTTTAATTATTACCAAGTTCCCTCTAATCGACGATTGAGTATGATCTTGTTTTATATGCAAAGCCAAGCAGTCAACTGGTACATATGGATGACCATCAATTCATGACGTGGCAAGCATTCGAGCGAGCGCTAGAAATGCATTTCGAGCCCTCGTCTTACGACAACCACCGGGCCACCTTATTCAAACTAAGGCAACTCAGCACCGTCAAGGAATTCCAAACCCAATTTGAAACACATGTAATCGGGTTGATGGATTACCTTCGGATTCCATCTTGGATTGTTTCCTTTCGTGTATAAAACCTGAAATTCAAAATCATTTCGCATTATGGACACTTGCCACTATTTCCTTGGCAATTGGGCAAGCAAAGCTAATTGAAGCTAAGCTCAAGGAAGTTCGCCCTCGTCCGTGGACTAACACACGAAATTTTTCTGGCCTAAGTAATTTTCTAGCTCCACCAACTTGAAATTGTTCCGTCAATACTCCCCTCCTCATGGCTCCCCCAAAACCCAATAACCCAACCCCATTTAGGAGGCTAAGTGACGCAGAAGCTAAGGAAAAAAGGGCCAAGGGCCTTTGTTACACTTATGATGAGAAACGGGCTAGATGACACATGTGCAAAAGCCTATAATTTTTATTAATTGTACTAGATGGTGTAGACGGATAGGACTCGAGTCTGGAGTTCAAAAATCCACCAACATAATCGGATCAATTGCTAACAGAGGCACCCATGCCCACCAAGTTTTTAGGTGAAATCCAAAGCCTAATGTCAGCGGAATTTCAACTCACCACTGCTGCTTACTTCAGACTAGCAAATTTGCAAACTTTATAGATAACAGGGGAGATTTGTGGCCATAAATTGTCCATGCTTATTGACACAGGAAATATGCACAATATTTTACAACCCTGAGTTGCGGAATTCCTCAAGCTACCGATCTTATCAATTCTGAGCTTTCCAGTTATGGTGGGAAATGGAGAATCCATAAATTTCCAAGGAAGACACTCTGATGTCCATGTAAGAATTTGTAACCAAATTTTTAAAATTCCTTTTTTGGTTTTACCAATTCAAGGTGAAGACATAGTTCTTGGAATTCAATGGCTTAGCATACTTGGGCCCATCATTGCCAATTTTTTTGTTCCTAATATGAAGTTTAATTACAATGAGCAGCCCATTAAATTAATTAGAGAGCTCATTCTTACCTTGGCTTCAACAAGTCAATTAGGCCGTATGATGCAAACTGGTGCAATTATGTCTTTACATGCAATCATTCCAGGATCAATCCACTTGCAAAAGAACTCCCCAAATGACATTACCCCAACTCACTTACCTGATATGGCTGCATTATTGGAGGAATACCAGACCATTTTTTAACAACCCACAGAATTACCACTCTCTCGACCCCATGACCACCCCATACACTTATATCCTAAAACCAAACCCATAAATGTCAAACCTTAATGATATCCCCACTACAAGAAAACGATCATGAATCAACTAATTCAGGATATGCTAAAGGAGGGAGTTATTCGACCTAGCAATAGTCCTTACTGTTCTCCCGTGTTGTTAGTTCAGAAAAAAGACAGCATATGGAGATTATGTGTCGACTATCGTGCCTTAAATACAGTGATGGTAAAAGATTGACTTCATATTCTTACCGTAGATGAATTATTGGAAGAGCTTCGTGGTGCGATTATATTCTTAAATTTTGATTTAAGGTCAGGTATCATCAGATACGAGTGAAACTGGAGGACATTCACAAAATTGCTTTTTGGACAGCGGACCAGAATTACGAATTCGTAATTATGCCTTTCGATTTGACGAATGTACCCTCCACTTTTCAAGCTGTTATGAACGATTTGTTTCAAGCTTATCTTCGAAAATTAGTATTGGTTTTCTTTGACGACATCCTAATTTACAGCGAATCTTGGGTTGAGCACGTGAATCATTTAAGGCAAGTTTTCTCTCTTTTATTCGAACACCATTTTTGTGTTAAGCTATCTAAATGTGTATTTGTCGTTGATTCTGTTTAATATTTGGGTAATGTTATTTCGTGTCGAGGAGTTAGTGTGGATCATGAGAAAATCCAAGCCATTCCGAATTGGCCCACCCCTACTAACATTTCAGCCCTTAGGGATTTTTTAGGCCTTACGGGTTATTATTGGCGATTTGTGAAACACTATGCCACTTTAGCCTGCCCCTTTACTGAATTACTAAAATTCCCATGATTTTCTTAGAATGAAAAAGCTAATGAAGCATTTCTCACTTTAAAGAAACAATGACCCAATTCCCTATACTTGTCCTGCCTGATTTTACTTGTCCTTTTAAGCTAACCAAGAATTCCTCGGGCCTTACAATAGGCATCGTGCTTTCTTAAAAACATCACCCAATTGATTTTTTTAGGAAGAAACTTTCCCTGAGATAGTTATTTGTTGTGACTGAAGGGGTTAAGAAATTCAGGCAATAATTGCTTGGTCGAAAGTTTATCATCTATACGGACCAACAGAGCTTGAAACATTTATTAACTCAAACCGTCCAAACACCGGAGTAGTATAAGTGGCTTACCAAACTTATAGGGTATGATTATGTGATCATGTATAAGCCTGGGAAGGAAAATCGAGTTGTCGATGCTTTGTCACGCATCCAGCCGCCCATATATGCAGCCATCATTGCCCTCACAATTCCTTGGGTGAACCAGCTCCGTGCTTATTATAGGACCACTCCGAGAGAGAAGGAACTCTTAAAATTAGTGCAAAAAAAGCCCATTTTAGGGTATAATATTCAAAATGGCCTAATTTACTATCATGACAGATTGGAAGTACCTAAAGAAACTTACCTGCAACAATTTGTATTGGAAGAATTTCAAGCCTTACCACTTGGAGGCCATTTTGTTGGATGTGCAATGCTGGCTCGATTGGCAGCCTCGTTTCATTGGTTGGCTATGTTAATTCAGGTATGGAAATTTGTGCGGAAGTGTCAAGTATGTCAAACCCGAAAATACTCTACACAGCGTCCTTACGGACTTCTCCAACCACTCCCAATTCCTTCGTAAGTGTGGGAGGACATTACAATGGATTTCATCATGCATTTACCCCATCACATGGAAAAACAACCATATGGGTAATCGTAGATCGCCTTACAAAATTCTCCCATTTCATACCTCTTCCCACCAAATACAATGCCCTATACTTAGCCTCCTTGTTCCTCAGTGACATATACAAACTCTATGGCTTACCAAAATCCATAACCAGTGACAGAGATCATGTCTTCTTATCCCAATTTTGGCAAGAATTGTTTTGCCAATTGGGAACTAAACTCAACTATAGCAGCTCTTATCACCCTCAAACTGATGGGCAAATGGAAGTTGTTAATCGTAGCCTTGAAACCGATCTGTGATGTTTCTATAGTGATGAACTCAAATCATGGTCCTGTTTCCTACACCTCGTTAAATATTTGCATAACATCAATACCCATACAGCTACTGGAATGACACACTTTAAGGCCCTCTATGGCCGAGACCCCCTAACACTATCCTCCTACTTACTCAACTCTTCCAAAAACGCATCCATAGATGCCACACTCGATCGCAAAAACCAAATACTCTAACAACTCAAAGCCATCTTACACACCACTCGCCAAATAATGATCCGATCGACAAATAAGAAATGGGCAGACATCACATTCAATCCTGGAGATATGGTTTATGTGAAGTTGCAACCTTGCCCTCAAATTTCAGTCCAGCAGCGGCCATTCCAAAAACTTGCTCCTTGATTTTTTGGGCCCTTTCGTATTGTACATAAGATTAGAGTTGTCGTGTATGAAATCGATTTAATATCAAAGTCCCAAATCCATCAAGACTTTCATGTTTCCTGACTCTGACCATGTCTAGAAGTGCCGCCCACCATGCTTTACCCCTGCCAGAAGTAGATGAGGAAGATTGCTCTGTGGTGGTGCCCAAGAAAATTATCTCCACACTAACCATATGGGTTAACAGGAAAGAAAAACAACAGGCTCTAGTGACTTAGAGCTCATCACCACTGGAAAGTGCAACCCGGGAAGATTGGAAAGAAATTAAGAAGGCATATCTCCAATTGCTTGATTCTTCAGTAGGAGAAACCAATTCAGATCCAGCTTTGGGCCTTGAGGACAAGGCCCATTTTGAAGGGAAAGGCAATGTTATGGACTAGTCAGGAACCTTAAGCTACAACCCAGTTAAAAAGGCAACCAGGCTCGAAAGGGCCATTCATAAACCTACCGAGATCAAAGATTATGTCCTGTGATCCATTAAATTGAGTCTTTAGCTCCCTCCAAGTTATTTTATGTTAACATTAAGTAGTAGTGAAGTTTGTTTCAATTTTTTTAAAAGTCAATTATTGTTGCTATTCTTAAGGGAGTCAATGATAGTGGCTAATGTGACATCCCAATATCCCCTTTTAGGGGCTAGGACCCCGAAATAGTGTATAATAAGAAATTAGAAATGCATTTCATGCATCATGTGGTATATTTAAATATGTGAATTGTGTTAATATTTATGAAATAATTGTACATGCATTCATTGACATTTTCCTGGTATAATTAATTTATAAATGCGATTAAAATGCTAATCGTGGATTGTTTGTGTTGAAATTTTATTTGGTGATAATAGTTATTATTTCGAAATTTTTAGTGAATTTTAGGAAATTTCTGAAAATTTGGGGTATTTTAGACTAGGAAAATTTAAAATAAGAGACAAATTATAGTGTGACATGTGGCACTATATATATGTAACCAATGTATTACATGCAAGAGGACACGTAGCAAGTGTTTTGGGAAGGACAATTTATCAGCCCTTACTTACGTAGTGTTTGGTTGCCGTCCTTATGGGTAAGGACGGATGACAAGGACACAAAAGTTCTGTACTTCGTCGTGTTTGCTTGCTGTCCTCACCCATTTCGTTCCGTCTTCGGAGGACAAAGACAGAAATTTTTTGTTCCTTCCAAGACTGTGGTACGTATTTCTCCTCCCGCAAACGGACACAAAAGACATAAAGAAATTTCGAAAATGCTCTCCCTCCACCAGAATATCTAACTTGTAGGATTTTTTTAACCTATTTATACATTTAGAAGAACAATCTGTAATCAATTACATCTATAAATAT
>JANZXR010000004.1:7474881-7504399 GCA_027575705.1 Erythroxylum echinodendron
AAGATTGATCCTGAGGGCTATTGTTGGAAGAATATCTCTCAGGCCACAAAAGAATTTTACTATCATGAGTTTGAGGTGCAATAGAATTAATTATTTCCTTTTTTAATATTAATTTTTTACGTTAATTTAATAACTATTATTACATCAATAGTATTTATCAAATATATTTCCTTTTGTTACAGAATTAATTTTTTTGGGATTCTCAATTGGACAAGATCGTATAATGAGTATGACAGTCTAGAGTGCATACACGATATCGCGATTTTGATGGTGCGATACGCAGGGCGGCTGTACGACCGTCTTTTATTTCTGAAGACATTTGGAGTTGTTGGCTGACGTATTGGACATCACCTGCGGCGATGTCGATTTTACAGCGTAATTCGGCCAACAGACATAGAGGACTCGAAGGAGAGAGTCTTTCTTTACCGTCGGTAAGATTAGCTACGGCCGAATCTACGATGTTTTTGTCTGTCGGTAAATTCTGTCGGTAATGTTTAATACCGACGGAATATTTATCTTTTCCGTCGGTATTTTCCATCGTTAACTCACTATTTTCTTGTAGTGAAATTTGTTCTAATTCTACCCAATTCTTCTCCGTATTAACTTATTTTCCTTAAAGAGGTAGAATTAAGATTTGGAACAAAATATATCTCAATTTGATTACCAAATCTTCTATAAGTGTCCAAAATACAAACATAATGTTATAAAAATCATGTAAACAGTAGTGTATTTTTGGCATACATCAAACTCTCCCATATTAATCATTTGATTAACATTTAACTATCCTGAAGCAGGTCAATTTTATCATTCCGTATCAAATAGAAAATAATTCTAAAAAAGAGTCAAATAAACAAAACATACTAATCAGAATTATCCATTACTCGTTCAATCATAAGGGTAATCAAAACATTAAGCAACTAACTACTTCTTTTGATTCATAAATTAATTCAATTTCCTTGTTGATTTTTTAAACTTCAACCCAAATCACAAAATTTAAGTCCATGTACAAAATGACCATACACATGAGGTATAGTCAAGGACTTGAACCTCGTTTTTTTAAGACACATGAACCAAGTCTTGATGAAGTTCTATTGTATTTATATTTTTCATTAAAACATATTTTGAATTGTATAGGCAATTGATAAAATGTGAATCAAATAGAAAGAGTGTCAAAATAAAAATAAGAATTATCAATAAAAATTTTATCTCTGATTTTGATTGCATTTCGAAGTATCAAGTTTAAATTATTGAATTGCAATAAATTTTTTTGAAGACTGTCTATTTGTCTGTTTCAAAATTATTTTAAATTTAATTTATTAACATAAATTATATTAATACAAATATAATGAATTTACTTTTGGGTTAATTTAATGTATAATATTTATTATAATAAATTCATATTCAATTAGTTAGATTGACAAAATGCAGCTAAAATTTAGTTCATACGTTCATTGAATAGTATATACTCCATCAAAATATATTAGTGATCTGTCAATTGATTAATACTTCTTTTAATTAATAGAAATTATTAATTTATACAAATTTTTTCTTGATAATATGAAATTTTTTATAATTATAAAGGATGGCAGATTGGCCTAAGTATTATAAACTAAAGCAATGTGTACATTTCAAGTATCTTTTTCGATAGGTACATTGTGATCTCTTTTAGTAACGTCTTTCTATGTTTGAATGCCATGGAATCAGAAATTTGCAAAAGGAACAAAGAAGACAGAACCGCGGGGTCCATAAAAGAAGACAGAATCTGTCAGGATTAAAATTAGTCTCTGTTTTCATGCCGATCAGAAGGATAAAAGGTTATGTGAATCCCGAGATTGAACTGGTAACTAAGGTACCACAATGAATGAGGAAGGTAACCGAAACTGAGAGATCTAGCACAAGTCCGGGAATACCGGCACGGCACTGATGTATTAAAACTTGTTTTTAAGTAACTATCCCTTTCAAACAAGCTGCTGACTTTTTGTGACAATGCCTTCGTGTGCGCAAGCTTAAGTGAACCCTGGAATAATATAACGCAAAGCTCAGAAGAAATTTCTTTTGTTTCATTCAATGCATTGCTAGGTATAGGTATATATACGTATTCGAAGTGGATATGTATCAAAATATCTGTTTTTTTACTATAGTTTTTAGTTTATAGTTCTATTTTTATTTTCAGTTTTTTATTTTTCTTTAAATAAAAATAAAAATTTGTTTTATTATTATCGGTAAATATAATTATATTTTTATCACTGATAAAGAAAATAGGAACATGAACAAGAATTGGGGAAGTTAGCTTAAGAGGTGGAAGGTGACGGACACATGCCATCTCATGCTCATCAATTGGTCTCTGACTTGTATACAACTTTTCAAACCCCCACCCCCCAAAAAAAACCGTACAAATAAATTAATACTATGAAATAGCTATTAATAACTCGTGACCCTAGAACTAGGCAAGCCACCGTACCCTTTTCAGTTCCAACACATGTATTATCACCTATCAAACTCTCCAGTCCCTGCGCTTCTTTTCCCTTCCCTCTTATTCCTTTTCCTTTCTGAAAACTTGGAAACCTTCCTTCTTTTCGTATTCAGAAATTCTACGTGTTAGAGCTTACATAGTAACGGTCAAGTTTACTTTTGTTGTTTAATAGCCTTGAAAATCGCGGTTGTGTATGTGAACATGGATCAGTTTGAATATCGAGAGGTGAGGTTCTGAGACTTATAGATGAATCTATTAGTATTATGTCTTGTTTCTTGGATTATGTTACGATGTTATGCGTGGGTTGTGTTTCATTTAGGAGTACATAAAGAACTCAAGAGGAGTTCAGCTATTCACCTGTAGATGGTTGCCTTGTTCATCGTCTCCGAAAGCTCTTGTTTTCCTGTGTCACGGTATCTCTCTCTCTCTCTCTCTCTCTCTCTAAGATTGTGTTTGTGGTTGGGTGTGAGTTATTAAAAGCCATTAATGGGGTTGTTTTGCAGGATATGGCATGGAGTGCAGTGGCTTCATGAAAGGTAATAAATTCTTCTCCTCTTTTTGATTTACTAGCTCTGCTCCTGTATATTATTGCTTCTCACGTAGAATTCCAAATCGCCAACCCCAATTAATGACGACACAAATGCAATCAATGTATCAACGTGTTTACTTGCTTCCTTTCCATTAGCAGTTTAGCAACCAACGACTGCGTACCGTCTTCAATCGGTCAGTTCTTTTGCTTCACATGGAATGAACATTTACTCTCTTCACAATCATAATAAATGTAAACATATGTTTTAGAAATATCACATTTAAGTTAGTGATCAACTTTGATTCTTCTAATCCATAAAATGGATTATGGTGGATGATAACATATAGTATAGTTAGTGGGAGCCAGACAGGTTTTGCTGTAATATGTATGATATGAGACATTAACTTCTTTTTGGTTGGAAGCTGACGAAAAGTTGGTGTTGAATAATCCCATTTGTACAATTGCCTTGAAGAATGTGCCGTTCTTTCCATCAAACCTTGCCTAAGCTGATGTCGTGTAGGTTACGAAGGGTAGTTACTGTACAACTACTGCCCGTAATGGACCTTACATAAGTGTACAAATATTTATATATATATATATATAACAATTGTAGTATGACGCCGCTTTCTGTACCCATGCCCCCTATCTACTGGTCCTTTGTCTTCATCTTCTTCCATGCCCTTACATAATAAAACTGTCAGGCCACTGGTATGGAGACCTTATTTGTTGATCTTATCTCCATGATCATGCACATGCCTAGTGCCTGTTCCTTTCCCATTAGCTTATCTCGATCTCCTTTCTCCCACTTTAACGCCTGGAATGAAACTTGAAAGAACAATACTGAGGTTACTTAAATACGATAGTTCTAGATATTTCTGAGAGGTTATTCAAACTGGCTAGTTCTAACTGCATACATAGTTATGCAGTTACAGTAACGTACAACTCGTTCTTTTTTAATAAATTCCCTGTAGGTATAAAATCATGTTATATGTTGGTCTGCCACCGAACTTTTCTCAAAATAGAAGTAGATGTTGGCTGAGTTGGTTAGGTTAGGTAACCAGTCGCGCGCACCCTTGTGCTCAATCATATACACTATCTCTCCCGACCATAATCAAGTTCCAGAGACGCTGGAATCCCAAGTCACTCTAGTGTTAGAGGTCTTATACATGTATTTTGCAATGCATTATCGAACTGATTCCTTAAATTTCAAATTGCTGATTATATTGTAGATATAGATTCCTCCGTTATTGGAAAAAAAAAAATCCCAGGAGACATAGAACTACGAGTTTTGTCCTATATGTAACAGCTGCGTACCTGAAAATGTGAACATGGAAACAAAAGGCAATGTTGGTTAGAATTGACCAAAAATTTTTAGTTTCCTCATTAACCTAACATTTTGTTAGTTGACCTATATTTCTCCTTTAATACAAGAAAAGTATAATGTAACGGAATACAGAAAGTTCTAAGTTGATCCGACAATAATTTATAGTTGGGAACTACTATTGGTTTGTAATTATAGAATGCGGGATAAGGCTAGCACGTGCCAGATATGCGGTGTTCGGAGTTGACTATGAAGGACACGGACGGTCCGGCGGGTCTCGCTGTTATATCAAGAAGTTCAACAACATCGTGAAGGATTGCAATGAATATTTCAAGTCTGTTTCTGGTAAGAGTTGTGTAATAAAAATAAAAACAAAACAAAACCAAATATGTCCAAGATCAATGCAACCCAATTGACTAGTAAATTGTCTATCAGGTGAGAGAGACTACAAGGACAAGAGAAGATTCCTGTATGGGGAATCCATGGGAGGAGCAGTGGCCCTTTTACTTCACAGAAAGGAACCATCTTTTTACAACGGTGCCGTTTTGGTTGCTCCCATGTGCAAGGTAAAGGTTAATTCGTGGTTCTTTTATATAATTATCGGAGTTTGATTTGGGTAAGTCGTGGCGAAATCTTGCCAGATATCGGAGAAGTTGAAGCCGCATCCGGTAGTTGTGAATATCTTGACTGGCTTGGAGGAACTTATACCAAAATGGAAAATTGTCCCTACAAAAGACGTCATTGACTCAGCCTTTAAGGATCCTGTCAAGCGTGAAGAGGTAAGAAGCGATGCACATATAACGTCTTTTCTTGCTGGAGAATCTAAAATGGGTAAACGACCTCTAGACTTTGGAAGAAGACAGTGTAGGCCATATTCTACGGGGTTGTTTCATCTGTTGCATTAAAATCTCATTTAACCCTAAAAGCAATTGTTTAATGTCAAAAGTAAAAACAAATCTTAAAAGAAGATATGATAATTTTTAAAAGTCATATACTTTAATTCTTTTATGATTGATGCAGGTAAGGAACAACAAATTGATCTACCAAGACAAGCCCAGGTTGAAAACAGCCCTGGAAATGCTGAGAACGAGCATGAGCCTTGAAGAGAATTTGAATCAGGTTTGCATTTCTATATCCGGTAGAGCCTAAGTAATTCACCGCTCGAGCTTTGGCAAGCTCATGGAATGCTGCAGTTGTTATATAATATGGTAGAAAGTCTCTTCCTTTAAATAATGACTACCTAATAAAACTAACAAATAAGCTAAAATGCATCTCAGTCTGAGATAAAACCTGTCATAGTCCAGACTTTCTACCGTGTTTTTCTTTTCATTTAATTTTTTATGGCAGGTGACACTACCTTTCCTCGTATTGCACGGTGACGCAGACATAGTAACAGACCCAGAAATAAGCAAAGCCTTGTACACTCAAGCCGGTAGCAAAGACAAGACCATGAAATTATACGCCGGAATGTGGCATTCTTTGACCGCAGGAGAGCCTGACGAGAACGTGGACATCGTTTTCGCAGATATCATTGCTTGGCTCGACATGCACGCTGAGTATGATGCCTCTAAACTTGTTCAACCAATGCACGAATCAACCAACAACGGCGTCGAGAAGCTTGATTCCCCAACATTTGTGGGCAAGAAGTCCCGGAAAAGGCTATCCCATCGAAGCTATCTTTGTGGGTTTAAAGAACCCAGCACTCTTCACTCGGCTATGTAGTCTGTTAGTGGCAATATATGGCTGTTACACATCTCCTTGGCAACAACTTCTTGGTTGTCGGATGTGAAAATTGTAGTCGGTTTCTTTATTGAATATTTATTAATTATTATTTTAAAATTTTAAAGTAAAAAATAAATTTAATTTAGTATAAAATAATAAAATGATCTAATAAAATTTAAATTAAATAAATTGAAGTTTAGTGAAGAAAATGATACTTTATCAATGAGTCAAACACTTATTAGAATTTTTTTTGAAAATAAATATTGGATTTACTATAGATAAAACTAAAACAACATAACACTGAGTTCAAGTTAAAACTATACAGGTAAGTATTCTCCAATATGAAGAAGTTATTAGAGATGCACTCCAACTGTTCGGAACATACGTTAGACCCTTTAAGTTCTAATAATATAATCATACAAGCATTCTTAAGCCTTGACTAGTGTTTGACAGTTGGGACAACAAAACAAAGCAAAGACTTGTCGGTAGGTAAGGAAAACGAGCATTGTTGATGAGTTTACATGCATTGAAGCACATTGGCGGAAATCTTTAGCTAGATGTAAGATTCAGATGTGAGACCAAAAGATAGCTTGAGATGGACCTTGAGTTGAAGGTTAGTTAGATCATATGCATGAGGGAGATACGTGAAAGCCCTAAAAACTTAATGTGTGCTCAAATAAATGAACCATAACTAATGGACTTGGCATGAATAAGCATTGGACTGGACCAATGTGCTATGGGCTTAGATGATTTATCATCAATGGATAGAGATCAATGAGAGATCTTGGATTATGTGACGGATAAGATCACAGTAGATATACATTAGCTCTAAATGATAAAGGTCATGTGGGAGGATCATCTAAAGATAGTAAAGTTCTTCATGGATATGGATATATCATTCTTAGTTAAATATAATCTCTTATCTTGTTAGTTGTGATGTAGCTAAATCTTATTAGTTAGTGTGATGTAATCTGATAAGGATAGAGGTGATATAGTTAGTTCAATTCAATTAAGATTATGAGTTGTAAAGTCAAGAGGTGCTTATAAATAGTTTATTTGCATCTTACTCCTAAGAGGGATAAAAAAGAGGGGAGCATATTAAGAGAGGACATTACTTTGTATACTTTTGGGAAAGTAGTAAAGATTAGTTTTTACCTTAGCTCTTGTGTATTTATTGTTGCCTATGATTATGTAATACGTTCGTAATACTCTTACTTACTTGAATATGAGAGTTAAACACTTCAAGGGTCGTGAGGTGCTAGAGAACAAGGATTTATTGGCCAACGATCATATAGGAAGGTTGAGTCTTACTTAAACAAACCTAAGTGAGATTGTCATGTAAAGGAATAAACGTAACTTTGGTATAAGTTTGGTATATAGGAAAACCTTTATAACAACATGTACCTAAGCATTTGAACAATTGTAGCATGTGAAAAAAAGGTTTATGAATCAGACACATTTCACGTAAGTGTGTGCGTGTGCATTTGGCACATGTTTCACATTAAACAAGATTGAGGGATGTTTCTACAAGGGTCATAACACTTCTGTGAATGACTAACACGAGCTCCACACATCTGGATAGGTCGTGGAGTGTTAAGCCTGCTGACATGGTCATTTTTAATATTTTAGAGGCATGAAACAAAGAAAAAACATGTCTTGATGAATCGGTGATATATAAATATGTAAACTTTAAAAATATATTTTTATTATTAAATTTTAATATCCATACATAAGTGACTCAAGTCATAAGTCGACGTACTTAGTAAAATACTAAATAATCATAACAACAGCTAAGAATTATGATAGAAAAGAAACTACAAATTGACACTTCCTAATAATAAAATAGTAAACAATAGGCACAGTAATTTAATGTAGAAAACCTCTCCCTCAATGTAAGTGAGAGCAAAAAACCGTTGCTGAAAGCAAATTTCACTATCAGCAAAATGATTACAATAGTCAAACTAGTTTTAATACTTAAACAAATTATAATAACAAATCATATTTTACCCTGATAGATCACCAGCGCATGATACATAAAATGGAGGAGTAAATATAGCTAATAATTTCAACTTATCTGGGCAACAAATACAACCAAATCTACATGTGCTAGAGACCACCAAATGTCAATTCCACTGTTAGGAATAAAGGCCAATGAGTTTAAAACTCCCATATAAGATTTCAACCAAATCAGAGAACAAATCACCATTTGATCATCCTCTTGATCAAGACTGAATAAGATGGAGTGTTATATACGAGTGAGCTAAGCTTTATAAAATTTTTGGATAAGTTACATAACTTCAGTGGCCAATCACACCATACAGAATCAAGATTGATATGTCAGGTATCTCGAAATAGCCACCTAATCGTCTCTTTATTCAAAAGGCACATGGGTTGAAATTTGAAGAAAGAATTTTGTATTATATCCTATAAAGAAAAGCAACCACCTCTCCCTCTTTTCACCTGGTATGTAACGACAATCACTTTAGGGTTTTCCTTTTTCTTTTTTCTTTTTTTCAATTTCAAAAATAGATTTTATAAAATTTGAGTTGTTCTCCACATGGGACTGAAACATAAAAAGTGCAACAAACTCCCCCTCATGACTATATGGAGGGGTTCACCATTCCAACAATCAATTTGTATTTCTCAAGTTTTTTCCTTGGTAATGGTTTCATCAATATGTCCGTACCATTATTTTCAGTTTGAACTTTCTCAAGGCACAACAACTTAATGTTGGCCCCCATTTTTTTTTCTCTAGTTAAGCATGATTTAAATGAATTATGACGTTTTGATGAATTTAATTTTAGAGTTATTATTATGTTAATGTTAGTAAGATTATATGACATAAGTTAATTGAATTAAAGTGTTAAGGTAGTAAGATTTCATAAAGGGCATTTTTTGAAGACCATTTAAGGTTAAAATAACCTAAGCTTATAAGGAAGGGTAAAGTGGACTTTTAGCATTCATTAAGGGTAAATAGGGAAGAGGAAAATATTGTCTTGTGAAGTGGAAGACAAAAAACGTGAATTGAAGAGAGTGAAATGAGAAACGAAAATTAGAAGATAGAAGAGGGAGAGAGAGTCGTTGGAGAGAAAAGAAAGGAGAGAAAGAAAGCTAAGCTAGGGTTTGATTTTTCTTAGTCTTAAAGAGTGATTTTGAAGTTGTTCAAGAGGGGGAAAAGGAAAAGGAAGGTTAAAGCTTCCTTTAGTGCCAAGAAAATCATTGTTTGGTGAAGATTTAAGGTAAGTTTGATTTTAATCTTTTGGATTTTTAAAAGAGTTTTGGTTCAAAGAGCTTAAGAAATGTATGGGTTTAAGAATTATAGGATCAATTTTAGTGAAATTGTCTTTTGGGTTCTCCAATTTGAATCCCTATTGAGTGAGAATTTTGTCTTTGATAAAAGGGAATTAAAGAAGGCAAGAGGAGCTAGAGGAGGAACATCCTTGACCAAGTTTTCAAGCAAGGAAATTCAAGGTGGGTAATTTATTTATAGTTATTGTGTAATGAGCAAAATGTATTATGTGTGTGATGTGTGTTAAAATGGTTTGCTTTGAAATTTTGTGATGGAAATTGGATTATGATGTATGACATGTGATAAAAATTTAATTTTAAGTATGATTATATTATGCCTTGGAAATTGTATTATGGCATTTTGATTAAATGGAAAGAAGAGAAAGCATGAGAATATTAACTTGTGATTGATTGAATTGAGCATGAGATTTGATTGTGTTTGGGCGAGAGAGGAACCGTTTTGTAGTCATGTGCACGTCGACATAAAGCCTTCTCCAGGCTGCCCGCATGTGGCACACGAGATTTGAAATGTGGACTCGTTTTGTTCACAGAGTAGACTTCGGTTTCTCTGTTTTATTCCACGGAACCCTCGAGCCATTTATTTATGCATTTGCATCTTGGATGTGTTAAGTTTTAATGAAGTTATGTATTAAGCTTTGATGTTAAATCATATCCAATATGTCCTATGCGATGATGTATTGAATATTGAAATGTGAATTGAAATTGTAAATGCCGAACCGTCATTTGTAGATTAAGATAAGAAGTGTATGCCTATATGAATATTCATATATATATGTTTGATTGTGCGGCTCGTTGCTAATGGCTATAAATATATTAGCCACTGAGATGTGTTGCTCAATCCCATACTTTTCCCACTCCTCAGGTACAGATCGAGAAGATCAATGATCTTGATAAGGCATTTAGACCAATTCCATGATAGTTAGCTTTTGTACTAAGTTAGTGGCTAGACTTTTGGATAGCTTTATTAGCACATTAAACATTGAGCATCCAATGTATTTTGTATCTTTGTTAAGACTTGATGTAATGTTGATTTGTAATTAAAGCGATGTATGAACTTCATTTTTATTTGGAAATGAATGAAGAATTTAGGAAGTTTCTAATGTGTATGTGCTTAGCCATCTTGTAGTTGTACATTTCTTATTTCAAGTCTTCCATAGGTGTAGAAATTGTGTTTTGCCTTCAAGGAAAAAACTGTACTGATCTAGGCTGATTTGGACAAGGTTGTCACCTGGGAAGTTGTAGTTCGTTCTTTTAACTTTCCAGTAATATATAATTTGTAAATTTTGGAGATCGGACTTGAAAGTTATGATTGTTACATTTTAGTGATGCTGCATAGGATGTATGCAGGATATTTTACAGCTTTTCTACTTTGATCTAATAGAATGAGAGAAAGTGATGTCTTGAAATGGGAAGAAGTAGTCTCATAAGTACTATGGTTTCTTGAATTGGGAAGCAGTAGCGTGATAAGTTAGAGATGAAATGAAGTTGATAAATGGGGTTAAACATATGCAGAAATTTATGATGATTGTGTATAAGTTGAATGATTGTGTTTTGGGGATGATGACCATACATAGATTATGAATTGATTGTAAATGATTTTGAATTGAAATGAAAGTGAAAATGATGAGGAAAATGAGTTAGGAATAATAGATATGTATAAGATGGGTCATAGATAGCTTGTAGGAGTTGGAAATATGAGATTTAACCTATAATTGTCCATTAGACAGACTTGATGTCCACTAGGCAGACCTTCTTAGGTCTGAAAATGTCCCTAGGCCAGTCCATATCCGTTTGAAGGGACGTATGTCCGTTAAGTAGACCTTCTCGGGTCAGTTTTAAAAATGTACAAATTTTGACTCTCTAAATAGCAAGAATCTCTCTTCAGGGTCTTCACGGAAGTTGTAGAACACGAATTACTCTTCGAAACCATGCTTGAATGACCATGATCCGACACCTATGGTGAAAGTTATGCTAATTGTCCCAAATTATGTACATATGCAAATTGTGGACCTACCAATGCTTTTCTCTGACATATTTAGGCTTGAATGGAGATTGAAATGTACTTAGTTTGATATGAAAATAAGATATTAAAATGAGTGATTTGTTTAGGGTGACGGTTGAGCATATAAACCTATGAATGGATTGTCGTATATCAAGTATTCAATTTATCGAAATTTTGGGGTGTTATGAGAAGGAAGACGAGCCTAATTGGCTATTACGGTTCCATCAAAAGGACCCTACAAGATAATGTGTTCAAGTATGAATCTGAACGTTGGGCTTCAGAAACGGGATCCAACACTTAGCATCTAACGCTTCACGTAACTATTAGTAACGTGGATCAATATACTTAGACCGTAAGTGGAAAGAAGAATTTTTACTAAGATGAATTGCACTTTTATTATCACAAAATAGATTTTCTTAATGAAGACAAAGTTCTTGAAGAAATCTTTTGATCCAAAGTAACTTCTTACAAGCCTCAGTAGCTGTAATAAATTCCAAATCAGTTGTTGAGAGAGTAACAAACTTATATAATCTAGTTTATCACGGCACAACTCTCTCTACAAAATTAATCAAATACCTAGAAGTGGACTTGTAAGAATCAACTTCACCAATTATATTAACATCTGTAATGCCTATTAAAACATGTTTTGACCACCAAAAGAGAGTTTCAAGTCAAATGTACCACACTATTCTTTGCATGGATTAAGACAGGTAGCGACTTACTATACCAACTGCACAAGCAATTTCAAATCTAGTACATAATATCACATACATTAAACTACCTACCATTGAAGCACAAGGGAATTTTCCCCATTTCCTCCTTCTCTACATTGGTTGTGGGGGATGGCTTTTTACTTAATTTGAAGAGGGGAGAAAGAGGACTACTTACCTTTTAGCCTTATCCATGCAAAATATTTGAAGTAACTTTTAAAAGTACTTTTATTGTGATAAGTACAACTTCCTTTCTCGCCTATCCTAAGTGATAAAAGTTACTATCATTTGCTTTACAACACCCAAGTCCTTTATGGAAAAAGACTTATCCAACTATTTCTTAAAGTCATTTATCCTACAAACATTCTTTCTAATAATAAGAATATCATTTATATAGAGCAAAAGGATAATAAAATCATTATAAAAAAGCTTGGCACAAAAACATAAATGTCTAAAGTAGTCTTCATATAAGCATGGTTCTTTAAGACTGATTCAAATTTTCTATACCGCTATCTTAGGGCCTACTTCAACCTATAAAGACTTTGCTTTTGTTTACAAAGATGGTCATTTTTCCCTTTCAGTTTAAACCCCTCTAGCTACTTCATGTATATTTCTTCATCTAGATCACTGGGAAGAAAGGTTGTCTTCA
Source organism: Erythroxylum echinodendron (assembly GCA_027575705.1). Lineage (NCBI taxonomy): Eukaryota > Viridiplantae > Streptophyta > Magnoliopsida > Malpighiales > Erythroxylaceae > Erythroxylum > Erythroxylum echinodendron. The sequence continues at coordinate 7,487,597 of JANZXR010000004.1, forward strand.
TATCCATTTCTCAATTTCTAAGTCAAGACTAGTTAAACCAAGGAGTGCAGAAATAAAGCTCATCTTAACTACAAGACAAAATTTTCCTCAAAATCTATACCTTTTTTTTGTCCAAACCCTTTAACAATAAATCTTGCCTTATACCTTGGCCTTGAGTTATGTTCCTCATGTTTAATTTTAAAGACCCATTTATTTTTTAGTGCTTTCCACCTTTGGGCAATTAAACCAACTCAAAGGTGTGGTTATCATGTAAAGACTACAATTCATCTAGCATCACCTTGGTCTTATGTTTATCTTTGACAGCTTCCTCCTTGCATTATAGTTAGCCCAGATTAGTTAGTAAGACATAATCATTTACAGAGTATCTAGTAGAGGGTAAACGAGTTCTAATGGACCTTCTCAATGTGTTTATAAAAATCTCCTTTATTGACTGTTCCACTTTAACATTCTTGGGTTTTGCTTTCTCTTTAGGAATATCAACATCATCTACATCTTATTGATTAATATGGGTAACACTTGCATCTTGTTCCTCTTTTGGTGTATAAGGAACTATATCAAAATCACTTAGCATACAATTGCTGTAAGGTACTGATTTCTCTTCTCTATTAAAGTCTGTCATAGTCTAATCCTCCATGAACATAATGTCTTTGCTTCTAAATATCTTTGTTCTATTTGAATCATACAATATGTAGCCATTCTGTTCCTTACTATAACTAAGAAAAATGAATTCTCTAGTCTTCATGTCAAGATTTGTCCTTTCACCTTTATGAACATAAGCAAAAGATATGAAACTAAAAACATGTAAATGGTTATATAAAACATTCTTTCAATACCAAATTTTATTTAGAACCTCCAACTGTAAAGGAATACATGGTGAGAGATTAATGACATGAGCTACAATGATCAAGGCTTCAGCCTGAAAAAACTTTGGCAACGTAGCCTGTGAAAGCATACATCTAACCCTTTTAACCAATGTTCTATTCATCCTTTTGGATAAAACATTCAATTGCAGTTTCTTTGGGGTGTCTTTTGATCAAATGGTACTAGGTACTCACCAATATTATTAATTCATATTATTTCAATTTCTTTCCAGTTTCTCACTCAACTAGCCTAAAACTGCTTAAAAACATATAGGACTTGATTTTTCAATCTTAAGGTGTAAACCCAAAATTTCCTCGGATAGTCATGTGTAAAAGTCACAAAGTAGTAATCACCTCTAAGAGCATAGGTTTCTTAAGATCAAAAACATCAAAATGCACTAATTATAGTACCTCAAGTCTTCTACTTGATGGGTGGCTCTTAAAGGACACTTGGTTTTGCTTTCCTGCTAAACAGTGATCACACTTTTTCAAGTGCATTGCTTTTATCCCAGATAGAAAATTCCTCTTGGTCAAAATTGTAGACCCTTCTCACTTTTATGGCGTAGTTGCTTATGCCATAACTTAGTTTAATTACCTAATTAAGTTGTATTGACAACATCTTTAACTATTTTGATTTGAGTCAAATATAAAGTAGAATACTTCTTACCTTTAGTCATAATCACGGTCCTTTAGAGAGCTTCCAATATTCACCTGAAAATTTGTCACTAAATCCTTCATCGTAGAGCTTATCAATAAAAAGAAGATCGAGCTTAATATTCAGAACAAGCTTGACATGCTTAAGAGTTAACTGGGACCTATTATAGGTCACCAAACACACATCTCCAATGCTTGCACATCTAGTCATTATGCCATTTCCTATTTTGACATCGCCAAAGTCACCACGTATGTAGAATGTGAATGCATCTTTTCTAGTTGTAACATTAATTTAAACACTATTATTTACCACCCAACTAGTCTCATCATGTGCAAATTGACAATATCAAGCTCTTGAACTAACTTGAGATCATTTGCAGTGATATTAACCCAGTCATCATTGGCACTCGGGTTGGTTTTCTTCTTTTTTTCTTTATTCTCCTTGTTTTCTTTCTTCCACTTATAATAATATCTCTTGATGCTTCCTTTCTTCCCACAATGGTGGCACTCAGAGCTTTTTATTTTTTCTTTGATTTGCTCCTATTATGATCTTTATTTTTGGGACCTCGAATTTCACTTCTCTCTTTAGATTCTGTAATTAGAGCCTTTGAGTATGAAGAAGAACCTTGTGATTTCCTTTTCATTTCTTCATTCAAAACACCACTCTTAGTAAGACCCACAAACATTATTCCATCAGGTGCAACATTAGTTATGGACATTCTAAAAGTCTCCCAAGAGTCAAGTAAAGGGCTAAAAAAGCACATATCTTGAACTTCTTCATCAAATTTGATTCTTATGGAAGAGAGTTGATTGAGAATCCCCTAGAACGTGTTCAAGTGGTCTTTCATTGAATCGTTGACCTTATATCTCAAGGCCAAATTTTGCTTTATTAGGAATAGTTTATAACTCCCTATCTTTCTTATAATTGCTCCAATTTGTTCTAAAGTGCTTAAGCATGTTTCTCCCCACTAATATGGTTCAACACGTTATCATTTTCTCATTGTCTAATGTAGCCATAAACTCGTTGATGTAGTAAAACTCATTCTTGTCTTGATTTATTTTCATATTTCTTTGTTGTAAACATATGTTAATAATAATCCTTCACATAGAGCAAGTCCTCCATCTTATCCCTCCAAAGTGTATAGTTAGCTCTATTCAAATTAATCATTCTATTTGTGTTAACTTCCATTATACATAATGACAATTCACCAATTGAACCCGACTCTAATACCAATCTGATAAAAAAGAAGCTTCAAATTGAAACTTTCTAGTAATAAAACAGTAAATAGTAGAAAATAATTTTACAGGAAACCACCCCTTAATGTGAGTGAGTGAAAAACCACAGCCCAAAACAAATTTCATTATCACCGAAATGATTATAATAGTCCAACTAGTTTCAGTACTCAAACGCAGTATAATAACAAATCATAGTTCACCCTAATATATCAATAATGCATAATACATAAAATGGAGGAGCAAATACAGCTAAAAGTTTAGTTTATTTGGGCAAAAAATACAACCAAATTTGAATTGCTAAAGACTACCAAATGTCAAGTTCACCTTAGTAAATAAAGAATAATGAGTGTGGAACTCCCATGCAAAATTTTAGCCAAATCAGAGAATAAATCATCACTTGGTCATCCAATTAGTCAAGACAGTGCAGATGGAGTTATTATATGTGAGTGAGCTATTATCCACGAAAATTCTAAAGAAGCTACAGAACTTCAATAGCCAATCACACCATCTAGAATTAAGACCAATATGTCAGGTATCTCCATAAAAATTTAAGCCAAATTTGACTAGAAATAGCCACCCAACTATCTCTCTAATTAAAAGGTACACAGGTTAAAATTTGAAGAAAGAATTATGTATGTATATCCCACAAAGAAAATAGTCGCCTCTCCCTCTTTTTCACCTGGTGTGCAATGACAATCACTAATATTTTTAAGGTTTTTCCTTTTTCTTTTTTAATTTCAAATTTGAATTTTATAAAATATTCTCAACATAGGAGTGAAATCCAAAAAGCAACAACAATAATAATAACCCAGTGAAAAATATGCTAATACGAAAGGTTCAGTAGTACGCAACCTTATTCCTAACTATTAGAGAGGTTGCTTCCGATAGACCCACTTGAAAAAATAAAAAATTGTAAACATGGTAAAAATACTAATTAAACATAAAATAAAAATAAACATAAACATAAAAGATAATAGTAATCATAAAATAAAATAAATAAAAATGTATAAATAAAAATATAAAAATAAGTAACAGCATAAATAATACAATAAATATAGAACATGGTAAAGAATAAAAATAAAAGATAAAATAAGTAAATAAATACACAAACAAGGAAAAAGACAAGTAAATAAATAAATCAAATAAACTATTAGAAGAAAATATGTAGGCTTAGTTAGGAAATGTTTAGGTTAAATAATTAACAGAGAAATATTACATATTAAATATTTAAGCTAAATACAGGATATAAGACTCGAAAGAAAATGTCTAAAAGACCTATAAGAACTAGAAAGACCTCTCAAAGTGAAATCCTTTATTTCCAGTATAACTATATTGATCTTGATCACCTCCTCTCGGTTCTTCTTAGGCCTTTCTTTTTTTTCTTACAATCTTTAATTACAATCTTTTTGCATATTTTCACTAGAGCTTTAAGATGTTGTGTCTTCTCTTAACATTTTCAAATTACCTATGTCTTGTGTCTTTTAATTTTCCATTAATATCAGCTACCTTTAATTTGTCTCTTACAATTACATTCTTGACCTTATTTCTTCTAATGAGGTTTCACATCCAACGGAGTATTTTCATCTTCGCCACCATTAATTTATGACTATACACCTATTTGATGGGCCAATACTCTATAATATAAAGCATGGTCAGCCTAATCGCTAAATGATAAAATTTACCTTTGAGATTGGGTGGTACCTTCTTGTCATATAAAACTCCTTATGTATTTCTCCATTTAACCTACCCTGATTTGATACAGTGAACTATGTTTTCATCAATCTCTCAACTGCTTTAAATGATAGATCCTATATACTTTAAACACTCTTTTGTGGTATAGCTTATGAACCAATCTTTACCTTCACGTTGAAAGATATCCTTTGGCCTAAAAAGTTACATTCTAAGTATTCAATCTTAGTCCTACTTAATTTAAAGTCCTTCAACTCTAACGTATACCTTCAAAGTTCTAGCTTGATGTTGACACCTCTTTTTGTCCATCTACTTAAACAATGTCATCAGTAAATAAAGTTAACAAGACACATCTCCTTGGATATTCTTGGTGAGCTCATCCATTATTACCACAAACCAAAAGGAGCTCAATGAGGAGCCTTAATGTAACCCAATATCGATAGAAATTTTTTTGTATCTCCTCTTATTGTCTTTACTCTAGTCTTTACATTTTCATACATATCTCTAATCATCGGTATATAGGTCATAGGAACTCCCTTAACTTTTAAATACCTCCGTATGATTTCCCTAGGTACTCGGTCATATGCCTTCTATAAATCAATAAAAATCATATGTAGGTTACGTTGTCTTTCCTTGTAATATTCCATTAATTTTCTAAAGAGATGTAAAACTTATGTCATAGACCTTCCTGGCATGAAGCCAAACTAGTTCTCCACGATAGGAGCATCCTTCCTCACTCTCTTCTCAATCACCTTCTCTCATAACTTCATGGTGTTAATAAGTAGTTTGATTCCTTTATCATTGATACAACTTTAGATGTCCCATTTGTTCTGGTATAGAGGAATTAGGATATTAAGTCTCCATTCATCTGACATTTTGGTAGACTGGTCACATTAAAAAGCTCGGCTAGCCAAGTAAGACCTCCTTTGCTTAGATTGTTTCACACCTTTATGGGAATCTCATCAGGCTCTACTGTCTTTCTACTCTTTATCTCTCTCAAAGCTTTTTTAATTTCTTTCTCGTAATCTGTCAGAAACAAGCAAAGTTATGATACCTTTCAAACATGGTAAGATCACCCAAAAAGTTTTTTCCTCTACGCCTTCATTAAAAAGACTATAAAAGCACCTATGTCATCTTTTTTTGATGTCATTTTTAACCATAAGTACCTATCATGTTTTATTTTTTATACAAAAAGCTTAATCTAAGTCCTTTGCTTTTTGTTTCTTAGCTTTTACTAAAATGGTAAGATAAATAATGGAATCAAGCATTCATTAGATTTCCCATATAAGTAGGATTTAATTTAATCGTTTGTAAAATAACATAGTATAATTTGAATATAATAAAACGATAAGGTCAACTTATATTCACGTATAAATGTTAACGTCATTTTTTCCCTTTTTTAAAACCTTTTTTTCCTTTATGGATAAGTTATAACATTGATATGTTGAATCTTATCATTGTAAAATGCTCACAAATCGTAAATTAGTCCTTAACAGATTGAATAGTTATATAAGTAAAATTACCAAACATCTCTCATAGTAATAAGATTCATCATTGCAATTATGCCCCTAGGGGATGGTCAAGTTGGTAGAATGAGGGGCATGGGGTCAAAAGATCTTTTGTTCAAATTCTCCTGCCTACGCTCTCTCGATCGAGCCTGTCGTACAAGGCTTGCCTAATGCAGAGTACCAGGTTAGCATGATTTATAAGCTATTGCCTCAATCCAGAGGTTTACCTAGTACGCATCCAAAGGATAGCTGCTGTGGGTTCTTCCGTTTCAAAAAAAATCATTGCAATTACCTAACTTTGATTCCTTGTTAGTTATTACCAAGACACATTATACAACACATATTGGCCTTGTTTGGTTAACCATCAATCAGCTACTTTTTCAGCTGATTCGTTGATTTCAACTATTTGACACCTTTGACTAGCAGCTGATTTATTGACAATCAGCTAAATATGAAAACGCTCCTACATAGGAGCGTTTTTTCCAACCAGCCAAAATTTTAAAGTTTCAATTCCTATTAAAACCTTTCGAAGATTGATAGTTATCATTTCATTTTTGCATATTTTTGTATGTAACGAAACGTCAGAGAATTTATTGCTGAAATATGACCATATGGGCACAGAAACATCTTGAAGCTTGTCATATAAACAGGTGTAGACAGTAATAGATTAGAAATAAAATATTAACTTTAATTGAAAATGAAAAAAGAAAGATATGCAATGTTGGCCCCAGGTCTCGTTATGGATTTTATGGCGTCTATACGCCACCATTGGAATTTATTAGAAATAATAGTAAATAGATTTGGGAACATATCAATAAAAAATATAACATTCAAATTTAATTAAAGTTTAGGCAAGGAAAATTTATGATGGGACTTTTCTGGTATGATCAAATAATAATTTAAAACGTCATAAAATAATTTTAGACATGGAATTTAAGTATAAGAAATCATAAATTAATAAAAAATATTTATTAAAAATAAAATAAATATCTAAATAATATTCCTATTCCTCGGCGGAAGCAAAATAAAATAAATATACAAAAAGTCTAGAATTCTTGGAAATTGCCAAAACTTTGCAAGGCTCAGTTATGGCCTGCTGATTCTTCACCTGAGAAGTAGAAAATTTATGGGGTGAGCCGGAAAGCTCAGTAGCTAATATGTTTATAGCCAGTGATAATGAACCACACACAAACATATACGAATACTCATATAGGCATACTTGTCTTGTCTTAATCTAGCAATGAAATTTCCGCATTCACAATTCCAACTCACATCTCATTATTCAAGACATCATCACATAGAACATATTGGATGTAATTTATCATCAAAGCATAACACTCAAATTGAATCATGACTTGACATATCAAAATGCAATGCACAACATAATGGTTCGACAGTTTCGTTGAACGAAACGGAGAAACCAAAGGTTTCACTGTGAAACAAAACGAGTCCGATTTCTCAGAATCTCGTGGCCTCAAGCAGGCAACCGGGAGAAGGCTATAGGTCATCGTTCACGTGACTAACAAAACAGGTTCCTCTCTTGCCCACATAAACAAATTCAAATGCATATATATATTTGATAACTTAATCATAGTTTATACTTCTTTTTTTTTTCATTAACACAAAGCAGTAAAATCTTTCAAGCATAACAAGTTCATAAATCACAACACATTTTTCCCACATCTACAATGGTTCAAAACAACGATATTTAACATGCATACACTCAATTATTTCAGCTCATCATCACTAAAACCATAAACATATTACCCACCTATTTATTTGATACTCCCAAGATCAAGCTTGCTCTTCTCCTTGCTCTTGACGTCAATATTCTTGATTCCCTAAGAACAAACATATTTCATTTAATCAACACACACACATGAAGCTTTCCTCAAACCTAGCTATCCACGAATAAGCTTAATCTTGATCTATTCTTACTTTCTCTAACCCATGGATCTAAAATATACTTAAGTTCACAAAAGAAATCTAAGAACATAGTTTTCTTACTCCTCTTCTTTTCTCTCTTCATTTTTCATTGCATAATCTATCTTCTCTATTTTCTCCTTCCACTAAAGCAAGAAGAAAAGTAAGGAAATACCTATAAATTTTCAGCTGAACACTCTTCTCTCTTCCTCTTTCTCCTTGTTCTTTCCTTCTTTCTCCTTGTTCTTTCCTTCTTCTTTCTCCTTACTTTAGTGTCTCCTTCTCTCCTTCTAGGCTCTTCTATGATTTTCTCCTCCATTTCTTTCCTTAACGCATACGATTCCTCCTCTTTTGTCTTATTAATTTAAGTCAACATTTTAGTTTTACCAATTTACCCTTCCTTATTCAATGAAATTCCTACTAACTCCTCCACTTTATTTTAATTCTTTCTTTTTAATTCATGCCACCATATAAAATTCATAATATACCATATTAAACTCCAAAATTTTCTAATTCATAAATTCTAATTTATTTTCATGCTTGATAATTTAATAAAATAAATAAATAAATAAATAAAAATCCTAAAAAAATCAGGATCTAACATTTCCTCCCTCCTAAAAAAATTCAAAATTTCTCCCCTCCTAAAAAAATTTTGTCCTCGAAATTCTTACTTAAGTCTACAAATAGGTATGGGTACTTCTCGTTCATGGCTTCCAAAGGTTCCCATGTTGCTTCCTCTCTTGCATGGTTCTTCCATAAAACTTTTACCAGCTTCACAGTCTTAGTTCTCAAGACCTTTTCCTTTGAATCTAGGATCGCCACTAGTTGTTCTTCATAAGTTAAATCTTCCCTTAATTGAACTTTTGAAGGTTGGATTATGTGTGATGGATCCGATTTATATCTCCTTAGCATTGATACATGGAAGGCATTATAAATTTTGGATAACTCTGACGGCAAAGCTAATTTGTAGGCTAGAGGCCCAGCCTTCTCAATAATTTCATAAGGACCTATGTATCTTGGACTGAGTTTACCCTTTTTACCAAATCTTAAAACTCCTTTCCATGGTGAAGCTTGAAGAAACACTTTATCTGCCACTTCATAATCCATCTCCTTTCTATATGCATCTGTACAACTCTTCATCCTATCTTGAGCCGCTTTAAGCCTCTGCTTCACCAATTTAATCTTGTCGACTATAGCTTGCACCAACTCAGGTCCTAAAAGTTTCCTTTCACCTTTCTTGTCCCAACAAATAGGAATTCTGCACCTCCTACCATACAAGGCTTCATAAGGTTCCATTTGAATTCCGAAATGATAAGAATTATTATAAGCAAACTCAATCAAAAGTAGGTGCTCATCCCATGCACCTTTGAAGTCCATTACACAAGCTTTTAGCATTGCCTTCAATGTCCTTATCGTCCTCTCTGATTGTCCATCCATCTAGTGATGAAAGGTTGTACTAAAATGCAGTTTGGTTCCCAAAGCTTCTTGTAAACTTTCCCAAAATCTTGAGGTGAATCTGGGATCTCTATCAGACACTATGGAACTTGGAATCCCATGAAGTCTAATTATTTCATCTATGTATTTCTTGGCCAAGATATTCAAAGAATCTGTCTATCTGATAGGTAAGAAGTGTGCCGACTTAGTTAGTCTATCCACGATCACCCATACTGCGTCATGCTTCCTATTGGTTCTTGATAATCTCATTAAGAAGTCCATTGTAATCTTTTCCCATTTTCATTCAGGAATAAACAAGGGCTTAAGCTTACCGGCTGGTGCTTGATGTTCTGCTTTGACTTGTTGACATACCAAGCATTTCCTAGCATACTCAGCAACATCTTTCTCTATTCCTTGCCACCAAAAGTGTTCTTTTAAATCTTTGTACATTCTTGTGCTTCTCGAATGCATTGCATATGGAGCATTGTGTGCCTCATCCAAAATTTCATCCTTTAACTTTTGCATATCCGGAATGCATAATCTGTTACCTACCATCATTAATCCGTCTTCTCTCACTTCTATTTCTGAAGACTTGCCATTTTTAATTTCTTCTCTAAGACTGCTCAAGTATTCATCTCATTCCTGTAATTCTTTTATCTTTTCCTTCAATACTGGCCTTATTCTAAAATTAGCCAATATACCACCGAATTCACCTTGTCTCAACTTCATCTTAAGCTTGGCTAACTCCTTCAACAAAGGTAAATATATCGTTTTCACATGACCTATAGTAGATTTCCTACTCAGTGCGTCCGCTATTACATTTGCTTTTTCCGGGTAATAGTCGATCATCAAGTCATAGTCTTTTAATAATTCTAATCACCTATTTTGCCTCAAATTCAACTCTTTTTAGCTCATCAAATACTTAAGACTCTTATGATCTGTAAAGACCTTGGTGGTGACTCCATATAAATATTGTCTCCATATTTTCAATGCAAAGACTATAGCAGCCAATTCCAGGTCATATGTGGGATAGTTCATTTTATAGGATTTTAATTGTCTGGATGCATATGCAATCACTTTATCTTCTTGCATTAACACGCACCCTAGTCCTTTTCTCGAAGCATCACTATAAACTGTATATCCATCACTAACAGAAGGTAACGACAAATTTGGAGCAATTATGAGTTTCTTCTTCAGTTCCTCAAAACTCTTCTGACATTCATTTGTCCATATAAACTTTTGATTCTTCCTTGTCAATTTTTTTAGTGGAGCGGCTATAATAGAAAAGCCTTCTACAAATCATCTGTAGTAACCAGCTAATCCCAAGAAACTCCTCACTTCTGCTACATTCTTGGGTGCTTCCTATTTTACAATAGCTTCGATTTTTCTTAGATCTACATGTACCCTTTTTTTCTGAAATCACATATCTAAGGAACACTACTTCCTTTAGCCAAAACTCGCATTTATCAAATTTGACATACAACTCATTCTCCCTTAATGTCTTCAAGGCAATCTTTAAATGCTCTTCATGCTCCTTATCACTTTTGGAATAGACCAATATATCATCAATAAAGACTATGATAAATTGGTCTAGGAAAGGCTTGAAGACTTTATTCATGAGATCCATGAAGGCTGCAAAGGCATTGGTTAATCCAAAGGGCATCACTAAAAACTCAAAATGTCCATATTGTGTTCTGAAAGCAGTCTTTGACACATTAGATTCTTTTATTTGCAATTGATGATAACCCGATCTCAAGTCTATCTTGGAGAAGACAGCTCCTTGCAACTGATCAAATAGATCATCTATACACGGAAGAGGATATCTATTCTTGATAGTAACATGGTTGAGCTTCCTATAATCCATACACATCCTTAAGGATCTGTCTTTCTTTTTCACAAAAAGAACTGGAGCTCCCCAAGGCGAAGAGCTAGGCCTAATGAAGCCTTTCTCCATCAGCTCTTCTAACTGCTCTTTAAGCTCCTTCAATTCTGCTAGAGCCATTCTATAGGGTGGAATGGAGATAGGTGCGGTACCTGGAAGAAACTCTATGGTGAACTTGATCTCTCTGTGTGGTAGTAGTCCTGGTAACTTCTCTGGAAAGATATCTGGAAATTCCTTGACTACTGGAATATTTTCTAACTTTACTTCATCTGCTTTCGTGTTTACCATATATGCTAAGTATGTTTCATTCCCCTTCTTCATCATTTTCTCCACTTTTAGAGCCGAAATAAATTTAGGTGAGCTTACCTTTCTATCTCCCACAAACAGTACCTTTTTACCCTTATCCAGCACAAACTCTACCATCTTCTGTCTACAATTCAAAGTGCCACTATATTTTTCTAAAGTGTCTATGCCCAAAATCACATCCAGTCCCTTCATCGCCAATAGCAATAAATCCAGTACTAATTTTGCCTCATTGATACATACTTCACACTCCCAATAAACATGATTAATAATAACATACTGGCCCATTAGGGTACTAACCATCAAGGGACCATCTAATTGGACTCAAAGTTCTATCATGCAAAATCATACTTGTAGAAACAAAGGAGTGGGTAGACCCCGGATTAATCAAAACAATAACATCGTCAAGAAATAATTTAACCGTACTAGTTACAACTTCTGAAGCTGCTTCTGCTTCCTCTCCAGTGATTGCAAATACTCTAGCTGGTGCTTGCCTCTTCTGTCTTCCTGGAGGATTTACCTTCTTAACTGTACCAGAATTGTTCACTTCAGTTGCAGACTTAACTTCCATGGTCTCAATCCTCTTTGATTCTTGCCTCTGAGTTCCCACCGGTTTAGTATATTGTAGACACTCCCTAGCCATGTGTCCTCTCTGTCCACAATTAAAGCAAGCTCTAGTGAGTCGATAATACTTCTCTTTATGAAATTTGCCACAATGGTCACATTTGAGATAGGATGGCTTATTCTCCTCTCCTCTTCTGCCTCCTCCAATAGTTGAGGATTGAAGGGAAATAGTTCTCATCGATTTGGATCTACTTGAGCCACAATTTTGAACCTCAGACGGTGTAGGGAAAGTCTTGATACTCCTTCCTAGCACAGGCATACTACCTCCTCTGCTTAGTTGTTCTCTTCCCTTTCTCTTTCTGTTCATTGCGCTCTTTATGGTTTCAATAATCTCCACTCTTAATGTAGCTTCTATCAATTGTTGAAATTCGCAGAAATTTTGCACGACCACTTTATCTCTGATGGCCAAATGCAAACCTGCTTCAAATCTTCGGCAGTTGGCTGCTTTACTCATCATCAGCTCTGTTACATATGTGGATAACTAGGTAAACCTCCGCTCGTACTCACTCACCGTCATCTCCCTTTGAGTGAGGCTAAAAAACTCCCTCTGCTTCTGTTGGATGTACACCTCGGATAGATATTTCTTCTTGTAAGAAACTTAAAAATCGTCCCATGTCAACATTGCCGGCTTTAATTGGCTCCTACGTATGCTTTCCCACCAGTGCAGGGCATCTCCCTGTAGGAAGCTTGTGGCATACACAATCTTTTCTTACTTTTCGCAAGCCATCTGCTCCAATACTCTCTCTATCTTCCTTAACCTAGTCTCAGCTTCCTCAGGATCAGTCGTTTCATAAAAATCTACGGCGTCATGCTTCCTCAGCTTATCAAATTGTCTTCCTTTATTGGATGGAGCTGGAGTAGACGTGGATGGCATCTGACCCATCGCTTGTACAAAAGCTTGAGCAAAAGCTTGAAACATTATGGGATTAAATGGATTAGGTGCTTATGTTTGAGGGAGGGATGACTCGAGCATTTGAGGTGGAAAGGGCTCGTTGTCTTGCCTTACCGTTGCCTCAGCAATCGCTGAGGCTCTGGACTCATCAATACCCTCCTCTCTCGATGGAGAATCAAGTGCAGCAGACCTTTGCAAAATTCGACGAAGTGTCCTTCGACGAAGTGACATTTTACTCCTTCAATAAAACACTAACATTTAGCTTACATTTTATTTTACATGTTATGTCCTAAATGTATGCATGATATGCATGTCACTTAATGCAATCAATCAGTTTAACACAACAACAATTTATCACATAGCATAATAATTCATAACATAACACATCCGAAGCCTAGGAATTCTTATAAATCGTGGGCTCTGATACCAAAGATATTGACTCCGGGTCTCGTTATGGATTTTATGGCATCTACGCGCCACCATTAGGATTTATTGGAAATAATAATAAATAAATTTGGGAACGTATCAATAAATTAAATATAACATTCAAATTTAATTAAAGTTTAGGCAAGGAAAATTTATGATGGGACTTTTCTGGTATGATCAAATAATAATTTAAAACATCATAAAATAATTTTAAACATGGAATTTAATTATAAGAAATCATAAATTAATAAAAAAGATTTATTAACAATAAAATAAATATATAAACAATATTCCTATTCTTCAACGGAAGCAAAATAAATACACAAACAATTAATATAAATGGCCTAAAATAAGCTTGACATGTAAATAATTTTTTTTAAAAAAGTTGTCATGGAGGAACCCCCTTTATATATATATATATATGTACTAATAAAATAAAATAATAGATAATAAATAAATAGATAAATAATAATTATATTAGATAAATAAAATTCACAGGGGAAGTAAAAACAATATCCAACAACTTAATGAGAAATTATAATAGCAAAAGTGAACAAAGAATAAATGGATTTGGGTGATAAAAGAATTAATTTGCAAACGCATTAAGGAATTTAAAAGCAACATTCAAAAAGGAAAGAGGCACAGGCGTGACTCTTCACTTTCACGCCTGTGACAAATAAAACAAAACTTGAATAGCCTTTTTATTTAATGGATTTCTAAACAAATGGAAGAGACAAAAGTCACGGGCGTGACTTTTTTCTCTCACCCCTCGTGAGAGGGAGGCAAAAACAGAGGCGTGGCGATCGTGCTTGTGCACGATCGCCACCTATGATGAACAGTAACAAGAAAACGAGGGGAGTCGTGATCGTGCTGTGTCACGATCGCAACTTTTGTGAAATTCTGGGACTGTCGCGATCGTACTTCGTCGGAATCGCAACTTCCTAGTTGAACATCCTCTCTTCTAAACAACATAACTTTCAATCTAGAAGTACACAAATTTCAAAAATTATATTGTTAGAAAGATAAGAAAAATCTCTACAACGTTTATGAAGACAATTTTATCTAATTTAACCTGTATTGATACATTTTAATCATTTAAGTAAAGATTGCCATTTCAGTCAAAAATTTGTACACCAATACTACTATCTTATAAAGGCCATAACTCTTGCGTATGAAGTCCAAAAATCTCAATCTTTATACCATTAGAAAGCTAAAAGAATATTCTACAACTGTTATGAAGACTACTTAGCCTAATTCGACCTATATCAATGTCGTTTATTCCTTAAAGTTTCAGATCACATTTTATCCTATTCTCTGTTTTCCATTCATCTGTTCACATACATTTCTAATGCAAATTCCAAAGGACCCAAATCAACATTCAACTCCCTACATACAACACTCATTTGATAAATAATTTAATTCAAACAAGTCCATCCAAATATCTCCCTAACATTCAATACAAAGCCAACTTAACAAAAAAAAAAGAATCTACGTATATATCTATACATACATATATCAGAGAAATTTTTGCTCTTTCACTGACAACTTCCACTGTCAATTTGCAACAACAAAGTTGATACACATCTTCATACTTCATATCAAAATGCCATATCAATATCATAATTGCAAAATACATACAGAAATGTTTAGGCTGATATGATTCTAAGGTCACCAAAAAATGATCCTCACTAACTTAGTTACAAAAAGTCTAGAATTCTTGGAAATTGCCAAAACTTTGCAAGGCTCAGTTATAGCCTGCTGATTCTTCACTTGAGAAGTAGAAAATTTATGGGGTGAGCCGGAAAGCTCAGTGGATAATATATTTATAGCCAGTGATAATGAACCACACACAAACATATACGAATACTCATATAGGCATACTTGTCTTGTCTTAATTTAGCAATGAAATTTCAGCATTCACAATTCCAACTCACATCTCATAATTCAACACATCATCACATAGAACATATTGGATGTAATTTATCATTAAAGCATAACACTCAAATTGCATCATGACTTGACATATCAAAATGCAATGCACAACATAATGGTTCGACAGTTCCGTTGAATGAAACGGAGAAACCAAAGGTTTCACTGTGAAACAAAATGAGTCCGATTTTTCAAGATCTTGTGGCCTTAAGCAGGCAGCCGGGAGAAGGCTATAGATCATCGTGTACTGGACTAACGAAACGGGTTCTTCTCTTGCCCACATAAACAGATTCAAATGCATATATATATTGGATAACGTAATCATAGTTTATACTTCTTTTTTTTCTGTTTTTCATTAACACAAAGTAGTAAAATCTTTCAAGCATAACAAGATCATAAATCACAACACATTTTTCCCACATCCACAATGGTTCAAAACGACCATATTTAACATACATACACTTAATTATTTCAGCCTATCATCACTAAAACCATAAATATATTACCCACCTATTTATTTGATACTCTCAAGATCAAGCTTGCTCTTCTCTTTGCTCTTGACGTCGATATTCTTGATTCCGTAAGAACAAACATATTTCATTTAATCAACACACACACATGAAGCTTTCCTCAAACCTAGCTATCTACGAATTAGCTTAAACTTGATCTATTCTTACTTTCTTTAATTCAAGGAACTAAAATATACTTAAGTTCACAAAAGAAATCTAAGAACATAGTTTTCTTATTCCTCTTCTTTTCTCTCTTCATTTTTCATCGCATAATCTATCTTCTCTATTTTCTGCTTCCACTAAAGCAAGAAGAAAAGTTAGGAAATACCTACAAATTTTTAGCTGAACACTCTTCTCTCTTTTTCTTTCTCCTTGCTCTTTCCTTCTTCTTTCTCCTTGTTCTTTCCTTCTTCTCTCTCCTTGTTTCGGTGTCTCTGTTGGCCCCCGAAATTTTTCATTAAATTAAGCATAATATTTATGGAATAAGCATGAGATTTGAATTTTTGCCTTAAAATAATTTTTGGGATCATGATAGAATCATTTTGGAGATTATTTATTTATTACAATGTGAGTAAAATTTTATTTCGCTAGTTAGTGAAATAAATGCATAAGAATGAATTCACCCAAACCGTTCTGATGTACTCCTGATTTGTTTGACAAGATAAATGCATGCATGATTTGTAACTAAACAAGATTTATTTGTGCAAAAAGGTTTTCTGCTTGTTTCTAAATTATAAACCTGTTGCCCACGAGCTTTAAGCTCACCCCCCTCCAAATTTTGTCCCATTTAAGTGAAGAACAAGAAAGTGAGTAAGTCAAGAGACAGGGCAGCACCCCAATCTGCATGTTTTCTTTTTTATTCTTAAGTTAGATTTTTGAGAACTTAAGGCTTTAACCACCTTTCAAGTTTTATTAGTTTAAGTGTACTGATGTA
>JANZXR010000004.1:7504499-7529074 GCA_027575705.1 Erythroxylum echinodendron
TAAAGAGTAGAAGTATCGTCTGTGCTGACGTCACAACACAGAGGCAAGGGAAATTTAGAAGGAGAAGTATCGTCTGTACTTATGTCAGAACACAGAGGAAATGATGAATAAAGAGTAGAAGTATCGTCTATGATGACGTTAGAACACAGAGGACACGTCATCACATAGAAGATAGAACACAGAGGCTAGACCATGGACGATAAGTGGTCAGCACAGAAGATAGAACATAGACCATAGGCCAACCACAAAGGATAATGAGAAGGAGTTAAGAAGTTATATTAGTTGAAGAATATCGTCTGTATTACTGTACACAGATTCCTCTGTGTTATTCTGTGTTACTATTCACGGATTTCTTCTATGTTACTGTTCACAGACTTCGTCTGTGTTACTGTACACGGACTTCCTCTCTGTTACTGTTCACAGACTTCGTCTGTGTTACTATACACGGACTTCTTTTGTGTTACTGTTCACAGACTTCGTCTGTGTTATTGTTCACGGACTTCTTCTGTGTTACTGTTCACAGACTTCGACTGTGTTATTGTTCACGGACTTCTTCTGTGTTACTGTTCACAGTTTATCTTCTTCCCTATTTTCAACCCTTCAAAAGATTCAAGTGTTCTTTGAGGTCTTCATGAAAGTTGTAGCTCTTGAAGTTCTCTTTCAAACTATCCAAAGAAACCCTAAATTGGATGCCTATAGAAAAAGTTATACTTATAGCCTCGAAGCAGGTACATGTGTAAAATGATGGACTCACCAACGCTATTCCTTGAGATATTCGGTTTGAAATGGAGCATTGGACAAGTCGACTATTTAGCTGCAAGTTGACTATTAACAATCAGACCTGTCAGTCGGATAAATGGATTAGTCGACTATTCGAAGAGTGGAGCTGAGCTTAGAAAGGGGAGTTTTGAATGCAAGTATAGTTTGATGAATATATGTTATCCGAATGCAATCGCCGGGCTCCGAAAACGGAGTCCGACGTTATATGGTATCAGAGAGAGCATGAAAGTTAGACTCCGAAAACAGGGTCTGACAATCTCCTTCTCTCCTTCTAGGCTTTTCTACGATTTTCTCCTCCTTTTCTTTCCTTAATACACACGACTCTTCCTTTTTTGTCTTATTAATTTAAGACAACCTTTTAGTTTTACCAATTTACCCTTCCTTATTCAATAAAATTCCTACTAACTCCTCCAATTTATTTTAATTCTTTCTTTTTAATTCATGCCACCATATAAAATTCATAATATACCATATTAAACTCCAAAAATTTCTAATTCATAAATTCTAATTTATTTTCTTGCTTGATAATAATAAAATAAATAAATAAATATCCTAAAAAGGTTCTGTAAATAGGTAAATAGGACTTGTCTAAATAACTTGAAATAAAAGTTTTGTAAAAACCAGAACAAAAAGGAATACGATAATCCTATTCCATACAGTAGTACAAATATACATAGACTTTAATTCCTTATCTAAATTGATTTACCATATTCAGATAACTAGATTTGGGTAAAATATTTTCTCATTATTATATCTCAGAAAGACTGTGATTAAAATGTTTGGATTTGTCGTCTTCATCATCTTTTTTATCTTCTTTTCCTTCTTCATCATCATCATCATCGTTATCATCATCGTCGTCGTCGTCGTCGTCGTCGTCATAATCATTATTATTGTTATTATTATTATTATTATTATTATTATTATTATTATTATATGTTCTATGTTTTTATTATAGTTATAAATTTAATTTTTGTAAAATTAAATATCTAAACTCTAAATTCTTATAAGAATATTTAACGAAATACTAAAATATATAATATTCATATCCTTATAATTTTTTTAAATTCATAACCTCGTAAATCATTTTATACATAAACAGTTAATACTGAACAATTCATTTTATCAAATATCCCTAACAAATAGCTAATGCAATCTGCTGGTCAAATCAGCTGATATAATCAGCCATCCATCAGCTAATAGCTAATGCAATCAGCTGATTGCCAAACAGGAACATTGTGTATATCATATGTGGTCCATATTACGTAACTTACTTGTCGGACCTTGATTTGAGCTACTCCAATTTGACCGCAGAATATATCCCATCAAATTGGACACAAAGGCTAATGTTAAAGCGGCCATTACCTGTATTCTAGGTTTGGCCAGCCTAGAACTGCAGCAACCATGTCATCCAAGTCTTCAACGCTTCATTTAAAGACAAGTCATGCCTTCTAGTGTTGAAAATGTCGGTATTGGATCATATGTTTACAATACAGTTACCTTACCTATATTGAATGACCTAACTTACAGGAAGTATGTTGGGATTGTGACCCATCGATTTGATCCAAAAGAAAGGAATAGTGGTTGAGACGGTAACAGTCTAAGTAGGTATAATTTCAAAAGTTTCCATGTAGCAAAAGGGAGACAAATTGAAATAGTAAAAGGAGAATGAAGGAGCTAAGCTTATTGCTAATTCTCTTACACATCCAATTCTGCAAAGAACTAGTGTAAAATGGGTTGAATTCGCAAGGCTTGCTGTCTACCGTCGCATCGTTTAAGGAATAAGGATATGGAAATTACAATGAAAACTAAAAACAAATGCAAAAGGAACGGCCAAATCTATTCCTCAAAGAACATCTGCAAGCTACTACTATTTGCCACGGTCGTAATTGGTTGGGTAAGGGTAGAGGAAAAGTTGGTCTTCCACTGAACTATTAACTTGCAGTGAGCACTTATGCTATCTTAAGACTTTGAAACGGTGGCTTCTGTGGTGGTGCTACCTTCCTTGTGGTCCCCGAAGATTCTTTGCTGGAAGTCAGAGACCATAAGAGGAAGACCCTTCCTCAGGGAAACCTTGGGTTCCCAACCAAGTAGCTCTTTGGCCTTTGCAATATCAGGTTTCCTCTTGTGAGGGTCATCAGGTGTGTTCTGTTTGAACTCGATCTTTGCATTCGGGTCAATTGTCTCCTGAACCACCTGCACAAACATATATAGATAAAAGGAAAAAATGATCACTCCAATACAAGTAGTCTCTGGAGAAATAATGTGATAGATTTTCCGTTCAGAAAGCACGATGAAGGAGGTCATTAAGGTGCAAAATTGAGGAGTTTAAAAGAAAGGCATCTCTCAAAAAAGACTGCCCATCAAAAAATTCCAATTATGCCATATTTTTTGTAATGGAAGTCGTAAAATTCATTCAAGATAATAGAATCTTTCTATACTTAGAAATAAAAGCTAAAAGTATGAACAAGACGAGAACCTTGAGTTTGAAAAACAACTTAAAATAGGTAGCATCAGGGTAGACATACCTGCGCAAGTTCAAGCATAGTGAATTCGCCCGGATTCCCAAGATTGAATGGCCCCACGTGTTCCCCTTCCATAAGCCGCATCAGACCCTCAACCTGATTCGTAGAAAATACATGTAAATAAACCTAAACAAAGAAACAGAAACAACAGTTTCCGTATTGAATTGCTATTTACCAAGTGAGAGACATGTTAAGAGGAATAATAAAGGACGCTTCATGACAAAAAATTGCATCCATGCACTTGTGTGGTAAGGTAGTTCAAAGTAGGGGCCTGAACTCATTGTTTACAACGCGAGTAAGGGTTTCATGATCTTTTGATCTGTAAACTAATGTATGCTCTTGAAGGTTTACCTGACGTCCAAATAATAACGAATGTAGGTCCTCCGGTTAAAGAAAAGATTCTACTTTTTTTTTTTTTTTGAAAAATAGCTTCTAACTAACTTTACAAATGAAGTTTAGGAAGTCAAGAAATCAGCAGCAGTACTTTGCAAGGACATGAAAGATTAGGAAGCTGGCCGACTTGGGCCTACGATTGGCTCACTGTGACGTGATAACTGCTCAGAAAGAACTAGAGGGTAGGAGATATTTAGCTGCACTTGGCAGCGTGTCAAGGCCAGAAATCAATGGCTGCAAGCCTCGACGGGACAGAAACATGTGAATGTACAGACATCGAGTTTAAATGGTAGAAACCTCACTGCCAGAAGCAAGCCCACCTCCTAAGGTCCCCCAATCATTGTAATATGCACTTGCAGTATAAAATATTTAACGACTCGCACCAACTCATATTCATATACAATCCAAGGACCACTCACCCAGATGAAAGGATTATTAAAAGGAAGGAAGAGGAGTGGACATGATATTTGGCCACATAGCAAAAGAGCTCCAGAAAGAACTTACCAAATCAGAAACATACTGGAAACTCCTTGTCTGTTTCCCATCACCATAGACTGTCAATGGTTCTTTCCTTAATGCCTGCATCACAACCCAATCTTTGAATTAATTATCTGGTACTGTTATCAATAAATAATAATCGCCCGCCTAAGAATTAACATTTACCTGAGCAACAAAATTACTAACGACACGACCATCGTCAATGCACATGCGGGGCCCATAGGTATTGAATATTCTGGCAATTCTAACCTTAAAAACAAAAACCAGACAAGCATTTTAATTTTATTTACAAAAAAAAAAAAGCTATCTATTCTATTTATAATTCTAAAGTAAAACTGACCTCAACACCTGCTCCCCTGTGGTAGTCCATAGTCAATGTCTCCGCTGTTCGCTTTCCCTCGTCGTAACAACTACGGACACCTGTCACATTTTCAAGCACCGGACCAATCACTGCGTTTGTCAGAAACCTACAGATCCACACTCTAAAAGAAGTACAAAAGTTATTACGAAAAAGCTTAAATCTACGCAATTACCGAATTTGCCCACCTATTTTCCCTACTGATAAGAAAAGAAAAAGTTACTTGACCCGCCAATTGCAAGTTCTTGAAATTGGATCCACATTCCGCGGTCAAGAGTCAAGACTCGAAAGTCCCAAACTCCCAATTCCTACCACTCCTAAGACAGCCCCCCTCAACATCATTTTGGTTAAGCGAAAAGCCGGACGTGGATTTCTATTACACTACGCAACACGTATAACGCACGCTAGACGCGTGCCTCACATGCTGCTAAAATGCGCTTCACCGTTTACACCGAAACGCATGTCACCAGATCTTTGTAATCCGAATTTGCATTCGAAGTACTATTACCCACTAAAAGTGAAACAGATTAAATTAACCCTCAAAAAGCAAAATAACCAAAAAAAAAAAAAAAAGCTCACCCACCGATGGGATTAACGTTTCCCCAATAAGTCTCGACCTGAGGGTGTTGAAGTGGATCGCCGTAAACCTCGCTGGTGCTAGTGAGCAAAAACCTAGCACCAACTCTTTTAGCCAAACCAAGCATGTTCAATGTCCCGACAACGTTAGTTTTTATGGTCTTGATTGGGTTATGTTTGTAATGAACGGGCGACGCAGGGCACGCAAGATGATAGATCTGGTCCACCTCAAGCAAAAGTGGCTCAACAACATCGTGTCTGATGAGCTCAAACCTCGGATTATTGAAATGATGCATCACGTTTTCTTTTCTGCCGGTGAAGAAATTATCCACCACGATCACACTGTCCCCTCTCGCGAGCAGACGGTCCACGAGGTGTGACCCCACGAACCCGGCTCCTCCGGTCACCACAACTCTAATCCCTTTTCGCTTCAGCCCCAGCGGAACCTTCCCGATGGATCCGAACGCGATTCTCTGCGGCTCGTAGTATCGCATGGAGCTTGTTGTCTGTTGAGGGAAGTAAGAGAGAGAATTATCGGAGATGGGTTCGTATCTGGAGTGGCGGTGAACAGAAGACGATGGGAGGAGGGTAAAGAAAACAGTGGCAATGGCAATGCCGATGAGCACAAATAAAAGGCGCTGTTCTCGGAGGATGTAGCGAATCGGACGAGAGAAGGAGATCCATGGCTTTGGTGGCTTAGGCGAGTAAACGTCGGCGGTCGGTTGGGCGTCGTCGTGGCCTCTATAAATGAGCTCCGACCCCATAATAGTGATAACTCGGAATCAAGAACAGAACTTCTATTTGTTCTCTGTTTTAAACTTCAAAGGAGACGAGAAGCGTTTTGGTTTCGGGGTGGTGAATGGAGATGAGACGTTTGGCTTTTAGAAACAGAATTTATGGATGGTGTGAAGGACCAAAAGGGTCTGCTTTTGGGTGGAATTCCGGAAATGCCACTCCACTACGTGGCATTTCTTTTTAGGGATTGGAAAAGTAAACGCTTGTCGCCGGACGAGACTGAAGTGGTCATGTTAATAAATTTTAATTCCCTAAGGAGGTGGGGCCTGGGCGACGGTGCCAGCCTGGGATTGGAAAGATCGCACAAATCTTTGCTTTGTTGTGTTGATTTTGACTTTCATTTTCATGGTGTTTGCTTCTTTTAAATGTAAATTAATTTTTAAAGGAGAAAAATGTTAATAATGGTTTGAGATTTTTATTTAAAGATGAAGTCACCTACTTATTTTGTTTTAGATATTAGGTATATTCTTTAATTATATTTTAGCTTTTTATTTATGTATTTATTTTAATTTTATTTATATAATCTTTAACTTGATAGTTTAACTTATTTATTCTTTAAACTGCATAATTTTTTTATTGTCACATATGTATGTGGGTCTACTAAAAATAACCTCTCTATTATGTAAGGGCAAAGCTATGTATTATCAGACCTTCCTAAACTCTGCTTTATTGCGAAATTTCAGATTACGTGATGACGATAATAAAAAAGAAGTCCCTACTTATATTTGAATCAACTCTCAACTTATGAACATAATTAATCTTTGGAATGAGGAAACTTGACATAGAAGAAGTTCAATGTATCATTTTTTTTACTTAAATATTATATATTGTATTTAAATATTGTAATAAGTAAGTATTATGTATAATAATATCATTTTTAATGTGCAAATCTTTATTTTATTTTATTCATCTTTTATGAAGAAGTTATATTAAATTTTATAATGAATACTAAAATAGATTAATTCTTGGATAAATATTTATATCTTAAATATGAAGTCAAAGCAATTGAATATACTGTAAGTACAAAATAATAAGAAATTTAGTTTTAAAATATTATTATTTAAATACAATTTTAATTAGATTATATTATTAAGTTTCAAACTGAAAGTTCGCACATTTTCACATATTTAATAATATACATACTTCATAAATTGTAACTATTTTGGTTCAAAATTCTTATTAACTTTTTAGCAAACCTTTTAAAAATTATTTAAAAAATCAATATCAATTACTTTTTTATTAATAAAAATATAAAATACCAATAATTATCTAATAAAACAACACGAAGAAAATAATTATAGCAATAATAAGAATTTTTATCTTTTGCATAGAAACATAGAAAAAATGTATACTTTAATTAACTATAGAAATGCAAATAGCACTAAAATTTACATATATATTAATTAATATTTATAAATATAAGAAAAGAAATTTAATAATCGCTTAAGACATTGCAAATATATTAATTGCAATAACCTACATGAAAATTTTAAAAGTATGAAATTATAAACTCTAAAAGACGTATTTTAAGTTCAATATACTACCCATAGGGCATAAATGTAACAATTAAGACAACAAATATTGTAGATATGAAACATAAAATGAAGATTTTAAATATATTAAAATCATATGCATATTGATAGCTTTTCAGCTATATATATATATATATATGAAATGGTCATATAACTCAATATCATGAAAAAAAAATTAAGTTAGGATAAATTAGCTGGTAACTTTTTGTGATTTGGGCTATTTGAGAAGACATAATCTTACGGTATCAAATAACTTTTATATATGCTAATTATGAACCTTTCTCCTTTTTTAGGATGAGACTAAAAGGAAACCACATCATATTAGTGCAAAGAGAGGTCTAATTTGTCCCCTAATATTTAGCAAAAAGTTTAAGATTACATTTATAGTTATCTATGGTACTAATATAACCTTTAACCTTTCAAAAATGGAGCAATGTGTCCCAAAATTGCCAACTCTGTCAACCTATCATTACGTCGGCATTGCTTCTGACGTGTATTTAAATAATATTTTATATCTTAAAATTAATTAATAAAATATTTTATTTTCATTTTATTAAATATATGAAAAAGGATTTAATTTCTCCCAAAATCCCTAATCCCTCTTAACTTAATCATACGATGTCATAAAATCTACCACAAGAGGCAGCAAATTTAGGTATATTGTTGTTGAAACGTAAATTAATTAGAACTAATATAATCATTTTATATTGTCCTACAATTTTATCTCACTTTTAAGACATATTCTAAAGGTGTGCTGGAGTGAT
The DNA here is from genome assembly GCA_027575705.1 of Erythroxylum echinodendron. NCBI lineage: Eukaryota > Viridiplantae > Streptophyta > Magnoliopsida > Malpighiales > Erythroxylaceae > Erythroxylum > Erythroxylum echinodendron. Next base: position 7,512,718 of record JANZXR010000004.1, read on the forward strand.
ATTATACTTCAATTAAGAACTTGCAATTTTGTTTTTACTTTCCCTAATTTCTTCTTCATTTTTAGCAAAATTGTCAAATAATTCATGACTTTGTCCATATATTCTAATATAATTGTGTATAACACAACAAACAATAACAACGAATTTTCGTTTCTTCATATCATAACTCAACATGTATGAAAGTATAGGGAATCTTTCTTTAAGAATGCAAAAAATATCTTTCAATAATATTTTTTAATGAAGAATGCTTGTAGTTAAACAATTCCTGTAGACCTTGAAGTCTTTATCTTCCTTTATAATCTCGCAAATGATATCTCATTTCGGTATGGTGAAATAAATCCAGGCATATTAGTGTAGCCTAAATCAATCAAATAGAACTTACCTAATCTAGAACATAATATGAACAAAAACTTATTAAAAATTAATCAAAATTACTATGTTTATTTAAAATAATATAATACCTTGTAGAGTTATAGGAAATTGATCCGTGGGTTTATCACTATTTCTACAAGAACTTGAGAAGTCATTTGCAGTACTTTTCCAAGTAGTGATGCATGTCAAAAGAGCAACTATACATAATATATTAGGTTGGATCAGTCATTTTACCCCAATATGATGTTTGTTCATTAGTCGAAACATATGCATCAATATGTTTACCATCTATTGCTCCTATACAATTCTAAAAAATAAAAATTATACTATTAAAATTGTAACATCCTATTATCCTATGATCAGGATTAGGACCTTAGGATTCTTTTCACGAGAGTTTATTGAGAATTGAGAAGTACATTTTATGCATCATATGACATACTCATACATGTGAATAATGTTGATACTCATTAAAATAATTGTACATGCATCATTGATGTTTTCTGGGTATAATGGATTTATAAAAGTGATTTTGGTATGAATTATGGATTATATGTCTTGAAAAGTGAATTGATGAGTACAATAATTGATTTAGAATTTTTGGTGAAATTTTGAGAAAGTTTAAAATTTTTGGTATTTTTGGACTAGAAAAAATGTCAAGTAGCAGAACAATTGATAAATGGTAGTAGAAATAAATGTCAAATGGCAGTAGAAATTATTGATAAGTAACATTAAGATTTAATGACAAATGTCATAAAAAATTGATAGACAATTAGATTAGAGATTGTGGGACAAATGGGCTAGAGATTTAATGACATTGCGGACAATTGAGAAGATATTTATTGGTTACTTAAGTGGTAAGTGTCATGACACTCACTAAGCCTTTGAAAACTCACGATTTTAACACCTTACGAGACATTTTTATTTTTGTCTTTCATTTGTATTAAACACCCTCATCTTCTTCATTCTTTTATCTCCATATACAAAACTCTCACCAACCTCCACCATTTTGAAGTTGCTATCATCCAACAACCTATTACTTCCACAAGATCCGATCATCATCATCTTGTTACTATAAAACCTAACCTATTTCTCCTTAAATGATGAAGATCGTGTAAGCCTTGGAGAAGCTAGGTCAAGTGATTTTTGAAGAAGTTTTGAGTTAAGCAAGTAAGTAAATGATAGTTTTCATGATTTACTTAAATAGCAATGTTTTGATGATAGATAGAGATTGATTGAAAATGTCAAATGGAGTTGAGCATATTTCAAACGTGGATGAGAAAAATGGATGTATAAATGTCTTGTTTTTTGGTATATTGTGATGTGGAAGAGAAATGAAATGAAGTTGAACATGCATCTGTATTTTGGCAATATATTGATTTATAGATATCCAAATCATATGGATATTGATTTAGGATAAACTAGAGACATATGGCTACAATTTTCATAGGGGAATTGAATTTGAATTATGTCCTTAAGGGTCTTGAAATTTAGCTTGAAGTTGAGTTCTGGCATAGGCTGCAGCACTACCCTTGACAGAAATCGTGTCCTGTTTTTTATCAAATAAATTATATTAATGTAGGCCGAATCAGACAAAGTTATCTCATAAAATTGTAGCTTATTCTCTTAGCTTTCTATTGGTATAAAGTTTGTAATTTTTGAATATCAGAATTGAGAGATGTGAGCTTTACAATTTGGAGTGTACTAATTCTTCAATCATGCACTAGCTAAAATTTTGAAAGTGCACAGTTTGTGATATTTTAAGCATAACTCATGAATCATGAACCAAATTGAATGATTTTTGTTTCCTTTGGAACTTAAGACATAGAAGAATATTTTATTAGAAGAAATTATTGTCTCAAAACGTCAATTTTTAGGTCAAAATAGCCATACAAATCTGACCCAAAATCTACCTGAAAAATCTAGAAAAAGTTGGTTAAATGTGTGATAAGATTGTTTGATGCATTTTGAATGAGGTAAGAAATGTTGAATTAAATAAGTAGAGGTTTGAGAGTTAAAATGCAATCAATTTGGTCATTGAATTTAGTTGATGTTGAATGAAAGGGTTAAGGTGAGTAAAGTGTCTTTTGAAGTAAATAATGCTTAGAAGGAGTTGTAAATTGTTTCTAAAGTTTATCAAAGAAATATACCCGAGAATTTGTCATTGAACATGCATAATATATGATACATTTATATATTTGCTTATTATTCTGAATGAGACAATGTAGTAATGTGAAAATATATGTGATTGCATATAGAAGAGCATGTTGAGTGACCACTTCCAGACATTGCCGGAAATTCAAGGCAATAAGATAGAGGGAGCAATTGTGAGTAACCTAAGATAGTCTCACCTTGAATATTCTTTTATTAAATTATGTACTTAATTATTGTGATGTGTATGTATTAAATTCCAGACACCCAATATCTGAGGCATTTGCTGCATAAATAACACATTAGAAGTGCTACTTGATTGTGAATGTGATTAACTAAATGATTCTCAACTAGTATGTTGAATGCCAGATCAAAGTCTGATGAAAAATGTGAATGTGACAGAATGAGTATAATGCTTGAATACGCATAGTGCATTCATTAAATGAATGCATGAAATATAAAGGCGGTTGTGACTAGAGTCACTAGTGAAAAAGAGCTTAAAGCTCAGACATCTGTGGTAAGAGCCTATGGCTCAATGTGTATAAAGAGCCTTGTATCTCCAACGGATAAGGGACAGTATAATAAGCCCAGTATCCAAATCGGATACAGGATAGTGAAAAAGACTCTCGGTCATAACAACATAATAAATAAATTTGAGTCTTATAAACATTGCATACACGTGTGATATGAATAAATTGAACAATTGCAATGTTTTGAGGATTTTTATTGTATGAAATGTGTGAATGCTTATCGATGAATATGTTTTGCTTGATTGCAATGAAATGATGAATTGTATAGATTTTTGAAGTGCAAAAATTGTGAACAAAGTGTTTTGTGATATTAAATGATGATAATTGGGATGATGTGAATTATATGATAACATGAATTGTTGTGTTGCATGACAAGAGTGAACCATCGAGGATGGTTACTCAACTGAGTTCACAAAACTCAACCAAATTGTAACGTTGACATTTTCAGGTTCAAGAGAGTGACGACTTAACTTCTAAGACTACTTAGAAGAGATTTTATACTACTTTTGGATAGAAGTTATGGTTCAAAGGTCGGCCAGCTAAGACTATAGGATTAGTCTTATTTGTTTTTGTTAATTCCTCATATATGTAGCATATTTTGTAAACAGAGTTGTGGACTCTGATAGGTTGATATTGTATAAACATGGATGATGGATATAATGCTACATTGTAAATTATGGTTTATAAAATGAAATGAGGAAATTTTGGATTTTAAACGTTGTGTTGTTTATGATTTTAATTTATGATGCAATATGTGAAAGTGAATAAGTTAGCACGTCATTTCTGTCGGGCATGTGTACGTACGTCCAAAAGGCATACGTGAACGCGTCGGATGGAAGTGGGGTGCTATAGTTGGTGGCATCAGAGCATGGTTGGCATCAATAGGGATATGTAGGAATGTTAAGCATGCACTATTGTGAGAATCTTGGATGGTAATTAAAGTTATTGTTTATTATAGTTCATTCTTCATAGGTGATCAAGTGGAACAATCAACTGACCTAGGATCGGAAAGAGCCAATAGAGAGTCATCTATGTCTCAACTTGAGAAAATGCCTCTAAGAATTCCTGAGAGAAGGCAAAAGGAGATATGATAAACTGTGAAAGCAGGGGATTGTGGACATCCAGAAGTACAGACCCTGCAGAAGCCGAGAAATGGTTAGAGAGAACAGAGAGAGTCTTTGACCAGATATATTGTGAGTTGGACGAGAGGTTCGACTATGCTATTTCTCTATTACAAGGCCCAGCTTCCCAGTGGCCCGGCAGTACCATCAAGCCTTGTAGTTTGAGATGGGAAGACTTCCTGAAGGTCTTCAAGGAGAATTATATGCCCAAAATTTACATGGACAGAAAGATGAAGAAATTTCTGGATCTGAAGCAGGGCAGTTTATCTATGGCAGAGTATGAGGTTAAGTTCAATGAGCTGATGAGATATGCTAGTGCCTTGATTCCTACTGAGGAAGACAAGTGTAAGAGATTTGAAGCCAAACTGAACATGGAGATTCGGACTAGGTTAGCCATTTCCAACTTGGGTAGTTTTACGGAACTACAAGCTGCCTTGATCCGAATCGAGCAATTGTTAGAAGACAAGTAGTCTGAGTATAGATCAGATTCTAGACAGAAGAGGCCCAGTGAATCTAAGGCAGTTTTGATAGAAGGTTCAGCAAGCGTCAGAATTGAGTTTTCGGACCACCGACTGGATCAAAACATTCGAGGTTTAGACAGAGGGGTAGTTTTGTTCATTATGGAAATATCAAAGGTGTAGTATCTTATCAGTTGCCAACTTGTGAGCATTGTGGGAAGAAGCGTATTGGTGAATGCTAGAAGTTGACAAGAGCCTACCTTCGATGTGGCTCATTTGATCATCAGATCAAAGACTGTTCTGTTATATTTGGAGCACAGTCTGCTAGGAAAGGAAGTGTGGCTACAGAAACTACAGTTCAACAAAGCCGAGCTAATGGGTCTGGATAGAGAGGCCATGGAAGAATGAGTTTTGGGAGTCCTACTATCAGGACTAAGGTATGGAGCAACTAACCGTATTCTCAAACTCGAGTCTATACCATGACGAGATAAGAGACTTAAGAGTCTCCAAATGTCGTTGCAGGTGCGTTACTAATCTTTACATTTGAGGTTTATGCACTGTTAGATCTTGGATATACACATTCCTTTATCGCATCAAATATGACATCTAGATTGCATTGTGATGGAGAGTTATTGAGATATAGATTAGAGGTGACTACACCGATAGGTAGTACCATCGTGATAGGGGAAGTCTACAAGAGATGTTTGATTCGAATTGATCAAATAAAGTTGGAAGCAGACTTGATTGTTTTACTGCTAAAGGAAATAGATGTTATTCTAGGCATGGATTAGCTCGCTGTTCATAGGCCATCATGAATTGTTATACGAAGGAGGTACTATTTGAACCTCCTAATCAGCCGAGAGCAGTGTTCAAGGGTATTAGCCAAGTCGTGCCAACTAGGTTGATTTATTTATGAGTGCCTTGAGGTTGATACAAGGAGGATGTGAGGCTTATTTGGTCCACATCATTGATATCCGAACTAAGCAAGATATGTATGACATTCCTGTGGTTAGGGAATTCCTAGATGTGTTTCCTGCAGAATTAGCTGGCTTACCTCTAGATCGAGAAACAGAGTTTACAATTGATCTAATTCCAGGTGCTGTTCTTATATCTATTCCCCCATATAGGATGGCACCTGTGGAACTGAAGCAATTGAAGACTCAATTACAGGAGTTGCTGGATAAGGTATTTATTAGACCCAGTGTGTCATCCTGGAGAGCTCCAGTCTTATTTATGAAAAACAAGGATGGAACGTTGAGACTGTGCATTGATTATAGGCAACTGAATCAGGTCACAGTGAAGAACAAGTACTCGTTGCCTAAAATCAATGATTTATTTGATCAGTTACAGGGAGATCAGATGTTTACTAAGTTGGATTTGAGGTTTAGGTATTATCAGTTGAAGATAGCAGATGTTGATGTACCAAAGAGTGCTTTCAGGAGTAGGTATAAATATTATGAGTTTTTAGTAATGCCATTTGGGTTGACTAATACCCTAGCTACATTTATGGCATTAATGAATAAGGTATTTTATCCCTATCTGGATCGCTTTGTGATAGTGCTTATCGATAACATTTTGGTGTATTCAAAGAATAGAGAAGAGCATGTTGAGCACTTGAGGGTGATATTACAGATTATAAGGAAGGAAAGACTATATGACAAATTCAATAAATGTGAATTTTGGCTGAGTCAAATAGTATTTTTAGGTCATATAGTAAATAGGCAGGGTATTCAAGTAGATCCAATGAAGATAGAGGTGGTAATGAAATGGGAGGCTCCTAAGAATGTGTCTGAAATTTGGAGTTTCTTATGATTAGCCGGATATTATCAGAGGTTTATTGAGGGGTTTTCTTTGATCTCAGCTCCTCTGACTAAACTTCTGAGGAAGAATGTGGTTTTCAGATGGAATGATGAGTGTCAGAGAAGTTTTGAAGAACTGAAACATCGGTTGACTACAGCGCCGGTGTTGACTATTCCATGGGGAACTGGTGGTTATGTAGTATACAATGATGCTTCGCATCACGAAGTGGGATGTGTGTTGATGCAGTATAGTAAGGTGATAGCCTACGCATCGAGACAATTAAGGTCTCACGAGATGAACTATCTAGTACATGATTTAGAGGTTGCAGCAGCTGTCTTTGATTTAAAGATATGGAGACATTATTTATATGGAGAGACATTCCAGATATACACAGATCATAAGAGCTTAAAGAATTTACTAATTCAGAAGGAGTTGAACATGAGACAGAGAAGATGGATTGAGTTGTTAAAGGATTATGACTGCATGATTGAGTATCATCCGGGAAAAGCTAACGTGGTAGCCAATGCATTGAGTAAAAAGTAGAATAGCAGTGTAGCTCAGATTCAGTTATTGAGGTTACCAAGCTTAATTCAATTAAGAGCATTAAATATGGAGTTAAATTTAGATCAGAATGAGACATTGATAGCCACACTGAGACTGAGGTTGATGTTGTATGATAAAATCAGAAAAGATCAGCGTAAAGATCCTGAAATGGTAAAGCTTATAGGGAAGTTGAAAATGAATCTAAATTCTGAGCTAAGAGATGACACACTGTGGTTAAAGAAGAGTGTGTGTAACGGACATTGGTAATCTGTGGAGCGAAATTCTAGAGGAGGCACATGTAGCAGCTTATGCTATGCATCCTGATACCACCAATATGTATAATAGGCTAAAGCAACATTTCTGATGACCAAGAATGAAGAAGCAAGTAGCAGATTATGTAGCTAAGTGTTTGATTTGTCAGTAGATTAAGCCTAAGCATCAGGCTCCAGTTGGGAAGCTTCATTCGTTGCCTATTCCAGAGTAAAAATGGGAACAATTCACAATGGATTTCATTTTGGGATTGGCTAATACTCTGAGGCAAAATGATGCTATATAGGTTGTAGTGGACCAATTGACTAAATTGACCCATTTCTTAATAGTGAGAGAGAATAGCTCACTAGACCAGTTAACTCAGAAGTATGTGAACGAGGTAATTAGACTACATGAGATACCATGTCCATAGTATCGGACAGGGATCCCATATTTACTTTGAGGTTTTGAAAGAGTCTACAGTCAGCTATGGGTACAAAGTTGAACTTCAGTACTGCATTTCATCCTCAAACAGGTGGACAGAGTAAGAGGACAATCAGGACTATAGAAGATATGCTCAGAGCATGTATATTAGAGTTCTAAGGAACTTGGGATCAGTATATAGCCTTGATTGAATTTTCCTACAACAACCACTACCACAGTAGTATTAGAATGGCACCGTATGAGGCGTTGTATGACAGGAAATGTCGCTCGCCTCTGTATTAGGATGAAGAAGGTTTGAAAATGATAGATACCCAAGAATTGATACAGGATACTGTAGACATGGTAAGCTAAGTAGACAGAAGAGCTATGTGGATCAACACCGAATATATATGGAATACAGCGTAGGTGACAAAGTGTTTCTAAGAGTTTGACCTTGGCGAGGAGTGTTGAGATTTGGAAAGAAGGGTAAGTTAAGCCTTAGGTATATTGGTCCTTATGAAATTCTTGAGAGGATAGGACCATTGGCATACAAATTAGCCTTACCAACTGAGATGTCTACGATACATAATGTATTCCATTTGAGTATGCTCAGGAGATATAGATCGGATCTAATTCATGTATTACCGACTCAAGAGATTGAAGTTACTAGTAATCTGAGTTATGTTGAGGAGCCGGTCAAGATAGTGGAATATCAGACAAAACAGATGAGGAATCAGATAATTCCATTGGTGAAAGTCCTGTGAAAAAATCTCTAGAGTGAGGAAGCAACTTTGAAAACAGAGGAACACATGAGAAAGCAATATCCCCACTTGTTTCATCAATCAGCTAAGAATTTCTAGGACAAAATTTCTTAAGGAGGGGAGAATTGTAACATCCCATTATTGCATGATCAGGGTGAGGACCCTAGGATTATTTTCACAAGAGTTTACTGAGAATAATGTTGACACTCATTAAAATAATTGTGCATGCATCATTGACATTTTCAGGTATAATGGATTTATAAAAGTGATTTTGGTATGAATTGTTGATTATATGTCTTGAAAATTGATTTGATGAGTACAATTATTGATTTAGATTTTTTGGTGAAATTTTGATAAATTTTGAAATTTTGGGTATTTTTGTACTAGAAAAAATGCTAAGTGGCAGAATAATTGACAAATGGCAGTGGAAATAAATGTCAAATGGCATTGGAAATTATTGATAACTAACATTAAGTTTTAATGACAAATGTCATAGAAAATTAAGAGACAATTGGATTAGAAATTGTGGAACAAATGGATTAGAGATTTAACGACACTGGGTACAAATTTAAAAGATATTTATTGGTTACTTAAGTGGTAAGGGTCAGGACATGTGTCATGACACTGACCAAGCCTTTGAAAACTCACAATTTTAACACTTTACAAGACATCTTTATTTTTGTCTTTCATTTGTATTAAAAACCCTCATCTTCTTCATTCTTTTCTCTCCATATACAAAACTCTCACCAACCTCCACCATTTTGAAGTTGCTATCATCCAACAACCTACTACTTCCACAAGATCCGTTCATCATTATCTTGTTACTATAAAACCTAACCTATTTCTCCTTAAATGATGAAGATCGTGTATGCCTTGGAAAAGCTAGGTCAAGTGATTTTTGAAGGAGTTTTGAGTTAAGCAAGTAAGTAAATGATAGTAGCAATGTTTTGAAGATAGATAGAGATTGATTGAAAGTGTCAAATGGAGTTGAGTATATGTCAAATGTGGATAAGAAAAAAGAATGTATAAATATCTTGTTTTTGGGTATATTGTGATATGGAAGAGAAATGAAATGAAGTTGAACATGAATCTGTATTTTGGCAATATATTGATCTGTAGATATCCAAATCAGATGGATATTGATTTAGGATAAACTAGAGACATATGGCTAGAATTTTCATAGGGGAATTGAATTTGAATTATGTACTTAAGGGTCTTGAAATTTAGCTTGAAGTTGAGTTCTGGCATAGGCTGCAGCACTACCCTTAACAGAAATCATGTCTTATTTTTTATCGAATAAACTGTATTGATGTAGGCCGAAACAGACAAAGTTATCTCATAAAAGTTGTATCTTATTCTCTTAGCTTTCTATTGGTATAAAGTTTGTAATTTTTGGATATTGTAATTGAGATATATGAGCTTTACAAGTTGGAGTGCACTAATTATTCAATCATACACTGGCCAAAATTTTGAACGTGCATAGTTTGTGGTATTTTGAACATAACTTATGGATTCATGAACCAAATTGAATGATTTTTGTTTCTTTGAAACTTACAACATAGAGGAATATTTTATTAGAAGAAATTATTGTCTCAAAACGTCATTTTCTAGGTCAAAATGGCCATACAAATCTGACCCAAAATCTGCCTGAAAAAATCTAGAAAAAGTTGGTTAAATGTGTGATAAGATTGTTTGATGCATTTTGAATAAGGTAAGCAATGTTGAATTAAATGAGTAGAGGTTTGAGAGTTAAAATGCAATCAATTTGTTCATTGAATTTAGTTGATGTTGAATGAAAGGGTTAAAGTGAGTAAAGTGTATTTTAGAGTAAAGAATTCTTAGAAGGAGTTGTAAATTGTTTCTAAAGTTTATCAAAGAAATATACCCGAGAATTTGTCTTTGAACATGCACAATATATGATACATTTATATATGTGCTTATTATTCTGAATGAGACAATTTAGTAATGTGAAAATGTACGTGATTGCATATAGAAGAGCACGTTGAACGACCACTTCCAGGCATTGCCGGAACTTCAAGGCAATAAGATAGAGGGAGCAATTGTGAGTAACCTAAGATAGTCTCACCTTGAATGTTTATTTGTTAAATTATATACTTAATTATTGTGATGTGTATGTATTAAATTCCGGCCATCCAATATCTAAGATGTTTGATGCATAAATAACACATTGGAAGTGCTACTTGATTGTGAATGTGATTAACTAAATAATTCTCAACTAGTATGTTGAATGCCGAACTAAAGTCCAATGACAAAGGTGAATGAGAAAGAATGTGAATGTGACAGAATGAGTATAATGCTTGAATATGCATAATGCATTTCATTACTTGAATGCATAAAATATAAAGGCAGTTGTGACCGGAGTTGTCAGTGAAAAAGAGCTTAAAGCTCAGACATCTGTGGTAAGAGCCTATAACTCAATAAGTATAAAGAGTCTTATATCCCCAACGGATAAGGGACAGTATGAATGAACTCGGTATCTATAATGAATACGGGACAGTGAAAAAAGCCCTCATTCACAACAACGTAATAAATGAATTTGAATCTTATAAATATTGCATAAATGTGTGATATGAATAAATTGAACAATTACAATGTTTTGAAGATTTTTATTGTATGGAATGTGTGAATGCTTATCGTTGAATATGTTTTGCATGATTGCATTGAAATGATGAATTGTATGGATTTTTGAAGTGTGACAATTGCGAACAAAGTGTTTCGTGATGTTAAATGATGATAGTTAGGATGATGTGAATTATATGATAACATGAATTGTTATGTTCCATGACAAGAATGAAAAATTGAGGATGGTTACTCAACTGCGTTCGCAAAACTCAACCAAATTGCAACATTAACATTTTCAGGTTCGAGAGAGTGACGACTTAGCTTATAAAACTGCTTAGAAGAGATTTTGTGATTGATATAATGCTACATTGTAATTTAAGGTTTATAAAATAAAATGAGGAAATTTTGGGTTTTAGACATTGTATTGTTTATGATTTTAATTTATGATGTCATGCGACATTTGAAAGTGAATAAGTTAGCACGCCATTTTATTGAGCATGTGCATGTACTTTCGAAGGGCATACGTATACGCATTGGATGGAAGTGGAGTGCTATAAAAATAGTTCTTAATCATAAGGACATAATTAAAATAGTAAATAAATATATGAATGTGTTTAAAAATATGGAAAGAATTTAGAATTATGTTAAATCTTTGAAGGTGTATTGCTAAAGAATGGTAAAATAATAGCTTCTTTTGCAAGATGATTAACTATATATAAGAATTTGCGAAAGTACTTTGAAATTATCTAGGTCAAATGTTGAAAGCGTTCTGCATTGATTTTAGTTTTCTTATCATGTCTTATAGTCATCAAGAAAATTGTTACTTATACCTCCATAATCAAATGACTTGTTGCCGTGGTGTCTCTTAAACTCATCATATAAGCTCAAGAAGATTATCTTACTCATTCTTAATTTTTCATAAGTCCTTGTAATGTTCCGATTCAAAAGCTCTAATATCCAATGATGACCTGATAAAGCAAAAATTCTACATGGTTGCTTTTGTAAATGAAAATATGTAGAGAAATCATGGATACCTTAATTAGTTTTTCATCAAAATCTAATCCGAAATTTATTAAGGAATCTATATATCTACAATACCAACATAATCAAATATATACTTAAAATATTCATACAAAATATAAAGTTCAAATATTTAAAGAAATCATAGACTTAAAAATACCAATGTTTTTAAAACTGAAACTATTATACCGGTTTTATAGTTAAAACTTTGAACTGACTAACTTTTCGGTTCGGTTTTTAACTTTGGATTAGATTTAGTTTAATAATCTTTGTTGTTAAAAATCGATCAGTTTATTAATTAGTTTCTCAGTTTTTTAACTGATTATTTTTTATAAACCAAAATAAACTGATTAATTTTTATTTAATACTATTCTTTTTCAATTAAAGTTTAAATTTTTGATAGGTAAGGATAGTTTTCTTTAATATTTTTTAATTGATTAATTTTATTTAATCTATAACTGGTTATATGACGGTCTAATACCAATTGAACCTTTTAAATCTTAAACTTTTTGTCTAATTGTTTTAACTTTTGATCCGGTTTTTAAAACATTAAATAAAAATTCTATCAAATATTCGTATGAAACATAAACTTAAATGTTCAAAGCATGGAATGGTTCTTAATATAGAAGTTTCAAATTAATAATAATTCGATATGCAATAACATGAAAATATAGCTAAAGCGACTTAATTTAATCCAGCTTCCTTACATCTACCATCTTTAAAAAATATCCTTATAAAGTGGAGAATTATGTAAAGCCTTCACGACTTTTCCTTATTGCACACCCTCAACATCCAATTCATCTAAAGAATTCAAACATTCCATCATTATATTAGACTCTTGATTAATTGATGAAGTTCCAGATCTATTCTTTGCAGTGGATGATGTTGCAGTCGATCATTTCTCAAGTAAATTATTCTTCCTTTTTTTATTGTTAAGGAATTATAACCAAGACCTCTTCTATAATGTTAAAGTGTGTCTTCTTTACCTTCTTATTCTTAGGAGATTTCTTTCTCTTAAATGGATAACTTATAACATGATCTCCTTTTTTATTATATGAGCAATCTTCATCAACATCAATTCTATGTTTCTTTTCTGTACTATTTGATAAAGATTTAGTTGACCGATGTGCATTCAAACTAGATATAGTAGTGTCTCCAAAATATGACACAAGTCTAAAAACTCGTTATGTCCTTTTCTTTCCTTGAAATGTGAGTCTTTTTATGCACTTATAATGATGAAAGGGAAACATAAGAACAAACATTATATAATATGATATATTAATAAAACAAAGACATATTTTACGTTAAATAGGTCTTCCCAATATTTATTTGTAGCATTAATTTCACCGGTAAAGGAGTTGTAATTAATTCCTGTTTTTTTTAGTAAGTTCTTTAAATTCTTTAATCCAACTCTTAATCCATTATACTTAATTCTTCAATTGAATATCAGTATACTCCTTATTGAATTTTTTTTAAAGATCTGCTATATTTGGAGAAGGTAGTTATCACTCAATTTTTCTTCTTCACTTCTTTAACCATTAATGAGATTAAATGCAACTTTATGATATCATTCCAAACCCTATCCTTTTCGTTTATTTTCACACAATCATTGGAATCGTTCATATTGTTTAAAGCTCCCATTACTAAATGTAATTACATATAAGTGATATTATTCATAACAATTTCTACAAACCATTAAATGCTAAACATGATTCAAAATAATCACGAGACAACTTATGGCTCACATTGCAAAAGAGAAGGCCACCAAAAAGAAAAATAAAAGAAGAAAAACGAAGGAATCAACTTGCATAGAGAAGGAAATGATTAACTATCATGCATGGACTTAAACACAACTAACATGAAAAACTTTTTTCTTTTTTCAGTTAGAAGACTGGAATGTGGCATTTAATTATATAGAAAAAGTGAAATTAAAGCTTGATTGGAAGATTTAAATTTAACTTCATGTTTCCAAGTAAATGGCTGAGTGGATTTAAAGAAATGATGCACTTTTAATGGCAATGGTGCAATCTTTTTCCTAAGCTCTACTTGTTGCTTAGCAAACACATTAACCAATTTGATTTTTCTTCAAATCCAGTCACCCATTTACTTAGAAACAATGATGTAATTATATATAAAGAGAGCGCACCATCATTATGCTCTTGCTTTGGTGGGCCACTTAAACAAATTGAAGATATGCTTTTGGTTTGTGATCCAAGAGAGACAGAGATGGAAATGAAAAATCCAAGTTTAAGAGAATTTATGTGTATTGCGAAAGTAGTCTAGGAAAAAATAACAGCTACAAAGATTGCATTAATATCCTTAAAAGTATGGATAAGTAAACTGAATTAAAGTGTGTAAGTGGTGGTCCTTATAAGATTGCTCATTATTTCTTCATCAACATTAGTAATACAACAACTATAGTTTCATCTGTTAATCTCATAAGGTATATTATCAAGGATAAAATGTCTACAAAAGCTACTAAACTATTAATCAGACCTATAACTATAAGAAAGGTTGAGAAAGAATTTTTTTCCTTTACATCCTAAATAGTCTCAAATCCTTTTCAAACAAAGTACTATTTGTTTAGGCTTGCAAAAAACTATTTTAAACATATTAGTTTATCATTCTCCTTTTTTTACTCCTATTATATTTGGCATTGCTACATCCCTTATTAATTGACTTTCTCTACCTATTATTTTTATAGTCCATATCCACTGCTTCAATCTCATGAGCTCCACGTCTTTGTTGTTTTCAATCTCACTATCATCTCCAAAAATATCAATTCTTGCATCTTTTTTTTGCTACAACCTCTTTATCATATATTCCTTTTCGCCAACGTCTTAACACTAATAAATAAATTCTTATTGATCCATTTAAACCAGGCATGTAACCCAGCTTTTTTACATGAACAATGACATCATATTCATAAATATCTCACTTATGAAAAGTCAGAAAACAAGAAACCAAAAAGACAACTAACCATAAAAATCAGAAAAGAGATGTGAACCAATGAAAATAAATTTTCAGTAGAATTAGAAGAATACTAAATTAGTTTTCAAAAATTCATGTTGTGAAAAACCCAAAATCAATCCTTTTTTCCAACAATAGAAAAGGGAAAAAAATCATCAAATTTTTCAATAAGATTTGAAGGAGAATAAATAACCCAAAATAATCTTACATTATGCAAATGCAAAAGTCAAAAGAAACATATGAGAGAGAAGAGAGGAGTTTGGGACGACAAAATAGTTGTGAAAGAGATAAGTAGGTTTCAAGATGCGTTTGCTAGAGAGGATAAAAGGGGGAAAAAATAAAAACTGGGATTTGTTGTTTTTTGCCAAGAAAAACCTATTGTGAAAATATAGAGCAACATTATTTTCTCGTTTCTATAAAATTGATTTGATTTTTTTAATTTTTATAAACAAAAAATTGCTATATGCCGTAGACAAACATGTTTTAGTAAGTTGTTTCTTTTTTTATAAAACCACAATAAATAACGGAAAAAAGAAACAAACGGCCCTTAAGTTTATTAGGAATGAGGAATTCATTTTATATAATGGACTAAATTTACAATAATGATTTTAGAATAATTAGGAAATTTGGAGAAAATTAACCCTTTTTCATATTTTTCATTAAATATAAGTTAAAATTTTTTTATTAATTAATTTTAGGATGTAAAAATATTATTTAAATAGACATCAGTTGTTATGTTGATAGTTGATCTTATGTGCTGTGCACAGGTGGACAATTTTAACATAAACATAACAATAAATTAATAATTTTAGGACAAATTGCTCTATTTTTCGATTGTTAAAGTTTATATTGGTATTAGAGATAACGACAAGAGTAATCTTAAACTTTTTGTCAATCGTTAAGGGACAATTAGTACCTTTCGTGTATTAGCACTCAATGCAAATGATTCTGGCAGAAGGTTAAATTGATGGGGCTTCGGTTTCAAAATCGCTAACACAAAGGTTTTTACATTTCAAAATTAAAATATAGGGATTTATCCTACATTGGGTTAAACACGATGGTTTACAACAAAATTGTACATTGGAGTTCAAAAAGAGTCGTTTATGACTTGTATCATGAAGGTTTTGATCTTTGATGGTTTCTTGTCTTCCTTTCAATGTCTAGACTTCCACGAAACAGGCATGCAATTGGTGTGGGTTCCTTTTCACGTCTAGACTGTCATGACACTCATCCCACATCGGTGGGATGAGAAAATGAGAGAAGAGAGGGGCCTATATAAGAAAGCCCTCTCCTCCTTATTTCATGTACCAAAAATCAAATATCCTCTTAAACAAATTAGAGGGTTAAATTTGTAATCCCTATTTTGTTATAGTGAAATT
>JANZXR010000004.1:7533401-7565982 GCA_027575705.1 Erythroxylum echinodendron
CGTCAGATTAAACGGACGAAGGAGATGAATTCCGTGGTCGTCCATCCCCTTCGTCCTTAGTATATATACTTAATAAAAGGAAAAAAAATTACAGGGGAAATTGAGAAGTTGGGTTTGGGTTTGGGTTTGGGTTTGGGTTTGGGTTTCAATTTTATTTTTATTTTTATTTTATGAAATTATTTAATTAGTAATATTTAATTATATTTGTATTGTTAATAAATCGAAAACAACTTTTTTATTCTATAAAATTAAGTTGCGTATTATAGGCCTTGCATATACTTATATTAGATTGATATTATTGTTATTTTTAAATTATTAATAACATTTAGTTAAAATTCATAAATAAAAAGGACAAGTTCATACATTTCTTACCATTCTATAATTTTGTACACTTCTCACTTTGCCCTATAATTTATCATTCATGTATTTTGTACAATTACGATATATAAAATATAAGATAAAATGCAGTTTGAAAACTTCGAGTTAAAGAAACACATTTAGCAAATTAATATGTACTTGATTTTTATTTTTAAATTATTAATAGATTTTGAAGAGTTTAAATCTGGAGACGTTAGCCTTAGCCCCCACCAGACAAAATAACAGATTGATATGACAAGCTTGGACTGGCTTTCATTATTGTGATTTCATTCTCATTCCATGACGGAAATTTCCTCCTCCTTCTTGTCGCAGTTATGGACCGGAAACCCTTTTCAACCCAGTGGAAGCGAGCTTGTTCACAAGAGCCAGTGCATTGCTCGAGAAATAAGTGGCTCTAAGAACCCGATTTCGTAGGATTTTCAGCTGTCTGCTCCTTCGACTCTGGAAGCCATCCAAGCAAGTGTTTTGGTCGGTAAGTACAGCGCTTAACCATGTATTTACATCCTCAATTTGATCAGCGAACTTTGATGGGTCCAAGTTTCTGAGCACGCCAAGGGATTTATGAAGGTCATCTATGGCGTCTTGGAACAGCTCGACACAATCTGAAAGAGCCAGCTTGTCTCTGCCTTTCATTACTTTGTGTGTCTGCAACTTGTCCAGGTACTGACTGGTGTTCTTCACCACGCCGAGTGTGACCGAGACCCCAGCCCGAGCCCACTTGCTGGGGCTTCTTTTAGCGGTTTCTGAAAATGACGAGAGTGAGTGGACGCAGAGATCCTGATACCTAGTTACGCTGCAAGCTTCTCGAACATAAGTTTCTCTGTTGTCGGAGGCACTGTAAGTAGCATCTGATAGGCAGGAAAGGAAGAACAAAACAGAGAAAATGCTGACAGCTTCCATTGTACTAACCTGCACTGTGTTTGGTTTCAGAAGGATTACTTACGGATAGATTTTGTACATCAAAGATTGGGGAAGTTAGAGGAAGTGAGCTGGTTTTCTTTGTGAATTTTGAGGTATGCTTTAAAGGGAATGGTTTAATTAATAAGAGGTCTTTTTGGTGGAAAAGCAAGTGGCTGGTGAAGAGTAATAAAGGTCTTGAGAGGGGAAGTTGCGAGCTGAATATTTAGGTTATCGAATGGTGAAAAACACGTGAACAAGTGAGTTTCTCATGAATCTGGGGTTTTTGGAAGATAAGATTGGTGTAATGAACATTTAGGCTTTATATGGGAAATTTTGCTACGCATAGGAAATCAGATAAGACGGTCGAAACTTTCCCCGTTAAAGTGAAAGCATGAGGGATTCATACTAGGAAGAGAAATGCTAACTGAACTAAGCTATTATGTTCACTTCGCTTCACATTATCATCCAAATTCTCACGACACACGAAACGAATTATTAATAACCACTGTTGAACAATACAGGATTCAGCAATGCAGCACAGGTCAGGAAAGCTCGTATAAATGTTAGGAGGACGGAATGTTGACTGATGAATGGGCTGTACATGAGAAGGTTTAATGGTTTTCTGTGTCAGGTGACCAAACTTAACAGTCAGGGTTAGCATAGCATAGTTGCTTTGAAAAGATGGAGTTCACATGGTTCTCTGTTTCTGTCAAAAAGGATACTGAATTCACATGTCCACATGAATCTAATAAGTTTCTGGTTGGAATAAGTCACCTGATTTTACCAATTTTGCTATACTACCTTAGATTCCATGCCTGCTTTCGTCTGTTTTCAACTATTAAATTTAATGCAAGCCTACCTGAATTTTCCTACTTTTTTATTTGGTTTGATCTTTTTTGTTTTCAGATTGGCAGGTATCATTACATGTTTAAGCTCATGATATTAATACTCCTTTAATCCAGGTGTAAAATAGTTAAAGCGATTTTTATAAAAGAATTTCTAAGATTCAGATTTTAATCTTTTTACATAAAATATATCATTAATCAATTTATTGATTTATTTTGAGTAAATATTTTTTATTTTGATACAATGATAATAATAGAGATAATTTCTCACACATTATTGGCCCTTTGATTCTAATTTCTATGCCCTATTGTTATTTTTAAGTCTATAAAAAATATTTTTTATTGCCACAATGATAAGATACAATACAAATTTCACTTTTCCACCACTTTCAAGTCAATCAACATCTCAAGTAACATCTTTAAATGGAGATTCCACAAAATTCTTAAGATTTAACCTAACATTGATAATGGCTCTCTTAGTTTGCTTTTTTTGTGTTATCAGAGGTAAGGAAATTTAATGGGCGTGCTTAAGGTTATAGTTTATAATTTTAAGGTTCAAGCCCAATTTTAAAGTACTAATGGCTATATATTGGGCCAGAGATTGGACTGGATTTAAAGAATAAATAAAGAAGGTAGCTAGAAGAAGTTAAAAGAATAAAGTGTTGGGAGCTGGAGCTGAGTTATATCATGTGCTTCAGTTATAGTTAATTACAAATTATTAAACTTAGTAGTTTTCTGATATACATATAAATAATGTCACTTGTTTTAGAGTTGGATCTATAAACAACTAGTTAATGTATAAAAGTCAATTAGAATTAATGCACTTTAAATACTTTCTTCATGGTATCATAGTGAAGAGATCCCACGGAAAATTCTTCTTATTTTTGCTTGATTCTTTTAATCATCTTTTCTAAAAGTGAAGCAGAGATTGATCTTTCTTGCCAATTATGAAAGATTTAAGAGGATTGTATAATATAATTGAGAAAAAAAAAAGGGAAACAAATGATGATGGGAATCCATTGCAACTCTGAACATGTGATCATCATGGAATGATCCTGATCATTATTCAGTTGAATGGAAGCAACTATTTATTATGGAATAGAGCCATAAAGATAACATTGGGAGCAAAGTTGAAGCACCATGTATAAGGAAGGTGTGAGAAGTCGTAGGATATCTCACCAAAGTTTGAGTATTAGGGCAAAGTAGATTGCATGATAACCTTTTGGATCCGAATTCAATTTCTAAAGATATTGTTAAAGGCATTCTATATACAACTTCTACTAAGGATTTATGGAAGGGATCGGAATAGAGGTATAAGGAACATAATGGACCATTTTTATGTCAGATTCAAAGTGAGATAAGTTTAATATCTTAAAGCAATATGTTTCTAGTTAAGTACTTTACGAAGATGACGAAACAATAGGATAAATTAACTTGTTTGACACCACCGAACCAATATCATATCCTAATTAACATGCATATTTAGCCGAAACAACCAAGAACACTAATTTCACAAGCTAATAAATCTTCACAACCTAAAAGACTATTTTCAAAGCTAAATCGATTATGTTAAGTCCTAACCATTGACATATTCACACGAATCACATCATGCAAACCTAAACAAAACTAATAAATAATATGCAAAATTCACACCCTAAATAAAAAATATAGTGCATATAACACAACCCTCCTTACACTTAGATAACACATTGTCCTCAATGTGAGAAGGACAAATAACATATAAGGTGCGAATCAAATAAAATAATACAAAAACATAAGAACAAAATAAAGACAGAAATAAAAAGATAAGGGCTAGAGCATAAGAACCTATCATGGTGATTGAGGTGGTGATGACGATGGTGTTGGAAACCAAATGCACTTGGCACCCAAGATTGTTGCCCTATCTTATAATTGCTTTAAAAGGAATAAGAGAGTTAACAATCTAAACCATTCCAAATCACTAAAAACATATTTTTAAAATGTAAAACAAATCGAACTATGCAACAATTTCAATCTAACTACCAAACGTGCTAAGTTATAGTCATTAGCTTGACCTTATATCCTTTGGAACTCAACCGGGATCTCAACCGGGATCAATTATGTGTAGCTTTCTTCCACTTGTATTGTTCAATTTCAGCTTCATAACTTGTAAATAAGCTGCATGTTGGAAGATAATCAAAAGAACAACATTGATAAAATTGAGAAAATTAATTAAGTTCAATAATGTCCTTTTTACTAACGAATTGTAAATAAAATAGGGAATAATGAAATCCATTGATTCTTCAGTCGAATTAAATAGTTTGTGTTGTAAGACGTTGAATTACTCATATTCTTCTACAGTCATCATCATCCACTCTTTTGCTTCAGCTTCTAAAGCATGAACCTAAATATTCCTCAAACGCTACGTCCATTGTCACTTGTTCCTTATAGCTTACTTCTGCAAAGTAGCCCTTCTCTTGCGCTTTGATATAATCATCCATTATATCTACTTTCATACAAGAGCTATTTTCTTTTAAAATGTTCAAGTCTTTGTTCATAACGAACTTCATATACTCATCACCAATATGAAGGAGCACTTTGCCTTTATAAACATCTATCAGTGCTTTTCCAGTGCTCATGAATGGCCTTTCAAGAACTAATGGATAGTTCTTATCCTCTTTGAAATCTAATGTGCAGAAATCTACAGGAATGATGAACTTGTCTGCCTTTACCATAACAACTTCCACCACGCCAAATGGTTTCTTTATGAATTGATCTGCCAACTGAATAAGCATCAAAGTTGGTCTCACATCGCACAGCTCTAATTTTCTGAAGGTCAACAAAAGCATAAGGATTTCACTTTCGCCTAAGTCGCATAAACATTTTGCGAATTCTAACTCACTAACCACACAGGGTGTGAAGCTTCCAAAATCCTTCAGCTTAGAAGGCACATGACTGGTGATAATAGAGTTATAGCTTTTGGTTAGTGCTACCGTTTGATTCTCTTCCCAAGTCTGCTTCTTTGTTAACATTTCCTTCAGGAATTTCGCATATTTGGGCATATGTTCAAATGCCTCAACAAAAAATAGATTAATTTGCAAAGTCTTTAATTTCTCCACGAACTTTGCAAATTGTGAATCCAGCTTGTTTTTTTGTAATCGTTGAGGGTATGGGATCTTGGGTGGATATAGCGGAGGGGCAACGTAAGGAGGATACTCACTCATGTCTACGTCTTTCTTCTTTTCTACTGGGTGGGGTGCAAATTATATCTCTGTTGATTGCTTAAATTCTTTCCCACTTCTAAGTGTGATTGCTTCGAGTTGCTCCCTTGAGTTTGCTTCATTGTTGCTTTGGGAGATTCCCCACACTTCTTGTAGACAATGCATTCTCCAATTGACTTATTTGAACCTCTAATTTTTGAATTGAAGAATTATGGTTTCTAGTTACTTGCTCAAATTTATCTGCAAGTCTCTTATGAGCTTCATCATGTTCATAAGCTTGTTCAATATTTTGTCCAACTTAGAGTCCATAGAAGTGAGTTTTTCCTGTTGGAATTCGGGTGGCTTTTAAGGTCAGAATCAACCTGCTGTATTGTTTGACCAAGAAAATTTTGGGTAGTTTTTCCACTCAGGATAGTAATTGTTAGAATAAGTGTTGTTTCCTCATTCTTGACCAAATTGTGTGTTCGTGTAGTTGAATTGCTCCATCTTCTTATTTTTTATTGAAAAACAATTAGTGGTAAAATGGTTATTTTTCCCACATAATTCACATCTATATTGAATTGCTTTGATGAGAGCTGATGAAGAGGCTTATATGCTGTTAAGTTGTCTTGTCAAATTGTCAATCTCAGCTTGCATTACTGTTATTGAATCGACAGCAATGACTCTATTATGTTCTAAGAAAATTGATTTCTGTCTACTTTTGTTTGATGACCAAAATAGTTGTTACTTGCCATCTTTTCCAATGATTCCTTTACTTCCTCAATTGTCTTCCGCAAAGGACATCCTCTAGAAGCTACATCTATAGTGCCTCTTGTGGGTGGATTGACTCCATAATAGAATATTTGCAAAAGAAATTCCTTTGGTAGATTGTAGTAAGGACATCTCCTTTGCAAGTCCTTATGACACTTCCACACTTCGTATAGTGACTCCCAGTTGTTTTCTTGGAAATTCACAATTTCCTTTATTAACCTTGTCATCTTTGTGAAGGGGAAGTACATATCTAAAAATGCACGCACCAACTGCTCCTAAGTTGTGACCTTTTTGGGTTACCTTAGCTCGATCCCATAATGTGAAGGGAAAGAGCCTCATCTTAACAGTGTCTTCCAACATACCTTGATATTAGAAAGTATCACATATTTCCAAAAAAAATCACTAAATGAGCTTTAGGATCCTCATTAGTTAACCCATAAAATTATACATTGGTTTGCAACATGTTCAGCAAAGTTGGCTTAATATCGAATAAGGCTACTTACACCAGTGGTCGAGTGATGCATTAGTTTGTAGCATTAAATCTCGGTCTAAATCTATTAAAGTTCACTATTGGTCTATTTGATTGTATTCTTATGCCATTGTTTCTTTAATTTCTTCTTTTTGGTATCGTATTCTTCAGATTGCTCCTTCTAATTGGGTGTTGTCAAGCGTTAGAGTTTCGATGATCCTGCTTAAACTCTGAGTGAATCTTGTGTTCATGCAATTGCACAGACATAAAAGAGGCGAAAATTTCTTAAACTAAAAGAATTCAACTAATTCTAACTAATTCTCTGACAGTAGCGTCAAAAACTTGTTGGAATGGTAAGCTTTACTATTTATGGCCCTCAAAATACCATGATTGCACGAATCATAAGTGTAATAATTGAGATGTCGATCCCACAAGGAATTAGTGACCTAATTGAATCCTAAATTTGTCTAAGGTTGTAAAAACATGATTTAAATGAAAACAAAGACAAACAAAAAATTAAACTATCAAGTAAGGGTTGAATGAAAATAAAATTCCAAAATTATCAAAAGTAAATCAAAATGGAGCACAACCACTTAACAATTAAGATATCGCAACAAGACAAGAATAAAGAATTATGAGAAGGGGGATTTATCCTATCGTCAAATGCTAACATGATTACTTCTGAGTTAACTCGATATCAATTCTAGACTTTCGAAGGGTAGATTACTCTCTATCGAGTTATAATCATTAAACCCTAAATCATACACTCTAATTGAATTATGAAATTTACAATCTTTCAATTAACAAAAAGCCCACACATCCAATTAGATCGTAAGTCCTCTAATAGACTATCGATTCCTCACATTAGGTCTCTCTTTGTATAAATTACTGATTTCATTATTTGCATGATCTATTTAATTTTTTAACTCTCATTACCTAATTTAATCGTTTTGCTGTCGGTTCACTCTCTCGATTTGTTACCAAAGCATGCAAATATAAAAAATAATCACAATACCTAATGTATTAACAGTAAAAGAAATCAAATTAACATTGATTCAAGGACAAATCCCTAAAGGAGTTTAGAACATCATTAACAACATGTTCAACATTCTCAAACCCAAGTAATACATCAAGATGAAGTAACTAAATAAGAGAAAGTACGAAAGAACTTAAAATGGCTAAGTTGGAGTGGTTGGACAACAGTTACAGATGCTCCTGTCCCCTTCTCTCCTTCTTCTCTCTTCCTTATGTTCTCTCTCAAGTGGAAAATGGGGACACGAAAAATTAGGGTTCTTTGCCCTCTCTATAGTTTTTCTATTTAGGCTAAAATCTAGGTTTTACCCTGGCCCAAAAAGTCTAAATAGATTTTTTGAGCTCATTCGCGTCTGCTATCGCGTAGGTCACAATCGTGGCTTGTTAATTTTGCTTCTGTCACAATCACGGGCTTGGATCTTTCATCCGACTTCTTCCAAATCTTCTTCGTTCTTCAATATCTAATCTCAAACACTAACAAACACATTAAGACACCTCAAATACATAAAATTTAAGCTCAATAGCATGCTCTAGCATATAAGACACTCGAAACATAAATATTTAACTAAATAACATAATCCTAACCTAAATATGCACTGATCATTCAACTTAACAACTAAACACATCCTATACTACACACTAAAACATTATGCAATCTACCATTATCAATCTGCAAAGCTTATTCATCACATAGATGATCTTCAATTGAGTAATCAATTAGCGCTATCTAATTCCCTACATATACCTTTTTTTAAGGTTAATCTGCTATTTGTTAATAAGCTTACCATTGCTGCTTGTAAAATTTGATTTCTATCATATTTTTTTGCATAATACAAGACCTAATAATTGAACAAATGCTTTTAGTAACAAAAGTGGGAGGAAGTTTATATATTATTGATTTAAGTTCTTATCACCCAAAAACTATTAAATAATATACCTTCAAACTGTATACAAGCCTCTATGTCAACTTTGTAAATACCACCAATCCTTATCACCAACGACTGATTGTCCCTTTATAAATGTAAACATTTGAGTATGATAAAGGATTACATTACTGAAACTGATTCTCCATATAATATATGTCATTTGTTCAAGTACATTAGGTTAGTTTTTCAAAGCAATTCTATTTTTAAGCTTATTCATGTTGATTTATAAGGACCTTATACATATGCTTTCATTAATGAAGGTCAATATTTTTTGACTATAGCAAATAACTTTAATGAAATTATATGAAATTTTCTTCTCAAATGTAAACAAAAACCTACTTAAAACCATCAACAACTTCTTTAAATTGACAAAAAATAAATTTCATATGTCTGTTAAGGTCGTTAAAATATAAAATAGAACATAAGTCACTAATACTTCTTGTCAGAACTTGTTGTCAAATCTTGGTATTATTCATTAGAAAATTTATGTATATACTCCCCAAAATATGTGTTATGAAGAGAAGTATAGACATTGCAGGTTACTTGAGTTATGATAAAATTTATCTATTAAATTCCACAGTGAAGTCATTCTTATAACTACATACCTCATTAATAAGCTAACTTTCTATTCTTTCTTTTAGAAACTTTAGTTGTTTTTTTTCAACTATTATTCCTTATAAGGACAAATTTGAACCTAAAGCTTTTGAAGCCATATTTGTTGCCTACTCTGTTGGATAGAAGACATATAAATTGTATGATGTAGAATCTAAAAAGATAATTGCTTCTAGAGATGTTATATTCTATGAATATATTTTTCTTATCAAACAATTACAAAAAGTGATCAATTTACTCCTTTTTACATGTGACCTTTTAGATACAATTATACTGTAACTAAATTCTATTGAAATTCCTCAACCTGACCAAAACCTTGATGATACTATTCCACCTAAGTCTCTGCCACATAAAATTAGTTATATAAAAACCCATTAGCTTTGAGATTCCAAGTTAAATACCCAATTTAGAAATAAATTCGACTAGAAAAAGTAATACAACTAAACACCAACCCCAATTCATACAAGATTTTGTCTCAAATAATGTAAAATCAATATAAGCTTCAACTTCTATTGTGAGCAAACATCAATCATCACCCCAAACACCATAGATTTACCCATACATTGCATCACTCAATATGTGTGTGTGTGTTTGTATGTGTGTGTGTGTATGTGTGAATTTATTTCTTTAATACTCGACATATATATATATATATACACACATACACACACACGCACACATTTCAATACTGGCTTTAGAAGAGAATTAGACATGGGAGTTAATTGAATTGCCTCTTAGAAAGAAATCCATATAATGTAAATGAGTGTACAAATTCAAGCATAAATATGATGGCACTGTGGACAAATATAAGGCAAGATTAGTGGCAAAAGATTATAATCAAGTTGAAGGAGAAGATTATCATGATATTTTTCATCCGTAGCCAAAATGGTGACTGTTAGAACATTCTTAGCCAGTACAATAGCCAAGCTAGGACATCTTGATCAATTAGATACAAACAGTTCTTTGTTACATGGTTATTTAAACGAAGAAGTTTATATGATGCTCCCACAAGGTTATAATAAAGCAACATTTGGTCAAGTTTGTGAATTGAAGAGATCATTCTATCTTTTCAAACAAGCTGTAATTTATATAATGGAACTAGGAATTTACTTGTTAATTTCACTAATATGGATTTCACCCTTCGACCTATGAAAATTGTTTGTTTGTCAAAGGAAATGATCATAATTTCTTGGCATTTATTATCTATATAAATTCTGTTTTGCTTATATATGCATCAAAATATGATATTATTGCTACAAAGAAGTTCATCAAGAATTCACCATAAAAATTTAGGACCAACTAAATATTTTATGGATTTGGAACTAGTTAGATCAACTTAAAAAATGTAAATTAGTTAGAGAAAATATGCACTAGATTTTCTAACAGATGTGGGACTCACATACACAAAAGCTCAATTAAATTCCCGTCCTAAAATTCAAAAATTCAATTTTGATGATGCTTCTCCACTTTAAGAACTAGATAAATATATAAGATTAGTTGGAGGACCTGGAATTCATTAAAGCAACATTACAAACTTGGACAACAGTTAAGTTAATTTGTTCATTCCCCTATTAAACATCTTCAGAAAGTAGTTATCCATGTGCTTAAATACCTTAAAGGTTGTCTTTCAAGTAGATTTTTCTTCCTTGTTTCATCCTCATTCACTCTTACTGCTTGTTATGATATACATTGGGTAGCTTGTACATTTACAAGAAGGTCGCTTACAGGTTATTGTATTTTTTCTGAGTTCCACTTTAGTTTTCTTGAAAAACTAAAAAACAACTTGCAGTCTCGAAATCATTTGTTGAAGCTAAATATATGAGCATAGGAGTCACATTTTATGAGTTTTAGTGGCTTACCTATTTATAAGATTTGAAAATTCCAATTTCCTTTCTTATACCTCTCTGTTGTGATAATCAAAAAAATTATATATTACATCTAATCCAGTGTTTCATTAAAATACTAAACAATTATATATTAAGGTTAGTTTCATTCATCCTTAGTATTTTTCTTCCAAAAATCAATTAGTTGATCTTTTTACTAATTCTGATTAATACTACACCATTACATATTGTATTATTCAAGTTGAGGTTATGTGATTGGCACCAAGCTCCAACTTGAGGGGGATGAAGAATGTATAAAGCAATAATTACTAAATGATGCTAGAAAAAGTTAGAAAAAGATAGACGGTGTTAAGAGCTGAAGCTTAGAAGAAGTGAAGTGCTAGGAGTTGGAGTTGAGTTATGTCATGTATTTTTATATTAGTTATAATTAGTAAAAAGTTGTTTAGCTTAGTAGTTTTCTGTTATACATGTAAGTAGTATGCAATTTATTTTAAAGTTTAGATCTATAAATAGCTAGCTGATGTATAAAAATTCATTGGAATTAATGAAGTTTTAAACTTTGTACAAGATGATTGAGATTGCCTCGGTTAAACATAAAATACAAAATTACAAAAATTCCAATATTAATAATATGTAGGTACTATGATATTGAACACCTAATTTGAATTCCAAACTACCTTTAAGATTATAAACTATAAAAAGATGAATAATTGTATTCAATATTTCTTGAATAAGTTACAAGGAAATATATATATGAAAGGATCCTTAGAATATGTCCTAGAAATTAGGGGATATACACAATTATGCGAAGATATACATAAATACACAATCAATTAATCAAATAACTATTTAATAATTATTTCCTATTAAAAGTGCATAAAGACCATTACTCCCCCTCAAGGTGGTCAATGAATGTGTTTCATTCCCAACTTACTAATAAAGTCTTCAAAGGTTGTACAAGGCAATCCTTTTGTTAAAAAATAAAGTATTTGCTCCTTTGATGAGATGAAGGGGATGAATACCAAGCCACTATTCAATTTTTCTTTTATAAAATGTTTGTTAACTTCCACATGTTTAGTTCGATCATGTTGAATAGAGTTGTTTATCATAGTATAATTTCATTAGACCTTCCCATATAATTTTTAAGTCATCAAGAACTATTTTTAACTGAAACAACTTGCAAACCCCTAATGCCATAGATCTAAATTATGATCTTGACACAACATTATGTTTTTTTACTGTTCTATAAAACAATATTTCCTCTCATAAAAATAAAATATTCTAAAGTTGATCTTTATCCACTAAGAAACTTAATTTGCATTTATGTAGGCTTGTATTGTAATATTTTCTCTTTTAAATAAAATTCTTCCCAAACTACCTTTTAGATACTGCAAAAGTCTATACACAACCTTGAGGTGTACTTCTTTAGGGTTTTGCATAACTTGGCTTACCACACTTACTGAAAGGGCGATGTCTATTCATGCATGTGTTAAGTATATTAATTTTCCAATCAACCTTTGATAGGCTCTTTTGTCTATTGCTTTATCATATAATGCATCACTTAACCTAGGATTGGACTTAAACGAAGTAGCCATTGGGTTGAATCTTAACCTTCTTGTCTCTTTTCACAAATCAACATATATTTTGTTGTGAAATAAATATTCCTTGGCTTAAATGTGCAACCTCAATTTCTAAAAAACAATTCAACTTTCCCAGCTTTTTAATATCAATTTCTTATAATATTTTTTTTCTTCAACACTAGCATCTCTTCTTCATCATTTTAAGTGACCATTATGTCATCCACATACACCAATAACATTGTTATTCCTTGTGTCTTTAAGTGTTTGATAAATAGGGAATTCTCTCTATGGCTTTGCTTATACCTCATAAATCTTCCAAACTATGGTCTTGGTGATTGTTTTAGTTCATAAAGGGTCTTTTTTAATTTGCACACCATTCCATTTGAGATTCAAAGACAAGTGGAATTTTCGTGTATATTTGTTCTTCCAATTCTCCAGGGAAGAAGGTGTTTTTAACCACATATTGTTGTAGCTTCTAGCCAAGGTTGGTAGCTAGTGACAATAAAATCATGACAACATTCATTTTTGCTCCTGGTGCAATTGTTTCTAGGTAATCTATCTCATAGGTTTGGGTATTAAACCTTTGGCAGCTAACTTGACCTTATATCTTTCAACAGTCCTATCATATCTATACTTAATGTGAATACACACATGCATCTAACCAATTTTTTAATCCTCAGGTAGTTCCACCAACTCTTTTAAGTTTTTTTTTTTTTTGGATCCATCCATCTCACTTTTCATGGTATTTCTCATCTCCTATGCTTCGGCTTTGGAATGAGAATGATAAGAAGATTTTTAAGAAAGGTTTGGTGTTTTTCGAATAGGTTTTGATATGTCATAAACATATATAATGGGTGTTGTGTGAAGGTTCTAGCACCTTTTTTGAAGGCGATAGGTAATTTAAATCACTAGGTTGAACTTGTGGGTCAAGGTTAAGCTCGTCATCAATATGTTGATCAAGTTTGAATAAACTCGCGGTAGGCTTAATTAGTTACAGGCAATGTCATCTTCAGCTCATGTAGTAAGTTTATGCTATTGCTTATACTAAAGGTTACTTTTTGGACACGCACAAATAAAACCAATCAAAATTGTCTTAGAGAGTTATCATTAAATTATGACCCCATTTCATTTTGATGGACTTCTGGGGTTTCATTGACTGTTTGCACAGCACAGTACAGAAGATACAGCAGAAGATAATGAGAATGACAATGAAGAGGAGGAAAATCGAGAGGAACATGGCAACGAGAAAGACAGTATCAACGATGATTTAACCCTTAGTATTAAAACATAAAACGATGAGTTGGAGCAACCATTAAAGTTACTCTTTTTTATTGAAAGATCATGTATTCAAGTCAAAAAAATAGCTTCTTTTGTAAAATATAAAGAGAAGACTTCAAATAATTGATCATCCTTCTTAAACTCTCGTAAAGCGAAAAGCCTTACGCGCTGAGACAACACTTTATTAGACATACATTTTCTTGATAATGACACTTTACCAAAGAGTAATAAAGGAAATATGCAGACCGAAGTTAAATAACGCCAGATAAAAGGAGCTGTAGCATCTTGTAAAGAGAACCTTTCTCAAAGTTCCAGTCATGTGGTAACCATCCTTCAACACAACAGATTTTGTTCCAGTCATGCTGGAACCACTATTGATTCATAATATTGAAAATCACCAACTTTTTTCATCCCGAGAGCATGTTATATTGATAGAACCATGCTGTCTTCGTTGTTCCATGCTTAAAAGGGAGAAAATGTATCAATATTCAATATTGCCGGTATCAAAGTTTTTGAGAGAACAAATTACTTTCTTGAACGTTTTTAACACATCAAACAGAACTAAACTAGTAGTTTTGCGAAAAGAAACAATTAGGCTGCTATATAGTTGTCAACAAGAGTGCTACAATTAACAGTAACAAAGAAAACCTTGTGCAAAGCACTGGCAATAGAATTTGAAATATGTTCATAATCCATCTCACAAGCTGTTACGAGAATCAATTCTTCATTGCGTAACTCCAGAGATCCTCTCATTTAGGGAGATTTTCGAAGAATCTCTTCGGATGGTATCTCAAATGTTGCTCCAGCGTGTTCTTTACCGGGCTTAACCTCTGCGCCAGTCAGTATCGGCATTCACGATTAAGTTTGCTTGACAGAAATTTGGCTAATCACACATAAATGCTTATAGGAAATATTAGAGACCATCGTTATCCCCATGCATTATCAACTAAAAGGTAACAATTCTAGAGCCTAATTATCAGAAATTTCTATTTAAACAGGTTTAAGGAACATTAATGATACTATCAATCTGAATCGACACGCCTACAAAGTGCCATTACGAAGTGCCCAACGAGTGCATCTTAACAAACATGTGGGGTGCGAATCGTCTGTAGCTAGACGCGAGCACAAAAACAAGCAGAAAAGAGAAGGGGTTGATGGGCGAATGTCAAATTACCGTAGCCTCCGCGTTCATTGAGTTTGGCTTGGACGATCATGGTGGATATGAAATGGGTGGCTTCACGTGCCTCTTCCAACAGCCTTTGGATGTCGCTGGCGGAGGTCACATGACGGTTCTCCTCGAACTTCTTCCTAATCTCGCGGGCTGATGCCTTGAGCATCAAATCGTCGCCGGAGAAGGATTTGTGGGTGGCTCTTATCAGCGCTCTGTATGCGCTCAATGCTTCTCCTCTCATTATCTGTCTTCCTCTCAAAGCCGCACGATGCAGCGCAACACTTTATAAATAAAAAGCGACTGGCTAAACTACGTCGTTTCTGGTAAAGAAAGTCACTTTACCTGCTACCTCTTTTTTTTTTTTTGGAAGCTCCAATCAACTTTATCAATTTGAGGAATCCATTTTCTTGAGAGAATAGAGTAGAGAAGTGGAAACAGTAGTAAGAACAGTGTATATTGTGTATGGTCCGTCCATCAAGACAAGAGTGCAAACAAAAATACCACCATAATACGCAAGAGCAAAAGACATTAACAGCAGTAGTTGTACAATCTCAAGGTTAAAAAGTTGAAAAATGCCCGTCAAAGTGAATGAGAAAAATATAATGTTGAGATGTTAAAACTTAATCAACCATTCTGCAATCATGCTTCTTGCGGCGGCATCTGTGAATATAATGGGCTTTTTTATCAGAGAAGCTTTTCTCTCCAACACTGACACCATCCACATTAGAACCTGTATCTGCTCCTGGAAATGGGATAACGCCATTAGTATGCATTCTAAATG
Organism: Erythroxylum echinodendron; assembly: GCA_027575705.1. NCBI lineage: Eukaryota > Viridiplantae > Streptophyta > Magnoliopsida > Malpighiales > Erythroxylaceae > Erythroxylum > Erythroxylum echinodendron. The sequence continues at coordinate 7,549,168 of JANZXR010000004.1, forward strand.
AATGGACTATGGCAGATTAGGATGGGTATACAATACCATTAGTTTATTCGCAAAGATATTTCTGTCTCAATCCTTTTGAAATGATCACTTTTCTATATCAAAAACCAAATTGATTTCTAATCAACAGAGATAAGGAAGGCAGATCTTGGTTTTCTTTCAAGAGTATTATTTCACCAAAAAAAAAAAAAAAGACACTGCTTCCAATCCAAAATCTAGACTGCCATATATGCAGAACATCAACTTTTTAGAGCCCAAAACAAAAGAGGGAAGGGAAAAGAATTAAACCTCCATAATGATTGCCCCAGAACAATAATCTCGAGTCATCCTCCTCTTCATCAACCTCATCTCCATACCCAAACTCCGCATCTCCTCTATACCCAGGTTCACTCCCGTAACCAGATTCGTTCCCTTGAGGATCAAAATTACCAAACTGCCCACACCCAACCATATAATCTCTCTCCTCTCTCTCCCTATAATTCTTGGCTTCACCCACATCCAACGCCCAATTCGCATCCCCATTCCCAAACAGCTCTCCACTCGAGTCCGTCCCCATCGCCACCGGGAAATCCGAACACGTCCCGGGAGCAGCCGAGGCCCCAACCGAGCTCCGGCCAGAAACGGAGCGGGATCCTCGGCGGCGGCGGCGCTTGCGATCTAAGAGCCTGAAGCTGGGTCTCTTGTAGGTGGTGCGGGGCTTATCGTCGTCGAGAAGGGAGAGCCTTGACATGTCAATGAAGTCGATGGAGAAGGAGGTTGTGCGATTGGAGAGGCACGGGCGCTTGGTCAGAGAGTGGGAGTGAAGAAGAGTGGTACTGGTAGAGGTTGCTGTTGTTCGATGGGGTTTCGGAGGATCGGAGTCTAGGTATTGGGTATGGAACGGTCTCCATGTATTGAGATGGAGAGTGCATGAGTCGATTGAGTGGGGGGAATCTAGGGTTTTGTTAGACATCATGAGAAAGCTATTGTCGGAAACCCAAGATGGGTTTCTTCTGTAAGTTCTGGTGTCGTTTCAATATCGTACATTCTTTAATTTGCAGGTCAAATAGGGAGGCAAAGAGTGAATAGGACCTAGATGAATGTAGAACGGGGAAAAGATACGGAGAGAGAGAGAGAGAGAGTTCAGCAGAGGTAGAGCCTTGCGAACCAAACACTAACACCCGGCAATCTGAAAAATGAGCCAATGAGGTCCCACTCTGGCCCACTCGTTTTGTTTGTTTGTGACTTATGATATAACGTGGATACACTTAAATAACGATAATAAGTTGCAACAGCATTTGCAGTCTCAGCTACAAGACACTGTACCAGAAGAACAACACTCCTACATGATCCAAATTATCAAAATGATCCTCGGCTCGGCGACACGAGTTGATTTTGTTAAAAAAGCTGCATAAGATATCCTATAAAATCATATTCCATTAGGATCCAGTGTTTTATGAAATAACTTAAGAGAACATGAATACATTCCCCTCAAAAAACTAATTTGCCAATTCAAAAAGCACCGGGCACGAGGTATTTGGGTGATTCAATATAAATCTAATGCAGAACCAAGTGAGGTTATTTCCTCGATTCCTTGGATATCATGCAGGAACTGTCTATAGGTGGCTGCATAACTGCCAAACTGAATTTCAGCGGGTGGATGAACATTAAAAACATAACAGATTGGCTTTGATTTCAGCATCGGTTTCCTAGTGGGAACAATATCAGAAAAATGCCCAAAGCTTGCTTCATCAAATGGGAAGGATTTTCTCAGGACAAAGAAGCTCTCTCTGCCCAACTTCTCCACCTGAAAAATTAAATACATGCCTTCAGATTGATTCATCCACAAAAAGATGTGCAAAAACAACATCCGTAAGCATAACCAAGGGGCACACGCATGTGGAAACTATGTCGTTCAGTGCAATGTGGCAAACAAAATGTGAGCACGCAAGAAATCTAACACCGAATACCGACAGTGATGTGAAAAGAATGTTCCACTGGAAACTATACCTGTAGTTGTGCAAACCTAATATTGTTCATGGTCAGGATAAGTTGAACATCATACAAGTCATCAAATAACATTCTGTGGGCCAAAGACTTGAAAATATTCTGGACAAGAACCTTTTGCCTGTTCAAATCTTCAGCATAGCTTTCTAAATTAGCTAGCCATAATATGCATTTCAGTTTACTCCATGGAATGGGGTTCTCCTTTGCTCTGGAAACAATTGTCTGGTGTGGGTCTTGAATGCCCCATAAAATACTCATACCAGACAATAAAGGGTCATGGATTGTGGTTTCTGACATACAAGTTGTCGTAATTATTTTGCATGGATCAAAGTGGCGAGCAACTTTAGAGCATAACTGTAATCCAGTGTCATCCAATAGAAGGATGTACCCATCAGAAGATGTTGGGAATAACTGCAGAAGGGAAGTAGAACTTGCAAAATCATCTTCAGGTGAAGAGGGCATTGTGATTGTTGATGATGACGTTGAATCTAGATTATGAGAGAAGAAGCACGTTTCTCCGTTTCGACAGCCCTGCAGATCCACTTCCATAAGCATAATAAATGATATAAACAAAAAGGAAGACATCAAACTAAGAGGCAACCAGAAACTAGTCCCCACTAAGAAAAACTTTATTCCCAAACACAACAGTGCCAAATAGACAGTTGAACTTGCGGCTCTTCTGCAACAGCTGACTCCTAATTGTTCTTCTGAGTAACCATATCAATGCAAAATGAACTAAGTGTTATTTCAAAAGGTTAAGGACCAATACACATACATCTCAATTAGCATAAATTTTATCTCCCTGCAGCACTGCAACTTCATATTTTATCTCCATAAAATGATAGCCAAAGCCCTATGTAACTTTTAAGAAAATTTTCAAGATGAAACATGTTCCACTTAGCACAAGTTTTTGGTAAACAGAAAGGGTAAATGACCTAAAATAATTTCATATAAAATTGAAGCCCAGAAGTGAAAATACCTGTAGAGTGAAAAAGAATTTGCATGCTGGACTTTTTGCTCGAGGAGAATGAGAAAAAGCACACTGATCGCCATTCTTGCAAGAGCCATTCGCAAAATATACACATAAAGGAGTTTCCCCATAGGTGATAGGCACACTTTTGTTAACGTCATTATATTGATCATTCCATGTGCTTTCAGAATTTTGCAATCTTATCTATTTTAACATGAAAAAATTCCAAAGAATTATTATCAAGAAAATAATAACCAAACGAAGGGGAAATGTAATTTTACCTCTGTAATAATTTTGGTAAACTTTTCAGACATATCAATTTTTCCAAAATGACCAGAATTCACAAATGGTACAGCTAAGCATTTTATTGTCTCAATGGATGGCTCAGTGTTCTCATCATCTTCAGCACCAACACCCATCTTCTCATTGGGTTGACAACTTAGCAGGCATGTGTGCAAGAATTCACAATGATCATAATAGCTTGGCAGGCCATCACATCTACCCAGAAATTTGGGCCGAAACACGTGCACTGAATGTAGTATATCTTCATCTGGGGAAAAAAAAAAAGAAGCGAAACTTAAGAATAACCCAGGAAGGAGAAAAAAGAAGAAAAGCAAAAGAAAATCTAATTTGAAATGAATCTTTCAAAAAAAAATCTAATTTGAAATGAGGTTTCACATAGGTAGCTAAAAATGTGTATGAACCCATACACCGCTCTGCGATATGATGTAGTGACGACCGGACAAGATTATGGAAACAGCACCATTCCTCTTCAATCTGAGGTAGAAATAATGTTGTATCTTCCGTTTGTTTTACCTCTAAAACTTCTGTCAAGTATTCAAGGCGATGCTTGTCCTTCAGAGCAAAGAACAAATATCAAACATCACAAAATCCTTTAAAGCAAAGCACATTGCTCAGTGAAAAGAGTATTCCTACAGCAAGGAGAAGAAAGATATTGTTTTACCTTGAATACATGTTGCCAAAATTGATATGCATAAAAGTTCCCCAACAAAATCGCCTCTTTTTGACCTATTTTCAAATTGCTGTCGCAAGTTCCACCAAAGTGATGGTATGCGTACTCTGTAAACTGAGGTGGAGAACTGATTTACCGTAAGTACATAATTTTTGGAACAGCCAAATGTATAAAGGATATTATCATACCAGATGCTTCTGACCAAATGGACGAAGAATCGGTAGAGGCAGCGTGTCCATCAATATGCCAAGCAGAATGCCTTCACGCAGTAATCCAATATCTCCAAATTTTAGCACTATTATAGAAGCATCAAATGTCAAGGACAAGCTTGCAAGCAAGTGTCCATAAAATGTAGGCTGATACCGGCCTCTTGCTGATTGAACTAATGCATCCATTTGAACAAGCAAGTTTATTGCATCTTCAATAACCTCAGGATTTGGGGGGTCCAAAGCCTTCTGCAATAACACTAGCATCATAATTTCACAATTAGATTGTGCATAATCCTTTTTTTTGGGCTGGGTACATACAAGTCATGCAAAAAAGTTCAAATTAATCTTTAAGGCCAGCATAAAAAGTGGAAGCTAATATCTATTGATCACACAGACTAGATTTTTAACACTCTGCCTTCATCACATACTTATATACACATGTAGATTTCAGATGCATACAATAAAATCAAGATAACAAGAAAACTGATAGGACCCCAATGTTTAAGTCTATGATTGATAAGGTAAGCCGGGACAAAGGATAAGAGGTAAGCCAGGACAAAGGATAAGGGGTCAACACAGAAATTACAGTAATCTAGAATAGGTTCAAATACCGTTCTAAGAACCTGAATAAATTACAAAAACAACTAATGCATCTGGATTTTTTAATAAGCTGATCATGCAAATATAGTCATAACTCATAAAAGACTAAAAAGCATAACTATAAAAAGACACAGCAAATCAATCAGACCCAACTTGGAGTATCTTTAGTCAGAGGTGATTTGAAACATTCTTGCCCCATCACTAGACATAAAAGTTGAGCATACAGTTTGCATCAAATATGAACATCATAGACATACATTTGGGATCATTTATAGCTCTTGATTCGGCACAGCATGTCAAAAGCACTTGTTGCCGCAGTGACAACTTTAGTATAGTTGGCGACTCAAACTCCTCAAGCTTATTGAAAAATGATCTTGTAACCAATCGATAAATGTGGCCATCACAAGTTCGACCAGTCCTCCCTTTACGTTGATCAGCCTAAAAGATAAGTTTAATGATTAAGCGAAAGAAATCATAGAATTTGGACCCATGTGTAATATGCTCTGAATACCTGAGATTTAGAAATCCAAACAATCTCAGTTGAGTCCTGCTTACTGGTATTGTCCCAGAAAACTTGCAAAGATCGACATGTATCAATCACATAGGCTACTTGAGGTATGGTCACAGATGATTCAGCAATATTTGTTGCCAGTATCACCTAGCAAAATACAAGTGAAAATGCGCAATGTTGGTAAGATTCAGAATTACCTACCCTCAACCAAAGGAGTAAAGATCTCAAAATTATTTGCAAAAGGTGGGGATTTAATAGTTAATATTTAATTCCAGAATCTGTAACATTCTATTGCAGTATGCAGCCTAGTCCGTAAGACCCTACTGAATATGCTTAACCCAAAAAAAAAAGGGGGATCATCACTGAATAGACAAGTTATAAGAGGCCATCACAGAAGAATGCAAATTTCTAGGAAGAAAAGGGCAAACCAGAAATTAAGACATTAGCCTCAATGTTATCTTGAAAACATTTTAGTCAAAATACAAGTTTGAATCCTGTTTCCTAACATGAAATTGAAACTATGCAATCTTAAGGAGGTAGGAGCATACCCTACGGTGGGTTTTCAAGACTTTCATAGCCATGAGAGCTTGTTCGATGTCAATGCTTCGATGTAGGATATGAACCTTGAAAGATGAACCAAGAGGCAACAAACGGAACCACTGCTGCTCCAAGTCAAAGTATGTTGGAAGAAAAATCAAAATGCCCTTTTCAATGTCTGGTTCATGTTCATGAATGTGTATAACCAAATCATAAATAAGCTTATGCACTTCAGGTTTCATATCAGCAGCAGCAATACTAGGGCTATATCCTGAACAATATTCCGAACTGATTCCAAGTTCAGATACCTAGTCCACCCAAAAAAAAAAAATTCATTAGCAACATTATCAGAAGTGCTATCACATAACCAGTCAGAATGCTCCAACACTGCCTCTTAGGTTTATCATGTGTTTCAACTAAAATTGCAACAAAATATTCATATCATATCCTACAACATTAAAGGAAATTAGGCACAAAAAATGTTTCAAATAGCAATGTCGCACAACTGATGTAATTGCTAAGCTTCAGTAAATAAAATATGAAATTGAAGAACGTGATTTAAAATCATTCAAAATTCTGGCCCCTCTAAGAAATTTGAGTTGGATTACCCATACAAATTATTTTCTAAATAAAAGAACATAAACAAACCAAGTAAGAGCTATTGCCTGCTCAAGATATGTAACTCTCCTTTGAAAAATGGCTTGCTGGCTTGAACTGGGAATCGCAAGCACTTGAACTCTTTCACCCCTACCAAGATCTTTAAAGTAATCCCGGTATCTTGATATATCAGCAGTTGCAGACATCAATATCACCCTGAGAAGGCAAAAAATTTAGCAAAATCTTAAGGAGCACTATTCGGAGACTCAAAATATGGTATGTCCTATATATGACACGATAGCACATTACAAATGCTAAATTTCGCATAACAGAATGAGAAGTGAAATTCACAAAACCTTAAAGTTCAAACTTACCCACCCTGAACTTTAAAAAGTATTAATACAATGGCATATTGCATAGTAAGATCATACACAGAAGCAGAAGGCACACCTGAGATCTCTGTTCTTTAGTAGAAACTGTTTCACACAAACAAGAACAAGATCAGACTCAACCGATCTTTCATGCACTTCATCAAGAATGACAACCTTGTACTTGAGAGCATTTGGTCCTTTATCTCGCATTTCATCCAACACCACTCCAGCTGTTTTAAAGACAATCTTTGATCTGGAAAAATAAAGATTATACCAAAACATAAAACATAAAGTCCTTGAAATTAAAAAGGAAGGGGGATTATTGAGGCGGTAGTAAAGCAAAGACATGGGAAGAGGGAATCTTTAGGTAACAAACTCAAGTACAAATAAGTTATTTGCATTCAAGTACCTGATCATGTCATGTGAAGAATAAACTTAAATAATGTTGAAACCTGAAACAGGTACAAACCCAAGCATACAACTCGCACATTTTTTTTTAAATTTCTTTGCAAGGTAGCGAACTGTATCCAAAATATGTACTAGCCTCTAGCTAACCCTTTTCCCAAGAAGAGACTCAATAACAGCAGTTAATCTGATTTCATTGATTATAATTAGCAGAAAATATTTTCTACCCCACAAATAGAAATGCATGCCTAAATGATTAATTCCAGAACCTCAAAATATAGGAAGAGGAGAAACAGAATTTCTGCATTTTCCATAAATAGGCAGCCCGGAAGCTGGTCATTTGTTAATCATTCTAATCAAAATTTTTTCCGTGAAGTGGAAAGTACGTAGTAAAAAAATGGTGTTTGAAACAGGACAAAGGAAATGATATAATGGACGCAGAAAATCACTTGAATAGCTCAAAGTTGCTAGAAAAGAACGTCTTAAAACCAAGAGAAATTGTGTAGAAAGCCACCTTGGGGATAAAAGCTTGGAATGCCCTATGTGGTATCCAACCTCCCCTCCCAATTCACAGTTGCGAGCTTTAGCAACTACTTTAGCGATGGCAACAACTGCAAGTCTCCTTGGTTGTGTACATAGAATGGGCTCCATGTTTTTTTCCAGAAGAAACTGGGGAATTTGAGAGCTCTTTCCTTAAAAAAAAAGGTAGAATTAAAATGTGAAACAAATTACACACAAAATCAGAAGAAGGCTGAATATTGGTAAAGTTCGTAAGAATAATCATAACAAAAGTCGTAGAGAAAATAAGCTAACGCAGAAATTTCATTTTACTGTTCATTTCATAACTCCTACCTTGCGCCTAAAAGCACGCAACACATTACAGTATTATAATAGCAAACGAACGGAAAATATCAACTACACCAGATGATTCAAGCAACATTCACTCGGAGGGTAACGTACGGAGAGCAAAAACTAAAAAGAAATTACAAGGTGAACAGCGCTTCTCGAAGAGTCCTTACGTTCTTTCATTAGACAAACAAGACTAAACGACTTACGAGAAGAAAACAGAAATTAATGACGGTTCAAACTTGATCCTCGCGAATAAAGCCAAAAAGCGAGAGAATAAGGAGCAAAAGTCGAGTGAGAGTACCGCAACCAGTCTCGCCGACGATGAGAGTGACTCGATTTTCCAGAATTTTCTCGACGATCTTCTCCTTCATAGACAGTATAGGCAGAGACGCGAAGTTGGACTTGGACGGTTCAAAAGTAGCAGAACTCGAAGAGCAAAGCGAATGTGTCGGAGAAGTAGGCGCCATCTTTCTCAAACGCTAGAGCGCGTGCAAGCAAACTCTAGCTCTCTCAAGTCTTGCTCCCTTCTTCTTCAACTGTACGGATAGAGGGAGAGGCAATGCAGATGATTTGCTACCACTTTTGGGTATACGAGCAGAGCTGAGCTGACTTTGGCTATCTCACACCTCAGTCGTTTCGTTTCCTGTGGGAGAAATCACATATGGGCTACCCTAGATGTGATCGGAGAGAGGCCAACCTGTTCAATGTTGTATCACTTGTATGTAGCTCAAAAGTCGAGTGATCCATAATTCGCTTGCGATTTAAAGGCTAGGTACGTGGACGCGATGCAGCTGATTGGGTAATGCGAGTCCACGCCTTCTTCCACAAGTTAACCGCACAGTGTCCTTGAAATTTCTGAGAATCTTTGTTGTGGCGCCCATGCCAATTGTTTCTCGTGTGGACTGCTTTGATGAGTTGGACATTGGACGGTTGTGATCTCGTCTATGCAAGGTCTACGTGGTCTGTTTGGTTAGTAGCCGAGTCAGGTTTCCTCTCCGGCTAAGGAAATGACCGCTCAAAGAAAGAAAGAAGACTATTAAGCACCCCGAGAAAAAGGGAAAATGATTGGAACGACAAATATTAAAAACAAAAAACAAGAAGTGCCCAAGTTAATCCATGTACATAAAAGGCACATGATCGCGTTTGAGAAGTCAGGGTGATTGAATTTGAAGGAAATAACAATGTGGTCATTTTGATACATATCAGAAATCAATAATCCTTCAAGGAGAAGATGATAATGTAATCTTTTTCATTTAAGGAAATCTTCAAGTTGATAAGCCCAACAACAATTTGAAAAGTCAACAAAGATTTCATCGAATTATTTAATAAATTTAAGTCGTATTAGAATCCAATTTTTTTCAATATAAGTCGTATTAGAATTCAATCATTTTCATGATTTCATTTGATCCCATTGGATTAGGAATATCTTATGCATGTTCATGTTTTCAAAATCATTAGTTATTATCATTTTTAAAAGATAAGATATTTAATGTTTAAAATGTTAAAGTTAAACTTCCATATGATAAAATCGGATAAAGATTAAAAAATAAAAATTTTAAAGTATGATTAAAAAATTATTTTTATTAACTGAATAATTTAAAGTTTAATCAAAAAAGAAGTATTAAATGAAGATTAATTGATTTATTTTAGTTTATAAAAATTTATTAATTTACAAAAATTGATCGATTAATTAATAAATTGATAGTTTTTAATAATAAAGGTTATTAAAATAAACTGAACCAAAAATTGAAAAAATATACAATTCAAGTTTTGTATAGTTGAATCAATCAAATTTTACAAATCTTGTTTGGTAAATAGCTGATCAGTTATTTTTTGGCGGATTGAGATGTAGTTGGTTGTTTGATTATATCAAACCATTGATAATCATGTTTGGTAATCAACTGATTAGGTTGACAGATTAAACACAATATATTGTTTTTAAAAATGTTCTTGTAAGGAGCGTTTTGCTTCAACGGCTAAGAAATAAAAGGACGAAAAGATAATTATGCCCAAAAGTTATTACAAAACAGAAAGGAAAGAGAAAGAGAAAGAGAAATTAAAAGAGATAAAGATAAAGATATAAATAAATAAGTGTCTGTTTAGTTGAGCTTTTGTCAGTAGAGCTCTTCTGATAAGAGCTTTTCTAAGAAACTAATTGATTGTTTGGCTGTCATTTAAAAAAGAGCTTTTTTGAAAGAGCTTCATACAATAGACTATTTGGCAACATAAAAATAAAAAATACTTTTAATTTTAACTATATTTTATTTTATAATAAAATTATTTATGCATATAAATATTATTCAAAATATATTAAACAATATGCAAAGCTTTTGTTGTAGAAAAAATGCTTATTCACTCTAAGCTCAACCAAACAAGAACTAAGTATAAAGTATAAATTCAATTACTTGAAGTTAAAAAATAATTTAGTTTATAAAAAAATTAAACCAAGTTGGAATTTTTTAAAATAAAATTTTGTGTTTCATATTAGTATTATTATTTTTAAAAAAAATTTATTTTTAATTAAATAAAATAAGTATCATTAAATTTGGTATTGTACAATACAAAAATAGCTATAAAATTATTTTATACTAACCAAAATTTTTTCTAATGATAGATTCAAAGATTGTATTGGGTAGGAAAGTTTAACTTACATTCATTGTACTTATTAATACTTAGATTAAATTTTGTAATTAAGAAGAATTAAATCATTAAATTTAAAATATATTTTATATTTAAATATTTTTAAACATAAAAATGTGTCTAGAAATAGTTGTTGTGTCTAAAAAATCATTTTAATGTTATTTTAATAGATAAAATTATTAAAAATCTTTTTAAAGTTTTAGTTATAAGATAAGACTAATATTATTAAAGGATTACATTTTCATATAATTAAAAGTAAGTTTTATGCCTATTAACTACTACATTTTTTTTCATTTTAGTTTCTAACGTTAATTTAAATAATTATTTTTATTTTAAACATAGGCAAATATGTTTTAATTTATTTAAGTTTGACTGATTGACTGAAGCAAATTAAAGCGTAAGCATAAATTCTTATGAGAATATTTAAAGAAATATTAAGATATAATAATAAGCGTAAGCATAAATTCTTATGAGAATATTTAAAGAAATATTAACATATACTAAACAATTAATTTTACTAAACATTTTTAAATAAATAAATAACTGACATTATCCATCAATCAAATATGTTATATTAATCTATTATCGGCTAACAACTAATGCAATTCGCTGAAACAAAGCTATAAATTCTTATTTAATTATGGACTCGATTGCATAAGTTGTGCAACTTACCAAACATCATTTAACTTGGATTGATACATCACATCCATGATTGACTTGTCTTATAAGAAGATGCATGTTAGAACATTCTTTTATTTTTAATAAATATCAAATTTGTAATTATTATTTGTAACATGCACGTAATAAATTTATACAATTTAAAAATTGTGTTATAAATATGTTTAATGACATTTTTATGATTGTAATATATAATAAAATATTTATTAAATCAATAATTCAAAATTAAGTGACAAATTGGTCAAATTTTTACAACTATTTGTACCAAGGTTTTAAAAGCTGAATTAAACCGACCGGTTCGAAAAAAATTTGAACCCATAGTGGTCCAGTTCGGTTTCACCTAATAACCTCTATATATAAAATCCAGCCGGTTTATCAGAAAACTGACCGATTTTCAACCAGTATGTTACTGTACAAAACTATAGATCTGGGTTGCTCAATTCCACATTCGTCTTAAAAAACCCCAGATCTTTCGTTTTCGTTGAAGAAACATAGAATGAAATGTGGGTGTCGATTTTAAGTTGAACAAACTAAGAGAGAAAGCTAAAAATTCGACGTTTGAGTATAGCAGCTGCTGCCATTGAAGCTTCTCTTGGAAACCGATGGCGAGATATTACGTTAAAGGAGGGGAGGGCAGACTTGATAAGCACTGAACTCTTGGATATGGTTTAAGAGTGTTTCTCCTCATATCTACGCCATTCTAATTCCTGTTAAATTTTTCATATAACTTTTTCTTTCCATTCTTTCATATGGTTTCACGTTTAGATTAAGGATAGTAGTTTGAATTTCTTTTCCCCTTTATATTGTCAGTGGCATCCTAGCTCATTTGAGGATATTCTTCTAGTTTCTAATTCAGTTTTGTTAAAGGATCGGGTTGTTTTATATATTATAGGGCCGGTTTATATGGTAAAGATTGGACTAGTTGGTCCAGTTCACTCCCTGGTCCAGTCACCTTATGGACTAGAGACTCATTCCCCTTTACACCTACAACCTACAGACAAGTTTCCAGTAGCACACCAACTGCTCACTCTGTCCAGCGACACACCAAGCAGCCACGCAGTGTCCTTTTATTCTTTTGCCACTTTTATGTTCCTTTCACAATTGTAAATACAATTATAAGTACAGCAGACGTATAGCCAATAGAATTTCATTCCCTTCTAGTATAAGTAGGTAGGCTCATGTACATACATATCGTGTGTGATGAATTGAATAGAAGAAATTTACATCATCTTTCATGGTATCAGAGACTATGGTCTGATCCAACCTACCACTCAAAATGTCAGCCATGGCTGAAAGTGAAACCAGTCACCTTGACTCCACAGACCTAGAGAAGTATTCCATCACCAACACAGAAAACCCAGGAGCAGTCCTCGTCACCACTCTTTTCAACGGGAACAACTATCTAACATGGAGCAAGGCAATGATGATAGAAATTTGTGCCAAAGATAAGCTATCCTTTATTGATGGAACATGCACTCAACCAACAGAGGACAGAACTCTACTCACCAGATGGAGGAGGGCAGACTTCATGGTCAAGTCCTGGATTCTCAACTCAATGAACAAAGAACTAGGGGATGCATTCCTGTCATTTTCTATAGCCAAGGAGCTTTGGGATGAGTTGAGAGAAAGATTTGGGGAAGCTAATGGTCCACTACTATACCAGATAGAAAGGGAGATCAGCCAACTCAAACAAGGTAATCTCACAATTTCAGCTTACTATACAAAACTAAACAAACTTTGGGATGATCTGTCCAGTTTAAGTCCAATACCCACTTACACCTGTGATGCTGCCAAAGCAATTAATACGAAGGAGAACGCACACAGACTAGTACAATTTATAATGGGCCCGAATGAAGAATATGAACATGTTGTGAACCAAGTCGTGCTTATGGAGCCTCTACCCATGGTGAACAGAGTTTATGCCATGATGCAGACAGTTGAAAGACAAAGAACAGTGAATGCAAGAAATGAGAACAACATGAATGTGGCTATGATGGCAAAACAGCCCAACTTTAACACAAAAAGAGGGGCAGAAGCAATAACAACAATAAGAAGACCCACACAAGAAAAGAGGACAAGCACTGTGAAAAATGCAGGAAGGCAGGGCATACCATAGAAACATGTTTCAAAATCCATGGAGTGCCTGAATGGTATAGAGAGCTGACAGGACAGAAGAGTAGAGCAAACTTAGCCGCATTTGGTGACTCTCATGCAGACTCACAAAACAAACACAGCGAATACACTGACAGGAGTGATCAAATTTCTCAAGGTCTAGCCACATTCATACAGCAGGAAATATCAAAGGCAATTAAAGGAAAGGGCACAAGTGAGGTAAAGATGGGAGGTCTTGCAAGCTTTGCAGGTAATACAGATATTACAGAAAATACATGCACGTGGTTAATTGATTCAGGCGCATCATCACATACGATCAAGGATTTAAATTTCTGTCATAAGCATGAAGTAAACAGGATGCATGATCCTGTTACCCTCCCAGATGGCACACAACAGGAAGTAAAACACATATGCCAAGCCACCTTTGGTGATAAAATCACACTTGATGAGATATTGCATATACCAAATTTTTCCAAGAACCTACTCTCAGTAAATAAGCTCACCACACAGAATGATGTAGCTGCTATTTTTGTATCTAATCATCTATTCTTGCAGGACCTTCAGTCTAACAGTATCATAGCAGCTATCAAGGCTAGGGGTGGATTGTATGAGCTAAATTCTGACAGTCTACTGCCTCCAGGGACCCTGAAAGGTCCTTCCCTAGATTTTTACAGAATAAAAAATGTTGCCTTTAGTGCTATTATTCCCTCTGATGTTTGACATAATAGATTAGGACATGTTTCTAGAGAAAAGATACAACACATCAATGAAATCAAGTTTTCTACTCATGACTTGTCTGACTATCAAGTATGTCCTATGGCAAAACAACACAGGAAACCCTTCTCCAAACACCAAATAAAGACCACCAGAACCTTTTAACTCTTGCACATGGATCTATGGGGGCCTTATCGGATCCCTACCTCAAATGGATCACAATTCTTCCTCACCATTATAGATGATTACTCTAGAGCTACCTGAACATTTCTACTTTGACACAAAGATGAAACCCAACCTACCATAACCCAATATATCAAATCCGTGGAGAAACAGTATGACACTAGAGTCTTGAGAATACAAATTGATAATGGGAAGGAATTCATAAATCACGAATGCAGAAAATACTTTGCAGAAATGGGAATTGTGCACCAGAAAAGTTGCCCCTATACCCTACAACAAAATGGTGTGGTGGAAATCAAGCACAAACATCTCCTACAAATGACTAGAGCCTTGTTATACACAGCAAATTTGCCTAAACACTTTTGGGGAGAAGCACCACTTACAGCCACCTACCTCCTAAACAGAATCCCAACTAAAAGTCTATAATGGAAGACCCCAGCCTATGATCACCTAAAAACCTTCGGGTGTCTATGCTTTATTTTAAACAAAAACCCAAATAGAACTAAGCTAGACCCTAGAGCCTCAAAATGTGTCTTTCTCGGATACATGCCAGATTACAAAGCATACAAAGTAATGGACCTTGAGACAAAACATACCTTCAACTCAAGGGATGTAACCTTCCATGAAAGCACTTTTCCCTTTGACAAAGCCCAAAACAAACCAATACAAGAACCACCACCATTATTTCCCTGCATCACACCTGATAGTGATGCAGAGTTACCCAATGACATGCCCAGGACCACAAGCACACAGCAAACAAAGACCACACCAGATATCATAGAAACTCTACCTTCACCATATGAACCTTCAGAACAACACACAATTCCAAACAACCACATCAGGAAAAGCCAGAGAACCCACACCATACCCAAATACCTGAATGATTATGTCCTCCAAGCTTCTGCTCATCAATCTACTGCTGTCCTTGATACCTCTAATGACACTTTACAAGTCTTTGGTCCTGCTGGAACAGAAGAGAGCAAGGAGTCACTTCCCAAATTTCACATATACAACCATACATGGAGTTCATAGGTAATGTAAACACTGTCTTCGAACCTTTTTCTTTTGAGACAACATGTAAATCAAAGGAATGGAGGGACTCAATGGAATCATAGCTGACAGCCCTTGAAGACAACCAAACTTGGGTGTTGACGGAATGTCTAAAGGAAAGCGATCTATAGCATCAAAGTGGGTGTATAAAGTCAAATACAAACCAGATGGTTCAGTTGAAAAGTTAAAATCAAGGTTGGTGGCCAATGGTTTTAACCAACGAGAGGGTGCGGACTACTCAGAGGTGTTCTCCCCTATGGCCAGAATTGTAACAATTAGAACCTTCCTAGCTATTGCATCAATCAGACAGTGGCCCATAATACAGTGCGACATCAATGATGCCTATCTGCATGGTCACTTAGAGGAAGAGTTCTACATGATACCTCCGCAAGGATACACAAAGGCCAAGGCTGGGGAAGTCTGCAGACTACTAAGGTCAATTTATGGCCTTAAACAAGCAGGTAGACAATGGCATAAACAACTGACTACTACACTGAACACTTTAGGTTTCAACAAGGCAGACGTTGACCACTGCTTGTACACTAAAGGCCAAGGGGAGGATTCACTGCCATCATCATTTATGTGGATGATATCCTCATCACAGGAGCAGATGAGACACTTCTAAACAACACAAAACAAGCCTTACACAGAAAGTTCCCAATCAAGGATCTCGGATATGCTAAGTGCTTCCTAGGGGTTGAAATAGCAAGATCAGAAGAAGGCACAATACTCAGTCAAAGTAAGTACATGAGAGATATACTACAAGAAACAGACCTACTAGACTGTAAATCATGCACAACACCTATAGCCCCAGGCAGTAAGCTTACCATCGACGAAGGTGAACCCCTTAAAGATCCAGAACGATAAAGAAGAATTGTAGGCCGACTATAGTATCTGAACTTCACTAGACCTGACCTTGCATACATCACACAACAATTGAGTCAATTCATGAAAACACCGAGAGGACCACACTGGAAAGCTGTAAATGTAACATCCCATCATCGATGGGAAGGGTAAAATAGTAATTTTGAGTGGTCCATAGGCGTTTAGAAATGCCTCTACATGTTTATGCATACACATACATGTGAATAGTACATTTTGCATTTGAAAATGACTGTACATGCATTCATGACCTTTTTCGGTATTTGTGAATAAATATGATTTGTGTGCTTGAAAATTTAGTTGGAGAGGGTCATTGAGGTTTGTGAATTTTTAGTGAATTTTAGAATATTTTCTGGAAATTTCGGGGATATTTTTCCAGAACTTGTGGATTAGAAAAAAATGCCAAGTGCAAAATAATGGTTTACCGGTAGTAAAAAAATTTTTGTCCAATGGCAATGAAATTTTTGATAAATGATTTTAGGATTTAGTGACAAGTGCCATCGAAGATTAAAGAGGCAATTAGATTAGAAATTGGGGTGAATTGATTAGTT
>JANZXR010000004.1:7566082-7578346 GCA_027575705.1 Erythroxylum echinodendron
AATATTACGGTATGTAATAATTTTTGGAAGTGGAAATGTTTTGTATTTGTAATGGGCCCAAATGGCTATTGAAAATTTTGTTGATTGTATTGCTATGTTTGAAAAAGTTACAAATAGAGTGGGCCCGATTTAGTTATCAATTTTTGCACTTTATGTCGTGGTTTTAAAAAAAAATTGTACTGAAATTTGAATGATCGAGTATTATAACATGCCACCCTCGCGGGGCACGAACTCGAATATCACCATCGATGTCGGGTTCGGGTCTTGCAGGAATGGGGTGTTACAGTAAAACACACCTTAAAGTACCTAAAAGGAACACAACACCAAGGTCTATTTTACGCAGCCCGCTTAACCCTAGAACTCACCGCTTATTCGGATTCAGACTGGGCAAGTTGTGTCTACAGTCGACGGTCCTTGACCGGGTTCTGCGTGTTCCTCGGTGATTCACCCATCTCCTGGAAGACAAAGAAACAAACTACCGTAAGCAGGTCGTCCGCGGAAGCGGAATACTTAAGCCTCACTTCAACAACTTGTGAATTAAGATGGATCGTACACCTACTGGGGTATTTTCAAGTGAAGATCGCAAAAGCCATACCTCTGTTCTATGATAATCAAGCGGCAATCCATATATCCCAGAACCCCGTATTCCACGAAAGAACGAAGCATCTGGAAATCGACCTCCACCTGGTTCGCGACGCAATAAATGAATATTTTCTGGACCTCCAACACGTTCCAAGCCAACAGCAACTAGCCGATCTCCTCACGAAGCCTCTCCCCGTGCGAACATTCGGAGCCCTAATCTCCAAGTTCGGATCCCTTCGTTTCTCCGGGTCTCCGACTTGAAGGGGGGCTGTTAAAGGATCGAGTTGTTTTATATGTTATAGGGTCGGTTTATATGCTAAAGACTGGACTAGTTGGTCCAGTTCACTCCCTGGTCCAATCACCTTATGGACCAGAGACCCCCATTCCCCTTTACACCTACAACCTGCAGACACGTTTCCATTAGCACACCAACTGCTCACTCTGTCCAGCGACACACCAAGCCGCCACGCAGTGTCCGCCACTTTTGTGTTCCTTTCACAGCTGTAAATACAGTTATAAGTACAGCAGACGTATAGCTAATAGAATTTCATTCCCTTGTAGTATAAGTAGGCAGCTCATGTACATACATACCGTGTATGATGAATTGAATAGAAGAAATTTAGATCATCTTTCAAGTTTTGATACTATGCATATCATCTTATCCTTTAACTAAGAAAATATTTATTAGTCACACAAGTAAAAAGGCTAATGAAGTGATAAAAATTGCGAATAAACTATGTAGTTTGGAAACTCCATAAAAGGATAAACAGAAGAGTTATTTAACATTTGACTCTGGTGGGGTTAGCTTTTACATAACATAGTAGTGACCACTTATTTCTGTTCATACATTCATAAAAAGCTTGGATAATTGCTTTCGCAATTCTCTGTAATCTGTCTTGTCTTTTACCCTTTAATAATGATAACTTCTTTTTGCAACCTATTATTGTTGTTGTGCAAGTAGTCATGTTCTTCTTGTTCTGATTTAACTGAACTTTTTAGGTATTCAGTCTGACCTACTTGCCTCCGTTTTTTGTTTCTAATTGTTTAATCTTGTTCTAATGGTCTTTTTGCAGATTCATTCTGCTGAAACTATCTTAGACAAAAAAATCTCGTTAAGTACGACATGAAAAGTTGATATTTTCAGGTCACTGATCTAGGTCGATTGCTAGCTACTATTATATCACTCATGGAACAATTTCGACTTATAATGAGCATCTGAAGCCAAAAATGGGTGATATTGAGCTTTACTGTCTATTCTCTCTCAGTAAAGAGTTCAAGTATATGACTATGAGGCGATATGAAAAAATGGAACTGGCAAAGCTTTTGGAACGAGTGCCAATTCCCATCAAGAAAAGCTTGGAAGAGCCTAGTCCAAAGATAAATGTTTTGCTAAAGGCATACATTTCATAGTTGAAGCTTGAAGTTTATATAGTTAAGGTTACTGTGCTTGTGCTTGAAAGATTAGAATTTTACAGATATCCCTTTTATAAAGAGGAATATCTTTGATTCATATTATGATATTTGGGAACGAAATTATCTTGGCTTGTTATGCTTGTTATGCTCTTGATGGGCCGTTGATTTATGATTTATCTGCCAGCTGCATCTGTGCTCTTGAATGCTTGTTTTGATTAGTTGCATGTAATTATCTTATAATCTTTCAGGGTGGTGGTTGAATCAATGGAATAACATAAATAAGTTCTGCATTAATTTTGTTGAATCTTATGACATATTTTATTTATTGGATTGTATATTGTAGATAATGGGCAGTTATATTTCTTCTTTATGAGCATGATATTTTTCTTATTTGTACAGTTGTACTCTTATTTCTATTTCACTAAGGTTGTAGTAGACATGGATTTGGACTTTGGGAAGAAATGCACTTCGAGTCTTAAGTCCCAACACTGCTCTTCTATAGTTACCTTATTTTAACATTGACAAGAGAAATGCACATGGCAAACTCATGTGTAAAGATGATGTATTGCGAGTAAAGGAGGGCTTCACAGAGATTAGCTTTCATCGTTATCGCAGTTCATCTTGCAAGAATGTTCAATCTAGACCTTTTGGCCTGGAAATTAACATTGAGCTCAAGCGAGATTTTGTATATCAAAGACTGTTTTGCCTGTCTCTTTCGGACACTTTATCTTGCCAGAAAAATATCCTCCTCCAATAAAGTTATTAGATTTGCAACCTTTGTTTCACATTAAGGAATCCATTATATGAAGCTCTTTATTAAGATTTCAAACATTTCATTCCTGACCAAACTCAAGTATTCACAGTTTTTTATAATATAGATGACAACATCTTTATTTATTTTTATAAGATTTATTTTTTATTTATTATATATCATTTATAACGGTTCATTATCGGTTGAATCTCTAAACCTTAAATATTTTCTTTAACCAATTCAATTTTCGATCTAATTTTTAAAACATTGATTTGTATCAGCAATACGTTATGCTATTAATTATGATTCCGTTCTTTGACATACAAAAAGGTCCGTGCTTCAAGATCACCCAAAAACGACCAAACTGGGTTAAGTTTTTAGAAGCCCAAATGAGAAATCCGTAGGTTAAAGTCCATGGATCCATACAATATTCACGTTGTGATTTGCGGGTTCAGGTTGAGCGTATGGGTTACCAACCAGACTTTCTATCAAACAGCAAGCAAACTAAGCTTCGAAGTTCGGACCGACGAGCGAGAAATGGCGTCGGGGTGGGGAATCAACGGAACCAAAGGTAGGTGCTACGATTTCTGGATTGACTTCAGCGAGTGTATGTCTCGTTGCAGAGAGCCCAAGGACTGCGCTCTCCTCCGCGAGGATTACCTGGAGTGTCTCCACCACGCTAAAGAGGTCTCTTCTTTATCTCTTTGTCAATTGTCACTGCCCTATCATTGTTATCCAGTTCTTATGGTTTTCATATGGAAATTTGAGGACAAGAAAATTGCGCTTCTCAGTTAATAGGTGGAAATTTATCAATTGCTTATTCTTCAACTATTTGAAATCTATGATTGTTGAACAAGGGTATTAGGGCTGGAAACTGCCCTAGGTTTTTCAGTGATGGTAATTATACTTAGGTAACTCAGTTGTGGCTGTAGATTATGTCTTTCCAGCAACATCTATATAGTGAAGCAGTCGTTGTAGTTCAAAGAACATACCCCCATTTGAAAGCACTGAATTATCAAGAAAAAGAACATACCCCGATTAAAAGAGACGTTTAAGATTTCTGCTTCCTTGTCGTATTGTATAAACTGTATAAGAAATGTTATCTGGCCTAGTTTACCGGTTCACTAATATGTCCTTTGTAGACCAACCCACATATTTATCTTGGTTTTCTTCTCTTGATGTTCGATGATGCTTACAAACCTTTATCAGTTATCAGCAATCAAATTATATGGTTTGTTGTAGAATTTGATATGGAGTTCCGGAGCTCCTAAATTCCTTGCCTGGTTGATATTTGTTTAGGTGTGACTAAGCAACTTTAAGTTCTCGTGTTTTTGCAAAAGAAAAACTTTAAGTTCTCTTTTCATTCTTGGCATATGACCTTTGGAAGGAGTTGTCTACACGATGAAGATGGTGAAATCTAGTGTTTCAATGAATCATCTGATGACAATCCAATATAGAACTGCTATTGAACTCTGATCCTTTGTACTATAAGTGTCTAGGCATCTTACTCTTATAGATAATAGTTCATTGGCTTCAAAACTCCTTTTGATCTTACTCCCTATGTGAATTAGTGACATAAGGATGGCTTTTTTTATTTATATCAATGAAGTCATTATCTTTAGGTTTTCATCGTTTGTACTGAGTACCTTGTGGTTGGAATGAATAAATATTGCAGTTTCAAAGAAGAAACCGGATTTACAAGGAAGAGCAGCGGAAAATACGGGCAGCTGCACGAAAGGCGAAGGAAGGTGAAGATGTTGATCACCATCATGGGTAATTGTGTTTGACTGTCTATTGAAAATTCCAGTAATAATGAATATCTGGACATTTACTCTTTTCATTAAGCCCATACATTATATTTGTTCAAGTATACTGTTTTTTTTCTTATCATGAGAGCTTCTACATTTGTTCAATAATGTGAAGTTTGTCACTTCATGCGTCACCTGTTTGCTAGGTGAATCAGTCAGTCTACCGGTTAAAAAGAGCCTTCTAAAAGCATGCATCCATTAACTGTATTTTCTTTTTATGGAACTCTAAACCTTTTGTTTATCAACCTGAAGGCTTAGAACATGGTGCCAACAAATTCTTTGGCCTCTTGTGATTGACATTGTTCTACATCTACATATCTGGATTTCTTTTTTTTTTCCCCCATTCACCAGTTTGATATTGCATCTGGCAAGATAATGTTCGTGTTCTCGGGAATTAGCTTATGTTGGAACGGTAGGGACTGAAAACTATAGGGATAAGAAATCGATCAATACCTGAGTCTTAGATTCAAGTAACTAATTATTTGATTGTTCATTTTTCAAAATATATGAAATAATGTCTATATACTGTAGTTTTTATTTTGAAAGTTAAGTAAGGATTGAATTAACTATAGCAAAGCTATCATGACATTATAATGAGTTCACAACGAAAAGAATTACAAATTCAAACATTAAACCAAATTACGTAAGCAGATGAAATTTATCAATAAAGGTTACAGATTCCAATTGGTCTTTATTCTTATAGATAGTGCCCGCTCATCAGATTTAGCTATAAGGATGGCTTTGATCCAATGGACGGTGTCATCATAGGTTATACTTATCAACTTCCTCTTCCCTGTACGCCTCTTCCATATAGAGTAGATAGTAGTTGTGAAGGTTGTTACGTAACAGGAGGATATACGGGGCAAGAGGAAGTTGATAAGTATTACTGTAGTTTTGATGTAATTACTTACCTGACGATGCAAAATCATGATACTAAAAAGTAAAATTTTACATGATTATGCCATGGTCTCTTAAAAATGATATTTGATTTTAACGAATCATCTTGTGGTATTAAGACGTGTTGTAATATATGATATGTATACCTTTCTAAGCACTAATACAATAATACATGTATGTATATTATCAATGGAGAGTTTTTCGATGTCAAGTGAACAATTATGTGAAGTTATACTTGCGGAGAATCACATCGAATATTTAACGTGTGAGCAGTCAAATGGTAAAAAATTTGAAGGGTAGGAACAGAATTGAATTTCAATCTAAACATTTAAGTGCAGAGGTACTTGTTATTTGAATTCCAACTGCACAGGCTTCAAATGAACGAAGGTTTTCTCTTCTGGTCGTGTACATGTGATTCGAAAAAGCCGAGCGGCCAACATGACTTAAATTGGAGCCGAATCTACAAAACTTGGACTTCGAATTTTGGAGGTTAAGAAGTTTGACCCAATTGGTGCTTGTTAGCTCCTTGATGCCTAATTCCTAAAAAGTCTCAGTAACAGTGGGTGTAAATGAAGTTAGCGCATTTAATATATGCTTGAGCAAGATTGAGAAAAGAACAAACAAAACATAATTTCAAACTAAACAAGGACCTCAACAACCACAACCACAAGCTATGAAGCAATTTCAAGTTGAGAAGGACTGAAGGAGGAAATGAAAATACACATTTGGTAAACCAAAAGGCTGGGCCCACTAGTCTCAAATAATCAGTCCCTAATTCAACCCGTTGGTATAATCTGTCGGTATTATCCAGTATTAAATGTTGAATAAGCTCGCAAGCCACTCAAACCACGTTTTGAAAAGGCAAAACAGGCCAACAAGAGAACAAGGACAATGTATTTGATGTTGGAGGCCTCAATTTTTTTTGGACTAGTCAATCTCCAACTTTATCGACCGTCGTTTTTAAACAATGATATAGGATAAAATTTGTCCAGATCAGCACGTGAACTCCTACACCGTAACTAAAACAACGTACCAGCGAGTCAAATGTAAAAAAAAAAAAAGGATACTTCAAAACGCTCCGATGCTGAATGGGGAGATGGCGAGTTGCTCGATCAAGATAGCCATCTTGCAAAAAAGGTTCGCATACGTGGTAGAGAGGAAGACCCCCCCACCTCGCTCAAAATAGTCTTATAGCGCTGCAATAATCGAGGAACAGATGGGAGATACAGTGTACGAGGAACTTGACTGGCCAGATGAGGATCTAGTAGAAATTAAGAAAGGTGATATTAGGACAATGACGGGGGAGTCAGGGGAGGGGATTGAACTATCTCCTACATTCAAAGCGAGACTGGACAAACAATAGGCACAAGCAGTCGTGGTGAAACTTCTGGGCAGAAGGATTGGGTACAGGATTCTATGTGCCAGGTTGAAGAATATGTGGAAACCGCTTGAACCCATGAAGATGGTCGACTTAGACTATGACTATTATGTTGTGAATTTCATTGAAGAGGAAGATTATATCAAAGTGCTAACCAATGGCCCTTGGGTCATCTTCGGCCATGCTCTATCCATATAGTGATTGCTCCCTACATTCCGGCCGTCGCAAGGGCATGTCACCCGAGCTATGGTATGGATTCGTTTCCCAGAATTATCTATTGCTCGTTACCATCCCATGATACTTTCAGCACTAGGCAATCTGCTAAGACAAACTATCAAAATCGACGAGGCTACCAAATATGCTCAGAGAGGAAAATTTGCAAGAGTCGCAATGGACATAAATATCAGTGTTCCATTACGCTCTAGAGTGGAGGTTGATGGAGAAACATTAATGGTGGCCTATGAGGGTTTGCCACAGATATGTTTTAATTGCAGCATAGTGGGACATGACGCCTGGATATGTCCATCTAGACAACAAACCCAAACCCACACCCCGAATACTCCGACCCACAAGGTAGCAGATGAGCCGGAAGGGGAGAATGCTCTGACAAGTGTATTAGCAACTTTTAGGAAGGACGAGACAACTAACGGCTATGGCCCTTGGATCCAGGTGCAACGGACATCTCCACGCAACACCAAGAAACAGCAGAATCCACAAGGTACATGCAATTAAAGAGTCGTCAATCGAGTGGGTGGCTCTGGGTTTGCACCTCTGTCAGAGCAAGTCAGAAGGGGAGTGAAGAATCATCAACAGTTAACCTCACGTAACCCTCAACGTTCTCTCGGGTCAGGCCAGGAGGTTTCTTTGGATTTACTAATTGAAGAAGCAAAGAAGAAGGCAGTTGGGTTGGCTTCTACTTCTTATGAATCCAAAAAGATATCGAAAGGAGCTTATCAAGGAAAGGTGGAGGACCCAAGGGACAAGGACAGTAACGTTCATGATACGTCTAGCAAGAAGGGCCTAGGACTTTTTCCCAACGTCTAGCTCCAACCCGCCTCTAACGATAAACATATAACAGTGGCTCTCAACTCTCACCACGACATAATCTACGATAGGCCAGACATAGAGTCGAGGGAGATGGCAGTAGGGGAGAGAGTTCAACCGATGGAAGGCATTGAAGGTATCGAAGATCATTGTAGTCTAACTGGGAACGACTCCAGTCTGCCTCCCGCCAAATCCCCAGATCTGATGGTAGACGAAACAAGTATGGAGGACACTTTTGAGTGACCAAGGCTCCATGGAAGAGGTTGTGCCGTAATCTCCGGGAGGCTACAGTAATGCTGCGCATGAAGGAGATTAGGATATCACTCGGCATTAGACGCCTTTCATTAGTTTGTTTCCTTCATTTATATTTATTCTAATCTAGAATTGCCAAGGGGCAGGGGGAACTGAGCGGAGAACTTGTTCTAAGTGCTATGTGAGAAGGAACCTTTTTGGCATCAACAATCTTGGTGTGATTGTTGTCGCAGGGGGGATCGTAATACTAAATATTATCACACCGTCACTATGTCCAAACGGAAGAAGTTGAAGATAGAGCGGTTATTTGATAATAATAGAACCGAGATAGCTGATCCAGTGTAGTTGCGTAACATGGCTAGGAATTATTTTGCATAGTTGTATACTGCCGAAGAGATTTCTACTCTCGATTAATAGAGGAACAATTACATGATCTTGCAAAACCAGTCCACGTGGGTGAAATCAAAATGGAGGTATTTAATATGAATCCTAATAAAGCTCCAAGGATCGATGGGTTTACTACATTACTCTTCCAGAACTAATGGGGCAAAGTTGGACCAGAGGTGGTGACTTTTATTCAAAAAATATTCAGACATGAAAGCTGGGAATAAGACTTGAACCAAACCATCCTGGTCCTGATACCCAAAGTCTCGTCCACGAAGTTTATTACACAATTTCGATCAATTAGCCTCTGCTCAATGCTTTACAAGACTATTTCAAAAGTGATTGTGAATCGATTGAAGACACACCTTAATGCTTTAGTGGCAAATACCTAATGCAGCTTTATTCCTGGAAGGCATATCACAGATAATATTATCATTGCCCAAGAGATAATACATTCGATGAGAAAGAAGAAGCAGGAGATTGGGTACTTTGCTATAAAAGTGGATTTGAAAAAAGCTTACGATCGTCTGCACTAGGACTTTATAAATGACACTCTAAAGGAAATTGGTCTTCTGCATACTTTAACCAGTGTCATTATGAAGTATGTGACTACGGTTTCAATGCAAATTGCGTGGAATGGAAATTTGTCAGATTCTTTTATCCCTTCAAGAGGTATTAGGCAAGGTAATCCGCTCTTGCCTTACCGCTTCGTACTATGCATGGAATGGTTGGGCCATCTTGTATCCCATGAGGTAGGGCAAGGACATTGGAAACCGTTTAAGTAGAGTAACACAAGGTCTTCCATCTCCCGTCTCTTTTTCGCAAATGACCTCGTCCTATTTGGTGAAGCTACGAATAATCAGACTCAGGTGGTATCGAGGGTATTAGAGACTTTTTGTAAGGTATCAGGGCAAAAAGTGAGCACAACTAAAACTCGAATTTTTTTCTCCAAGAATGTTTCTCTGGAAAAAGTGCGTAGACTCAGTCAAGCTTTACAGATTCAAGGCACGACCAATCTTGGAAAATATCTAGGCGTTCCTTTAATTCATGAGCGAACAATGAGAAATACATATCAGTACATCCTGGATAGAGCACATCAGAAACTAGCAGGTTGGTGTGTGCAGGTTATGTCTCTTGCAAGGCGAGTCACTTTAACATAATCAGTGATTTCATCCCTCCCAATATATACGATGCAAATTGTGAGACTTCCATGATAGTTCTACGATGATTCGGAGAAAATAATGAGGATTTTTATCTGGGGCTCAAACGACGAACAACGTAAACTGTAGTTAGTTAACTAGGAGATAGTTTATAAACTGAAGAAAGCAGGGGGCCTTGGGATTAAACAAATTCGATCCTCTAATGATTCCTTACTTACTAATTTGGCTGGGAATTGCTCACAAAGCCCTCAACGTTATGGGTACAGGTACTTAGGGCAAAATACCAAATAAATACTCACCACATCCCTCAAACACTGCATAAGCAAGGAGCTTCGGTAATTTTGCGGGAGATAGCAACTACGTGGCACTTTGTCCACCAGGGACTCAAATGGAAGCCATATATATTTCTGGTTAGACCATTGGATGGATGCTTGGGCTCCTCTGTTATGTGAGATAACATCCCCTATTTCAGACAGTTTGACGTATATGACAGGTACATATTATGTGGATGAGGATGGAAACTGGAAATGGCATACGTTCCAGGACTATCTTCCCTCTACAGTTTGTCTAGCTATAGCGGCAATTTGGCCCCCACTAGCTGACATGGGGGAGGACAAAGTAGTGTGGGGACCAGAAAAACATGGTGGTTTCACGGTTGCTTCCATGTATGATTTAGTCGAAGATTTAGGTCCGGAGGACTGAAATTTGATTTGGATTTTATATGGAAATGGTCAGGGCCACAGCGAATTCGATCGTTTCTTTAGCTTGCTGACCAACTAACAGCGCGTCGTTCGACATATATCAACAGATAGTAGTTGTCAGTTCTGTGGATAAGAAGAGACAACCTTGCATGTACTTTAGGACTGTCACAGGGTGACAACATTTTGGCTTAAATTTTCCTTTGATGTGATCGATTCTGAGTTCTTTCAACAGGATGAGGTGACGTGGTTGAGATCTAATCTTACTAAACAGGTTCAAATGCAGCTGGGTGAGTGAGCCACTATTTATGGTGTCTCCTGCTAGTATTTATGGTAGTAGCGAAACAGGAGTCTGTTTGAGGATGGTTTTTTTTGGCTATAAGTTGGCCATTGTATAGTCTTGGACTATGTTACTTGGATCGTTACAACAAAAATAATGGCTGGCTGAGTTATTAAAGCACAGGGTTTAACTTTGGGTAACCTAATGGGATGGACTCCACTGAAGGAGGGCTGGGTTAAACTGAATACCGATGGAGCGGTAAAACAAGGATCTTCTATTGCCACTACTGGTCGGTTACTCTGGGACTGCTATGGACATTGGTGTGGCGGATTCATGAAGCATATTGGTGAGTGCTTGCTATTGATTGCTGAATTCTAGGGGATGCATGCCGGGCTTAGCTTGGCATGGGACCTTGGTTACCGAAATGTCATTTTAGAATTGGATTCCCTAGAGGTAACCAACATTCTCTCTTCCTCCAAACTGTTGTTGATTGAAGCTAATTTTTTGGTACAGGGTATCGGAGATTTACTGTGTAGAGATTAGGATGTCCAGTTTTAACACGCCTATAGGGAAGGGAATCAGAGTGTCGATAGCCTGACTAATCTCGCCTTGCTAGCATGTCCAGGACTACATGTGCTTCAGGAACCTCCGACGAAAACTAAGATGCTTTTACAAAAGGATCTGGAAGGAGATTTATATCGCAGAGTTCTACGATAGTGTTGTAGTTACTGTTTGTTTCTTTCCTTTGTATCTAAAAAAAAAACAACATACCAGGTTGCAGAGCGATGTCTGATACAGTTTCTGTGTATTTATCTTGTTTCTTTGGTTTTGGGCATTTCTTCTAGGAGGTAAAACTGAGTTAGGCGCGCAAGCAAAATTCTGTACGTTAGAAATCTTCCCAAAGGCATTAGCGAGAAGGATTTGTCTTGTAAGGTAAGATTATCTTAGCATAGTTTTAATGGAATTCAAATTGAAGCCCGACTTTTCATATTTAATTTTTGTGCTGGATGACCGTATTTCTGTATTTTGTTTATACATTTTTACAGTCATTTTGTGTCTAGGCCAAGGAAAGTCTGCAACTTTTATGTTCTAACGGTTTGTTGGTTGACTCACTGGATGCTATCATTGTGTAAAATAACATCAAATGCTATATAGAATCGAGTAAGTTTATCAAACTGGAAAAATTAAAAACATTTGGTACATTTAGTGACATGCACACATTCTTTTTAAAAATTGGGATTATTATCCAAATAAGATAGTAATAGTTTTCTCTATTTTTACTACCAATTGTATTGGAATCTCAATTAACTTTCTCACAGTTTGAAGATATTCGGGATGCTAAGGATGCAATTTATGGTCGTGATGGTTGGATGATACTCAATCAACAAATCATAGTCCTCAAGCAGCTCAATCCACCTTCTCTGTCACAAATTTAGTTCCTTTTGACTCAACAGATACTTGAGACTTTTATGATCTGTAAAGATTCTTTTCTGAACCCCATACAAATAATGTCTCCAAATCTTCAAAGCAAAAATCACTGCTGCCAATTCCAAATCATGTGTCGGATAGTTTAATTCATAAGGCTTCAGTTGTCTTGAAGCATAAGCTATCACCCTA
>JANZXR010000004.1:7578446-7589937 GCA_027575705.1 Erythroxylum echinodendron
TATCACCTAAATCAACTACCACTTTCAATTTAATTTCGGCATTACCATTTACCACAATCAAAACCAACCCATTTTACACACCTCCTTCATCCACATTTACCATAAATCCTTCAAAATTAACCCAACAATACAAGCCAACAACTCCAAATTTCCAACCCAACAAGGTAACAGCACAATCAATTAACCAAAAACAATTTCATTTCTCACAAGCCACAATTTACAACAACACAAACAATTAACAAAAGCATTCAAAAATTGGAGAAAAACACAGCAAATATACAGTCACAATTGCATATTCAGATCAACTCGGGTGGGGTGACTCGGGTCGGGTCTAGATCTGGGTATTAATATCAGATCTGTCGTTGGATGACAGTGATAGGCGACGACTTGCGACAGGAGGACGCGGCGACAGGCGGAGGATGCGGAGACATGCGGAGGAGAGGACGCGGCGACAGGCAACACCGAGGAGGCGACCCGCGACAGGAGGAGATGACGAGTCTGCGACAGCCGGAGGAGCAACGTACGCCGGAGAGCAACACACCCTGACTTGTGACACCGGACGACGAGAGGACAACGGCGAGGAGAGTAGATGGTGAGAGAGAGAGAGAGAGCAAAGAGAGACAAATCAGAGGACAGAGACAGACGCGAGAGAAGTCAAAGAATAGAGCCAGAGGTCGGGGGTATAAAAAAATTTTCTAAAATTTGCACATACGTCCTTAAAAAATGGGGCTTTCGTGGTACCAGCTCAGTACCATCCGGTATAGTCGGTATCGGTCGGTACCAAGCAAAAACACCCGATACCGACTGATTCTTGTGGCCGGTACCATTATTTTCAATACCGTTATGTTTCTATATCGACCGATATAGAACGGTACCAAAAACAACGCTTGGAAAAGATGTTTAGGTTTGATCTGGAGTGGTACTTCAATAATTGATGCCTACTTGTTACTTGGAGGCCACATGGAATAAGGCGAAAGTTCATCCACGACAGCCCGTGCTTTTTAACGTTCGATGGTTGGTTAGGATTGGATCTTACCTCTGAAATGAATCGGACGGTGAACATGACAGCGTGAGCCATTCTCATATAGATTAGCCCAGCTGAAGTGGCCGTTGGATATCATATCATATCCAACAGCGGGGTCCACATCCACACATCACAGACAGCAGACAGTTGCTTTTCGTAAGACGATGTCAACGTCAATCTTCAAATTCAATGCTACAATCATTAAACTGAAAACAAATGCTGATAGTTTTGCGTAAGCTTAACCTATAATTTGTTTAAATTAAACAATACGAAAACGAAAAACGTTGTTGTTCTTAGCAATTTGTGGTCCGACTCCGACCGCTTCTGTCTTATCTCCAGTATACAATACATATAAGAAACATGCAAATGCCACAAGATTCTTATCAACCCCGCGAAGCCCCACCACAACCGCACACGTTCCCCGTCTTCGTCTCCCCTCCCTAGGCGGCGACCGCCTTCCATTTGATTTGATAACGTCATCAATATGTAAAAATAGTAAACATTACTGAGAGCTGAATGTCGGATTCTGTGTATGAAAGGAAACCAGAACTCCCGCATCCCAATTTATGCCAATCTCGTGCCATGACCTGATTCTGTTTTATAAAATAAATCCAGACCACCACATATCCCGGTTTATCCCAATCTCTTCTCTTTCATTCCTCAAAGCAACGGAGATGACGGAAAATACCGTTTTCCGGAAGCTCTCTGACGACGTTGTTCTCAAAATATTCTTCAAGCTAGAGGACGACCCTCGAAACTGGGCACGCCTGGCATGTGTGTGCACTAAGTTCTCTTCTTTCATACGCAACATCTGCTGCAAAACTAAGTGCAGCGCCACTATCCCCGCCGTTGTCGCCGATCTTCTCTCCTCCTCCTCCTCCTCTGTCCCCGGTGGCTGGTCCGCCCTTCACAAGCTCGCCGTCTGCTGCCCTGGCCTCCTCCACACCGGTGTCCTCCTCGAACACTCCGACTTCGGCCTCGAACGCGAGCTCGGGCCCAATGAAAACTACCCACGAACTGAAACGACATCGGTTGTGTCCTCCTCTAGCAACTTCGCTCCTAAACCCGAAGCGACCTCCGACGATTGCTCGTGGTCCTTGTTCGACGACCTCTATTACGATACCGTTTACAACGCGTCGGAGTCGCGAGATGGGGTCAGCGAGTTGCGGGAAGAGGTTGCTGATAAAATGGACGTCAGGGTCGGTCGCGATTTTACGGTTTGTAAAAGGAGAAAAAATTTCAGATCGCAACGATCTCATTTAGCGTCTGGAGTGTGGAATCTGAGCAGAGAGCAAGGAAACAAGTTGCTGGCGAGTCGGTTTCGGGGGGATTGCTTATACTTATGCGATTGGCCGGGTTGCGTACACATGGAGGAGAAGCGGAATTACATGCTTTTTAGAGGCATTTTCAAGGACTTCAAGCGGTCTAGGGTTTGGAGGACGATAAATGAGGGGAATAGGAGCAAGATTGACTTGAATTGTGCTTTTTGTGGGTGTAAAGAGACGTGGGATCTGCACTCTGCGTTCTGTTTGAGGAGGGTTTTTGGGTACCATGACGATGGCGAGCCAGTTGTTCGAGCATATGTCTGTGAGAATGGGCATGTCTCTGGGGCTTGGACCGATTTACCCTTGTATACTTGATGGGTCACCTTATGGGTATTGTATGAATGCTTATTCTCTTTCACTGTATAGTGTTGGCTGGGTGTTTGAAGAAGTTAGACTTGGCGCTTATGTTAATCTTATTATGGTGTGTGAGGTTAATGTATTTAATTATGTTAATCTTCACTTATAACTTTTGAATTGTGAAAGTAGCAGACTATTTCACATCCTCATTATATCTGTCTGTTATACTTTGCTTTTAGGTTGGGAACGATGTTGGGTAGGTTCAGGCAAGTCTCTTAGACTTCGTCTTCATGCTCTTCTTTTTCTGCACAGCCATTGCTTTTTGCATAGAAAGCTATTTTAGAGAGTGAACTTTTATCAAATGTATAACCTCTTCTTGTAAATAGTGTGCTCATCATCGTCATCTAATTTCTAAGGATATTATTTGTCTGGCCAGCTTTGCACTTATCTAGGAAAATATTATTTGATTCCTTTTCTTTGGCTTTCTTGTTATTTCACTCCTTTTAGATATGAAAATTCAAACGACATTGGATTCACATCCATCTCACTATACAGACATATTCTCTGTTGTTTCAATTTGAATATTAAAGAAATTGATTAAAAGTTGTATATACATGTTAGCAGACTGCAGATATCTGTAATGTCAATGTGTATGCATATTTTTTTCTCAACGACCCAAGACTACTGAGGTCTGACAATCACCCTGAAAATTTTATATGTGCCAACAATATTAAAAAAACTTGTGGAGACGTCAAAAAGACAAAAACAAATTTTATAGAATAGATCAACTTGTTGGAAAAAAAAAAAAAGAATCCACTGCCAAGACAAATCAATAAGAACAAATATGTTGCTAACTTAATAAAAAGTGAACGTGACGTTGTGTCTGTTCTGCGCGAAGCGTTTCATATGAACCTGAGCAGACTACTAAGGAACCCCAATTACAAGAAACCTATTCTGTAAGGAAGAATGTGGAGGCTTCATTCGTCGCTAACTGTGCTACTAAGCTTAGCAGTATCTGTCTTTTGTACTGATGAATATAGCAAACAGGATTTCCCGCCGGGCTTCATATTTGGTGCCGCCACCTCTGCTTATCAGGTCGCTAAAGCGCTTCATCATTTCTGTTACTGAAAATAAAGCTATCCATGTTTTTATTAGCTTGTAATGCCTGAGATTAGGTGGAAGGAGCAGCAAACATGGATGGTAGGAGTCCTAGCATCTGGGATACTTTTACTCATTCAGGTCAGAGGCTTTCTATGTTTAACTTCCTCTGTTCTGTTTGTGGCTTTCCCGATCCTCTCATAGTACAACCTCCCTTCCGGTTACGTCATCAAAACGTTTAGCCTGAAAATCGAACTACAGGCTTTAAAATCTTAAAGATTTATTAGCTACTGCGCTTTCATCTAACTGAAATTCCAGGAAACTTGCATGGTGACACTGGAGATGTGGCAGTTGACCAGTATCATAAATACAAGGTATATATATAATTACATATGGATAAACTTAAATGGAAACTTAATAAATCATTAGAGGAATTTATATGCCTTGCACCTATAATTGGCTTCATGTGATCTACTGCAGGAAGATGTCCAACTTATGGCTGAAACAGGATTGGAAGCCTATAGATTTTCCATCTCTTGGTCGAGACTTATCCCGAGTACGGAAATTTCCAAGAAATAACAAATTTACTAACAGTTTCGTTTGTTATTTGGCCGTAAGTTAATTTTCTTAATTTGCGACTTTTAGATGGAAGAGGAACGCTCAATCCAAAAGGATTGCAGTATTACAACAACCTCATCAACGAACTTGTTAGCCACGGTCAGGAATAGATCCCAAGTTTGAGGAGAGAGAAGAATAAAAATATGTTTTCCTTTTTGGTTTTGAATTTCCAATTTCTAGCAGATTCAGTATTTACGTTTCTCTTGATGAAACAGGAATTCAACCACATGTAACTTTAAATCATATGGATCATCCCCAGGTACTCGAGGATGAGTACGGAGGATGGCTGAGTAGAAAGATGGTGTATAGTTCTTCAAACATTTCACCCTTTCTTTAGTTCGCTGTTCTTCCGCCTGAGTATCAGCTATATATTTTGGTGAACGCAGGGAAGATTTCACAGGCTATGCTGATGTGTGCTTCAGAGAGTTTGGAGACAGAGTCTCGCATTGGGTTACTATAAATGAGCTTAATATCTTCGCAATTGGAAGTTATGACACGGGAGTGCTGCCACCTAAACGATGCTCTCCTCCGTTTGGATTCAACTGCTCCCAAGGCAATTCCACTTACGAGCCTTACTTGGCAGTTCACCATATGCTTTTAGCCCACGCATTTACTGCCAGATTGTACAGGACAAAGTACAAGGTCAGGTGACATTTCATTCTAATGCAAAATATGCCTATTCTTGTTACCCTCTCTTGATGCAGGAGAAGCAGCATGGATTTATAGGGCTTAGCCTCTATGGTTTTTGGTTCCAACCTCTAACTAACTCAGCAGAGGACGTGACTGCAACTGAGAGAGCAAAAGAATTTTTTCTTGGTTGGTAGGTTGAGAAAAGTTCATCGAGGGTAGTTGGAATTGAATCGATATCTTTATCCCCTCTCCTGATCCTGTAACTGTTGCATGCAGGACTGCGAAGCCTTTGGTGTTCGGAGACTATCCTGACATAATGAAGAAACTTGTGGGCTCAAGACTTCCATCCTTCAGTCCTGACGAATCCAAGTTAGTTAAGGGTTCGATTGACTTCCTAGGATTCATACACTACGGTGGATTCTACATCAACGACAACTCCAATAGTCGGAAAGGAGATGTTTTTGTAGATGCTCAAATAAACAATTTCCGTATGGTCTAACTTGGAACTTCTTGGAGGATTTTCTTTTATGTACATTATACAAATAAATTTGCATATGTTTTCACTTTTCAGTTCTGCCCGTAGTAGTTGATTATCCGAAGAAACCACAAGCCAACCAGGTGAGGGTTCATGTTGTTGTGTTTATGTGTTGATTAATTTTTTGCAGCAGTTAAATTTAAGCGCCATTAACACAAACTGTCTAAATGATTCTTTACCCATTTTTTAAAAATTATTTTGTAATGATGCAAATTTTAAATCTTGTTGACGTAATTTTCAGATATTTATATATGGTTTTAAGTTAAAGTAGTCATCGACTCTTTTTATGAATTAGCTTAGCGTTAATACATCTTAGAATTAATTTTTATATTTATCACGTACGCTATACAGATACCAAGTAATAAACATTTCTCTGATTCAGGATTTGGTGCCAACATGGGCTTTGAAAGGATTACTTCACTACTTCAAGCAATCCTATGGCAACCCTCCTGTATATATCCTTGAAAATGGTCTCTTCCGTTCATACATCCTTTGCCATAACCTTTTACTCTTTGTTCTTACTTCTTGTATAGAGTTGAGATGTTCCATTTCTATCAACTTTTGGTTTTTCCCTTCTTGTTTTCTTTTCCCAATGGTGAATAATTTTCTGTCATCTAACTCGTTAATCTATGTTATCTGTCCTGTTACAGGAAAAAATACCCCTCGTAGTTCTTCGTTGGAAGACATTTCCAGGGTGGTATATTTGCATACGTACATAGGGGCTGTGCTCGATGCAATTAGGTACATTCCAACTTAATCTGACATCGCATCAAGGGAATTTACACAATTTCTTTTTTGTCTTTCTTTCATCTGATAATCATATGATGCATGTCTAGTCGTTTAGTATAGCATTGCGCAACTCGTCTAATTTCGAGTTTCATGTGCTTCCAAAGGGCTGGATCAAACACAAGAGGCTATTTCGTATGGTCCCTTCTTGATATACTGGAGATATTGGATGGTTACCGAACAAGTTTTGGTCTATACTACGTAGATTTGGATGACCCTGATTTGAAACGCGTGCCTAAGCTCTCTGCCCATTGGTATTCCCAGTTTTTGAAGGGAAAAAATACTAGCCGAGATGCAATAATCGTCAAAGTAGAGAACAATATCTCCACCCTTTCTCATGGACTCTCATTTCAGTAAATCATGAACTACCCCTATTTATATTACCAATAATATAATGTGCTTACATTATTTGGATTTTGTAAAACCGTTGCTTACATTTTTCTTGTTCTTCACCGGTATGACAAAATATTGATGTTTAATATTTTAGCACCCAGTCTTTCAAGAAGCCATCACTAGCCAAAAAAGGGGATAACCAAGCTTGATCATAACAATTTGAATCTATTTTTTAAAAAAAAAAAAGGAATCTAGCAAACCGTAGGCTAATTATAATGCTTGTAATCCCTCTACCTCTTTATAATCTTTGTAGGTTAGTTATAATATTTATAATGCGTCTGCCTAAATTAATTTAACTTGATTGTCTTGAATCATTAAAGTTATTTTATGACGAGGAAGATACATTGATGTTTGATATTTGATATTTGATATTTGATTGATATAGTTTTTTTTTCAATCCTAATAGTTAGATGGTGCGTCTTTTGAATTAATTAGAAAAATTCATAATGGAATAAGTAATATATGAATTTATAACAATAAAAAATAAAATAAATACGGAATTCATAACAAATCAAAAATCAAGTTTGACTTAAGAGTTTAAGATTGAATCCGTTTGCCTTCTTCTCTCTACATCCCTCTCATTACATAAGGTAGAAGAAGTAATGCTATTCATGACATTCTATTACAAACCTCTAAGTTGGAGGTGAATTTTAATTTGAGAATTAGATTTGCACTAATGGATCTTTGTGAGTTGTTTGACTTCAATAACTAAACATTTTGTCTTTGATATTTATATATGACAATAATAATGGTCATTTAGTGTCTATATAATTTCAAATACTAATAGAACATAGCTTCGTATATAAGTTAACTCATATGGTACTCAAATAACCTTAGTTTTGTAGATAAAATGGTCACTTTTAACCCTAATATTTTTACCAATCGACAAATTTTACCCTAAAATTTCAAAGTGAATAGATAAGACCATAACATTTGAAAAAGGTTTAAATATAACTTTAAAATAATATTAATTTATTATTTTTGCAGGCCCCACTTTGCTAGTTAGAATTGGCATGGCCATATGGGGCTCTCTTTTTTAAAAATATTTTTTTAAAATTTTATGACTTGGCATATTAATTTACTGTTTTTGCAAGTCTCACCTTGTCAGGTTAGAACTGACATTGCAATGTGAGGCATGCTTTTTTAATAATATAAAAACATATTAATTTTTAAAAATTTAATCGCGAATCAGAACGTTAGCTTTGCTTTAACTTTTATCCATAACATATAAAAACCACTACTAAACCAAGGGGTTTTTGTTTTCGTTTTTTTAGGTTTTTTGTTGTAGTTTTTGTAAATTAAGAAACGACCCTTAAAATCGTGTTTAGTTAATCACGTTTGCATATTTCTTTCTTAAAAATTAAAAAAGGCAACTATTTTAAGAAAACGTAAAAATAACGTTATCGTGATTTCTTAAAACAGGTTTTCATCTATTTTGAAATGTTTTTTCTCAAAAACAAATCATATTGTTTCTCTCCTCTGCGCTGACTTCATTTTCTGCGTATTCATCGGTGTTGCAATATCTCTATGTTTGTTTTCATATCTATCTATTGCTTCTGCGATTTCTCTTATCTTTCTCGTCCAAAACATCAGACCCATCATACTTCTTGCGACCATCAATACTACCAACTTGTTTTCTCTTTATGTTACTCTAAGCTGAGTATATTGTTGATGATAGGATCAGTGACATTAATTTCGTAGCAAAAAACAAAATAGAGAAACTAGGCATGATGGAAGAGAGATGTGAACCAATTCAAAATCGTAAAAAGTAATAGAGATATGAAGAAAATAATAGTACTATAGACGTAGCCATACTTATTAAAAGCAACGATGTAGAACTTCTACTTTGAGCATAAGCTTCTACATTTTTTTGTGATGATAAAAAAGATGATGCACTCTCGTTCTTCTCTGAACTACAATTTTTCTGAATAGAATGAGTTCTCGTGCGATGTATTTCAGTTCTTCAGTTTTTGCTTCACCTCCTCTGCTAAACATAATGATAATTCATCTTTTTGTGGAAAACTCTAATCCTTTATAAAGAAACAACACAAAACTGTGAACAACTCATAAAATGACATTATTAAAACTGAAGGCTATTGCTGTTTTCTTGATCCTCACATCATTTTAAAGTCCAGACAGCTATAGCTGTTTTCTTCTTCCTCACGTCTTCGTAACTCTTTTGTTTTTGGACTTCAAGTCATTTTTAAGTGGCTTTCTCCTTGGCCTCACTTCTTTATAACTATTTTTCTGCTCATCACGTCTTTAATGTAGCATAGAGTCGAGCACAGGTGGCATAGAGTGGAGGCTTCTTATCTTCTTATCTTCACGTCATTTAATGTGGCATGTGGAGGCTTCTTGTCTTCACGTTTATATCCCACATTAAATTGTTTTACTTTTAGTGTGTCATAAAATAATATTTTATTGTTATGCTATAATTGCATATAGAGGAAAACTTGAACTCATACGAACAAGTTCTATTTTAGATAATTTACCTTGGGAAGCCTAATAGACCCACTTGCCACTGAGACTTGCTACTATACTTAAGTTGTTGATGTTCTAGAGGATAAACAAGTCAGTGATTGAAAATTTTTTAGGAGGTTATTTACCATATGTTGTACCTGGCCGATATATATTTGATTTGAAATGAATGTTTTATGTATTACATATGTAGGCTGGCTTTATCCCTTCAAAAGTAGATTATAAGCGTGGAAATTAATAAATGAACTGAAACATTAAATTTTAATATATGGTAACAAAGATGTCTAATAATTGACCATTAAATAAATTAGAATTCAAGTTGAGCATGTTGGTATAAGACACTATTGTAGCACATTAAAGTCCATCTTTTTCTATCAATTTTGTGTTGTGTTGAAAATTTTTCCATTTGTACTATCTCAATTCTATTATAAGCTTCTTAACCCTTTGCTCATGAATCTTGTTGAAGTGGCATATTACCTAAAGCTGAAGCCGAAATGAAGGAATGCGTAAATGATTTACTGTAGTGGTTTTGTAATTAGGTTTTCATATATAGTGAAAATATAATTTGTGAACAAGTTTAGACACCAAATATTTTTTAGAAATTGTTATGGTTGTTACATGTTTATTTTAAGTCATATTTAGCATTTAATACTTTGTAAAAATTGTTGTGATTGATTTCACTTATATGTAATTACATTTAGTGATGGAAGGATTGAGCAATATGAATGATTACAATGCTTCTATGGAAGTAAATGAAAAAGATGGGTATGGAATGATACTAAAGAGATGTATTTAGTCTCCTCGAAAGTTGAAGAAGTGAAGAAGAGAAATTAAATGACTACTACCTTTTCCAAATCTGGTTGGAAGAATATTAAAACAAGGCTTCAAACAAAATTCAATAAGGAGTATACTGATATTCAATTGAAAAATAAGTATAATGGATTAAGGGTCAGATTGAAGAATTTCAAGAACTTACTCAAAGAAACTGGAATAGGTTACAACTTTTTTACCGGTGAAGTTAATGCTACAAATGAATGTTGGGAAAATCTATTTAAGGTAAAATATGTCTTTTGTTTTATTAATATATCATATTATATAATATTCATTCTCATATATCTTTTTCATCATTATAGGTGCATAAAATGGCTCACAGATTCAAGAAAAAAGGATATAAGGAATTTTTAGACTCGTGTCATATTTTTGGGAATACTACTGCAACTGGTATGCATGCATATCCATCAACTAAATCTCCATCGAATAGTACAGAAGAGGAACATAAAAATGATTTTGATGAAGCTTACTCGTATAATGGAAAAAAATCAAGATACAAGTTTTCTGCCTAAGAGAAAGAAGTCTCCTAAGAACAAGAAAGCAACATTATAGAAGAAGCCTTACTATACTTAGTGAACAATAAAAAAGGAAGAATAATTTAATTTAGAAAAACTAAGTGAAACATCATCCACTGCAGAGAATAGATCTCAAGAGTCTGACATAAAGATGGAATGTCTGAATTCTTTAGATGAATTAGGTGTTGACGATATGCAATATGGAAAAACTGTGAAGGCTTAACATGATTCTCCTCCTTGGGTTATTTTTTTTGAAGATTGTTGATGGATTGTAAAACTTATCTACTTGTTTTACGCTAAAAAATTGCAAGTAAACGGATCGTGACTTGTAGTTAAAAAGAGCAGATATCGATCCCACAGGGATTGATACCCAGGCACCACTTAATTTAGAAAATACTTTGTTTAATAGATAAAATTGTTTAATGCAATTAAGCTAGAAAATTAAATTAAAATTAAAAAGACTAATGTAAAATAATGGACAATACCATAATTGCAGAAAGTTTGAATTCAAAGATCAGAATGCTAGAGGTTACTTTTTCCTTATTCTGTCTCCCTCATATTTTATTGATTGAATTGTATCTCATCCTAGATTTCCGAATGTACTAATTACCCTCTCTCAAGGTGTAACTATTTGTCCCTAATTGAATGTACCGGAATCGATTGAACGATCTCTCAACTTACCCAATGACTCTACCGATTCAACTATTATTACACTATCCTATGGATGATCAATTAACTAATTGAGATCTCTCTTCTAATTATTCAATTGACATAATAATTGCTAGTCTATAGGATGCCAACTTTCGTTGTACAATCCTACCCAATTTTCATCTCACTCACTCTCTCGATTTGTTACAAGATGACAATTAAGAACAACAATTATTAAAGACACTTCATTCAATTCAATAAAACATGAGTTTTGACAAAATAATGAAAAAGCAATCCCTAATATGAAATTAGC
>JANZXR010000004.1:7599715-7610822 GCA_027575705.1 Erythroxylum echinodendron
CTTTGCGTCAACGAACCTCGATTAATGCTAAAACATGATAAACCAGCTATAGATGGACATAAAATGAATATAAAAGACTCTAAATTAAGCCCTAAATATATATGAAAATATAAGTGTATCAATTCCACATAATTTCTCCATATTTAAGATAAGGCTAGA
This sequence comes from Erythroxylum echinodendron, assembly GCA_027575705.1. Classification (NCBI taxonomy): domain Eukaryota; kingdom Viridiplantae; phylum Streptophyta; class Magnoliopsida; order Malpighiales; family Erythroxylaceae; genus Erythroxylum; species Erythroxylum echinodendron. Next base: position 7,599,875 of record JANZXR010000004.1, read on the forward strand.
GATAGGTGGAAGACTCTATAACCTTATAAATAATTGTAGATTATTCTTAAATATACAGATAGTTGTAGAGAATTCTAGATGACCACTGTGAGTTTTTGGATCAAATAAATCATAGTTGTCCTTTGAGGAGGGGTAAAGCTATAAATAGCCAAGGGATTTCATTTGTAAGAAGTATAGAAGCATTGAGGGCATAAAGAGAGCTCTTATTATTTGCCTTGTAAAACTTTCTTAAACAATATAAGTATTCTCCAAGTTTCCCCAATCTAGTTCTTGTTTTATCTTACATCTTTACTAACGTGTGCTAGCTTTGTTTTTAGCATTAGAGGGAGAGGCTAACTTAGTCGTGAAATATACAACTAAGTGCCGCACGATTTGTCTATAAAAGACCAAGTCCATGACAATATGTAGAGACTGTACTTGACGCGATCAGGTACTAATTTATTTTGTAGTTCTTTGAAAGGTAGCTTTCCTTGAAGTGTTGAGAAAAGAAAGTACAGTTTATTAATGAACACCAGAAGCAAAGCTTTTTGGATGTCAACTTTATAAAGAAAACTTAATTTGCATTAGGAAGGATCTTCCTTGATTTAACAATGAACATAGTTAGCTAATTGCTAAAAAAAACTCTTCAAGCATTAAAAAGGGCTTCAAACTTTTTACTCTAAAACCTAAATTCATGTCTTGATTATGTTTGGTTATCTCTGACTTCCTCTATCCATCTTGAAAGGAATAGATTGAATACTAGAGGTTATTTTGTTTGATCCCTTTTGTGTTCAGAGTTATTGGATGGTTACGGCTTATACAACGTTGATTTGAATGATCCTGAATTGAAACGACAACCCAAACTCTCTACAAGTTGATACTTCAAGTTTTTGAAGGGAGAATCGGTCTATTTAGATCTTGAAATCACAGTTGAATGAGAAACATGCAGCATCATCTTCTTCTGTTATGTCTTAAAGAGAGAAAAAATCTCAATAATTTTTATTAATAGAATAGATTTTTTTTGTGATAAAGATGACTACTTGGCATACACTTATATCCTTTAGTAATTAATATACGAAACAAAAGATACATACGTAGGATTGTGTACGAAAATGTAAAACGCAGACGACTGACTGAAATTAGATACCGCAAGCGTCGTGTCGTTTTGTCTGTTCACTCCCACAGGATATGATTTGACCCTCTCTTTGGGTTTTTCTCAAGGTAACATGACGATCCCAAATATGCTCTCTTCTTTATTACGCCTCGTCCTTGACTTGTTTCGTAGCAAAATAAGCTACCATCCTACATTGTTTTAACTTTCAGTGTGATGAGGGTATTATAGAAAATCTAAACCTCATGCTTATGCCTTGACGAAGATAAAGTATATTAGCCAAATTACACATATATACTGTGCTTTTGATGCAAAGAAAAATGTACGTATAACTAGTAAAGGGGCAGTATGGGGTTTTCGTTGGATCACCCTTCAGAAAGCTAAGCCACAGAATGCAACTAAGCCTAAACGGAGAGGATAGAACACCAAGTGCTCTGTAGTTTTAACTTACAGCAGAGAATGAGGAGGCTTTGTTTGTTCCTGATTGGATTCCTAAGTTTAGCAATATCTGTCTCCTGTGCTGATAACTATCGCAGAGAGGACTTTCCTCCCGGGTTTGTATTTGGAGCTGCCACCTCTGCCTATCAGGTCAGTTCATTCTCTACTTCTTATGTCATTAATGGACTGTACGGAGAGGAAAAAGATAAGTGCTTTGCTCATTGAATACTACTTGAACATTGAAATACTTTTGGAAGGTGGAAGGTGCTGCGAACTTGGATGGGAGGAGTCCAAGCATTTGGGATAATTTTACTCACGAAGGTCCATCGCTACGGTCTTCACATAGGAATTCCATTTCAAAGTTCTTTGAATTTTGTCAGCTTTAGTTGGGATAGTGACATAGAAGTTGCTTCATCTCTTCTTTCATGTGAAAAGGCTGAACTTTAACTTACAAAATGATGTAGCAGTGAAACATGATTGGTGATTATTGGAATAGTTTATTTAATGTTTGGGATTTTCTGATTAAAACTCCAGGAAACATGCATGGAGATACAGGAGACGTATCAGTTGATGAGTATCATAAGTATAAGGTGCAACATGACCCTGAAATATACAATTAGTTAGTTGTTATGTGGATGATGACATTATTACTTTCATGAAATTGCTGCAGGAAGATGTTCAACTTATGGCTGAGACTGGATTAGATGCTTATAGATTTTCCATCTCATGGTCAAGAATTATACCAAGTACGGTTTTTATTACTTTTTCCTAATATCCACCGACCTTCACAACAGTCATAGCTCTGGTGGTCCATTTTTGATTGCCATGTTTTTGTCTTTCAGATGGAAGAGGGCCCATCAATCCGATGGGACTACAGTATTATAACAACCTCATCAATGAACTTGTTTGCCACGGTTAGAGCTCAAAATTTTGGGAAAAAACTTCTTTTTCTTTTTGTGATAGTTTGGATATGCTTCTTTTTTTTGCTTGTAAGTCTCTAGAAGGCGTAGTTCTGGTAATGCAATCCAGGACATGCACAGTTTCTCGTTATGTTTTTTTTTCTGTTTAGCTGATTTTGTGGTTGATTACTATCAGGCATCCAACCACATGTTACTTTATACCATTATGATCATCCCCAAATACTTGAAGATGAGTATGGAGGATGGGTTGACAGAAAGATGGTGTATGGTTCTTTAATTTTTTGACTCTCTACTCTTGGGTGCACTTGTTCTGTCTGAAGCAGCTAAAAGAAATAATTGTGAACGCAGGAGAGACTTCACAGCGTATGCAGATGTGTGCTTTCGAGAGTTCGGTGACAGGGTATCCCATTGGTCCACTATAAATGAACCTAATATCTTTGCTTTTGGAGGTTACGACCTTGGAATGGTACCACCCAAACGATGCTCTCCTCCGTTTGGGTTCAACTGCACAAAAGGCAATTCCTCTTACGAGCCATACTTGGCAGCCCATCACATGTTGTTGGCACATGGTTCAACAGCAAGATTGTACAGGACCAAGTACCAGGTTTTATTTCATCGTATAGATTCGTTTAGTAGCTGACAAGAATGTATATATAATCATATATTCATGGAATCACACTGATACAGAACAAGCAACGAGGATACATAGGGATCTCCCTTTATGGTTTCTGGTTTGCCCCTGCAACCAACTCCACAGAGGATATCGCTGCCATTGAACGAGCTAAGGAATTTTTTCTTGGCTGGTAAGTAGTTCGACCAAAGCTTGTACTAATTGAAATTAGCATTTTACTGAAGCCACCGGCTGCATATCTCCTAGGTTTGCAAAGCCTATAGTATTTGGAGACTATCCTGGCATCATGAAGAAGATTGTAGGCTCAAGACTTCCATCTTTCACTGCTGATGAGTCCGAGTTGGTTAAGGGTTCTATCGACTTCCTAGGATTAATACAGTACACGGTGTTCTACGCCAAAGACATTTCCAATGGTCCCGAACCGAAATACAGAGATTACTTCATAGATACCGGAGTACTTATAGCTTGTATGTCAACCGAATGTTTTACAAGATATTTTTGGTTGTGGGTTTTATCATGAAACTACAAGACTAACTATATTTTGATTGTGGGTGTGCAGTTCCCACATCAGAAAGTGAATTTTACCAGGTTAAACATCTTTGCCCCTTTCTCTTCCTTGTGTCTTCAGGTCATCAATAGATAGCTAATTACCTTGCCTAATTCAGTACCAGATAACCCCGTGGGCAATGCAAGAACTGTTGGGGTACTTCAAGCAAGGTTATGGCAATCCTCCTATATTCATCCACGAAAATGGTCTCTCTCTTTCCCTCTCTTTTATCTCTGCGTATCTGTATGAATGCATGCATATACTGAAGCAAGTTTTTGATTGCTTCATTCTGTATGTCAAACAGAAAGTTTTGAGCTATTGTTGTTCATCTTGAAGGTCAAGTAACTCCACGCAATTCGTGTTTGGAAGATAAAACAAGGGTGAAATATCTTGAAGCATACATAGGGGCAGTGCTCGACGCAATCAGGTAATACTATTTTGTGAAAGGTCACATTTGCGCCTTATTAAGGTTGAAGTTCTGGAGGTCGGTTGAGCTCATTACTCAACTTACAGTTTTTCTTGCTTGTAAATTACAAGTTGTAGCCCTTTCCTTGCCTGGAATTGGTTATCCTGACAGCCCCTCGCTGTTTCTAGCTAACCTTATTCTATAGGTGATAGAATTGTGCTGACTATTTATTCTCTTTATGGTAGGAATGGATCGAATATGAAAGGTTTCTATAGGTGATAGAATTGTGCTGACTCTTTATTTTCTTTATGGTAGGAATGGATCGAATATGAAAGGTTACTTTGTTTGGTCCTTTTTGGATGTGTTCGAGTTATTGGATGGGTATGCGTCAAGCTATGGCCTATACTACGTTGATTTGAATGATCCAGAACTAAAACGTCAACGCAAACTTTCTGCTACTTGGTACTCTGAATTTTTGAAGGGAAAAGTGGCTAATTTAGACGGAATTCTCGAACTTGAAATCAATATATCTGCTCATTCTCGTGGAGTTGTATTTTCATAGATTGAAATGTCTTGGTACTTTTTTTTGGGAAAAATTAAAGTTGTATTAAAATAATAATTACAAGAGAAATTGTCTTTCATGGTAACATCTTCATGAGCATGTTACAACAACGAGCAGACCAATCAAAGCCTTAATACAGAGAGCAACCAAAAGAAAACGATATTTGTAATTTTGTCCCGTCTAAACTTTTGATATCCCCAAAAGGAAATCAAAAATAAAATCTCTACCAATGTTTCTATCTTTTTTAAAAATATTCTTCCGATAAGATATATAATTGCTTAGTATTGATGTTGATCTCCTAACTTGAGCTTTAGAGTTAACATGCTCTAACCATTTGCACAGGCAACCTTATGATGTATAGAAATATACATAAATAATGTTATAATGCAAATTTTATGATCATTAAAAATACTTGCACAAATTTTCAAAAAATATAATCAATGATATATTTTAGATAAATACTTAACTAATGGTTTAAAATCAAAGGATAACTAAGTTAATTAGATAATAATAAATTTAAGCAGAGATCACCTCTTACTTCAACTAAATGTTAAATCTAAAAATTCAATAACTTTAAATTGTTCAATTTTTCATCTTCTTTTTAAGTTTTTGGCTATTAAATTCAGCATTTGTAGTATACAGTTCCTCACAATTGTAATATATTTACTTATTTTCTTTAACTTGAAAAGTTTCCAAATATATAATTAGTAAAATAAGTTTATTTTGTATATTGCTTGAATTACCTATACTTCAACATGGGTTATAAATATTATCTATGTAATTGGCCTGGAAGCAAAGTCTCCCTAATAAATTCATGTAATATTAAAGCTAAAAGAACATTTTTGCCCCCAACATTTACACTAACGTCTTAGTTGGATCATAATGTTTTAGTACGTTCAAAATGAACCCAACGATTTGAAAATGTTCAAAACAACCATTGACTAGACGGAACCACTAACAGAGTTAGGTCTCCATCAGTTAAATGCTAATGTGACATTTTTTGGCTGACGTGAATTTTTTTAAAAAAATTGTTACAGTGGGATCCACACATAGATAACATGGATTTTATAAAAAATAAAAGTGGGTCCCACACATAGATTAAACGATGCGTTTCAGAAGGAGGCTGAGTTTAAATGAAAGTAGGTCTCACTTTTATTTAAAGTGTGAGGTTTGGTGTCTGAGTTTAACAACCATTGACTAGACGGAACCACTAACAGAGTTAGGTCTCCATCAGTTAAATGCTAATGTGACATTTTTTGGGTGACGTGAATTTTTTTTAAAAAATTGTTACAGTGGGATCCACACATAGATAACATGGATTTTATAAAAAATAAAAGTGGGTCCCACACATAGATTAAACGATGCGTTTCAGAAGGAGGCTGAGTTTAAATGAAAGTAGGTCTCACTTTTATTTAAAGTGTGAGGTTTGGTGTCTGAGTTTAAATGAAAGTTAGACCCAATTCCATTTAAAAGCTGCGTTTTGACGTTTGGGTTTAAAGGGAAGTAGGTCCCACTTTCATTTAAACGCTTCCCTTTTGACATATTGTGCATTTTGAACTAACACACACCGTTTTGAAGCTTCAATCTCCAAATCTTTCTTCCTTCTTCCTCAATTCCTAATCCCTAAATATATTATTCTTCAGACAATTTGAGTTCGATCATTTTCAATCCAACATGATTTTAGACCTTCCTAATACATAATTATTTCTTCTTCTCCCACGCATCGTTTCTAATGTTAGTTAATATTCTCATGCTATTCAGGTTTCTGAACAAGAAATTGACAATTCATCATGGTAGGTCTATTGTTCTCTGACTTTTATTTTTTTATATGTTTGGTCCCCTAAATCTTGTTGTTTATGCTTGTTTGTTTATGATTGTATGCAGTGGTCTACTATGCTTGTTGATGTGATGCATGTACGTTGTGCTCCACTATGCGTAGATTTATCTTCGAAGACTGGATATTGGCAGTGTTGGCAATAGATTTGTTCACATTTAAAAAGATAATATTTTTCGCCTCTCTTGAACAATTTTTGGTTAACTTTTTTTCTGAACAATTTCTGGTTAATTTTTTTCTCTAGCTTCAGCCAATATATGTAAATGCACTTAAATATTATGTGCATATTCTTTCAATACAAACAATTTCTCTTTTAGGAAGAAAAAGTACTTCTTTATAAAAGTTTTGAGATTTGGATGTAGACACCACTCTGTCAATTTATATCTCCTTCAATCCAATTATTAAATATTTTAATCAAATAATGAATAATAGATGTAAAAGCTACTGTTGTTATAAAGAAGACGGATTAGAAATGTAAAAAGTTGTTGATTCAATAAAGTTAAAATAAGTACTTTAACCAAAATAGTTGAGTTGCATGATAATCTATTACTATCATGTTATGACGCATGATTATTACTTTATAGACAATGTACCTTTTCTTTTTTTTTTTTCTTTTCTTGCCTATTCTTTATTGTTTGTTGATGGACCAAGTAACTTCGGGGCTTATTTCCAATCTATTCTATGCTTCAAATCAAGATATGGACGGACCAAGTAAGCGTGGGGCTTGATTCCAATCTATTATATGTTTCATAAACTCTTGTATCAACAAATGAAAAATCTGAGTGATGCATGATCATTAGTTGAAGTTTACTTATGATGCATGATTATTAGTTTAAGTTTATAAGGGGATTATTTTATCAATTTTGAAATTTTTAAGTGCTTAGTTTTTCCTCTAATTGTAAGTTGGGACTCTAAGCTTTCATAATTGTGCATATAGTATCCATTATAGTCTTGATAATATCATTTAAATGTATGCTTTTTGATGATATAGTTGCCTTTATATGTTTGTAATCTAATTTATGTTTTGGTCGTTGTGGAAACTTTTAGGAGACAATTAAAAGTCATACTATATGGACAATCTATTGACAAATTTTATTTCCCCTTTATTGTGAACAAATGTATGATGGTCCAATTTAGATGTTTAAGGTTGTTTTGTGGTGGAAAGTTCATGGTAGAGCTAGAGTTGAAATATGTTGACTGGGAATCAAGTATTTTTGATAAAGTAAACCTTAATTATGCCATCTATAGGCAAAAATGTGAGAAGGCAAAGGATTTAGGATACCTTCAAGTCTATAATGCCTATTACAGGATACCCAGTTTTGAACTTAGTGAGTCTTTGAGATTGATTGAATCAAATGAAAGTTGTCTAAAGCTCATTAATCTGATGAAAATCCACCAAATGATTAGTGTTTATGTAACTCAAATGTTAGATAACCCTTCATTTGCACGAGATATTGCCTATATCTAATGGAGAGGATGGAGATAGGAAGGGTGAGGAGGGAAGTTGTGGAGCTATTAAAGAAGTTAGTGAAGGAGTTGATGAAGAGGTGGATGATTAAGACCATGGCAAGGGTTTTATACAAGTTGAGATTCCCGATTACCACCAATAATTTGAAATTGAGTCGATTGATTTTGGCAATTTTATTAATAGTGATGAATATCCAAGCGGAGAGGAACTTGGTGGACCATTTCAAAGACCTAGTAGTAGTATTAGGCATAATCCATCTACTGTGGGAGTATATTGGAGACTAAGGATGGAGTTTGGCTCTGTAAAAGAATTTAGATATTTTGATGTGGATTATGCAATGCGGAAAAGATACAATGTCAAGTTTAAAAAATGTGAAAGTCATAGGATTGTATTAAGATGTATTGAGGAATGCCTATAAGAGTTGTATATCGTTTGTGACAAGAATGAGCGATGCTTCAAAATGATGACATACAATCCTGAACATAAGTGTTTTACGACCAACAAACCTAAATTAATTTCAAATAAGTTCTTGATGAGACATTTTAGGGAAAGAATAATTGAGAAGCCTTGTATCTCAATGATAAAGATGGTTGAAAAATGTAAAGAAAAGGTCAATATATTTGTCAACTCAAGTATGTGTAGAGTTACAAAGAAGAGATTGAGAAAAGAAAGGGTGAGTGATTATGTGAGTGAATTTGTCGAACTACAAGGATATGGGCGTGAGTTGAGGATTAGTAATCCTAGATCAACAATTGAGTTAAAGTTGGCTAGGAATAAAGAAACTTGTTTGTCACAAATATGTAAAAGTAAGATTTCATTTACCATCAACAAGACATTTATGACATTTATTCATCCATCTTTATCTCTTTTGTGTAGTTCAAAAGATTGTACATTTGCTTTGATGCCACGAAAAGTGGATGGAGGCATTTTAGGCCAATTTCTTATATTGATGGCTACTTTTTGAAGACTGAATTCCAAAGTTAGCTATTGAGTGTAGTTAGGAGGGATGGTGAGGGAGGGACGTATTTGTTGTCTTGGGATATTGTAGAGGTAAAGAACATTGATTCTTGGAAAAAGTTTATGAGTTTATTGACTTCAGACTTGGAATTGGATGGTAGTGAAGGACTTATAATAATATCAAACATGTAAAAGTTATTTTATTTTTCATTGATTAATAGTTTATTGTATTATAAATTATATTAACTTAAATATTTTTCTATTCTTATAGGGATTGATTAGGCAATAGAAGAGACATTACCATATGCCATTCATTGAATGTATGTTAGGAATATATACCATAATTGGCATATGAATTGGAAGGGAAAAGATTTGTGAAAGCAATTTTGAAATTGTGTTTGGTTAACGTACGTTGAAGATTTTAACAAGTTGTTGAAAAGATTGGATGAAATCAAACATGGATGTACATCATCATTGCTTATATATCCTAAGGAGAGAAGGGCAAAATGTTACCAATCTTTTGAATTGAAATGCTTGATTATTGACAACAATATAAGTGGAACATTTAATGGATGGATCTTATCAGCAAAAGATAGGCCATTCATTAGCATGCTTGAAACCATTAGAATTATAGTGATGAAGTGTAGCACCCCACTCCCATCTGACACGTGCCCATATGTCCATCAGACATTTGAGCACATGCCCGGTGGAAGCAGTATTAAGTCAAGAGGACTTCACGATGATTAATTTTGATGACAATCAAATAATAATAATATTATAAATACATGAACTATTTTGACAAGTGTGTTAAGTGTGCAGAAGAAGTGCAAAATATAGAAGAAGTAGATAACACAGAAGAAAGGAAAACACAAAAGAAGCAGAAAATACAAAAGAAGTGAAAACACAGAAGAAGCAGAAGACACAGAAGAAGTGAAAACACAGAAGAAGCAGAAAATGCAGAAGAAGTGAAAACACAGAAGAAGCAGAAGACAAAGAAGAAGTGAAAACACAGAAGAAGCAGAAGATACAGAAGAAGTCAAAATGCAGAAGAAAAGGAAAACGCAGACGATACAAAGATGAATATACGCTAGTACGTCGGACAGTTAGTTAGTTGGAGTTAGTTACAGAACTCAACTAAATAACGGTTTCCACAAGAAGCAAGAAGCAGTTATCAAGAATCAAGAAGCAGTTGGAGACTTAGGCTATATATACTACTCGTATTCGAAGATTGAACAACCTTACACCCTTTCGAAAACCTTTGATTCTTTCAGCTTTCAAGTGTTTACTTACAAAGAAAAATTCTATATTCAAAAGTGCGATACTAGAGAGCTAACCCTACTGTAACAAAAAGCTCACAATATCTTTCTAGTGAGAGAAAGAAAAGGCTAAGAGCCTAGAGAGGCTAAGATAGCAGAAAGAATACTTGGTGTAAGAGATCTGAAGAGGTTCTGGAAGGAAAGAAAGAATACTTGTAAATTTGTCGAAGTATAGTGAAATACTCAAACGAACTCTGAGGACTGGACTTAACCCATAGTTTGGGGTGAAACAGTATAAAAATCGCAGAGTCTATCTTCTAACTTTTCAACTTTATTCTATTTTGTTTTTAGACAAATATATAGAATTTATTTGCGATTTAACTACATAACAATTTTCGTATAACTTTTTTGGTATTTTGTTAACAAGTTAGAGAAGTTATTAACAAGATATATTAAAGATTTTGTATTCATGAAAAGAATACACAATTCAAACCCCCTTTCTTGTGTATATCGTATATTATAAGTGAATTCTATGTTAACGTGTGATTTACTTCAATTGGTATCAGAGCTTGGTCTCTAAGAACCACCTTTACAAAGTGAGGACAAAGGTCCATGGCTGAATCACATGTTTTTATAGGTGAAGGTGCCTCCATCATAAGACCTCCTGTATTCAATGGTGAAGATTATCATTATTGGAAAGACAGGATGCGACTCTTCATAGAATCTACACACATTGATTTTTGGGATATCATTGAGCATGGACCATACATACCAATAGAACCATTCCTCGTAACAGATGGTCAGTTGATCACAAAGCTAGATTTCAACTAAATTCAAAG
>JANZXR010000004.1:7619478-7654458 GCA_027575705.1 Erythroxylum echinodendron
CCTTCACTTCCTTGACATTTGGGATACATAGTCGGTTTCCCACAACCATGAGTCCATCATCCCTCACTACTATCTCAGAGTTCTTACCATTATTAACATCGTCTGTGTCACTGTTCACCGACTTCGTCTGTGTTACTATTCACAGACTTCAGACGATAATTAACAGTTGATAGAGGGTCACCCCATAAGATAAAGGTCAACCACAGAGGATAGATTATGAGCCAAGGATTATAAGAAAGAGTTAGGAAGTTATTTGAGTTGAAGTGCATCTTCTGTTTTCCCATTCACCTCGTATCTTTTGTCCCATTATCGACCCCTCAGGAGATAGAATTGACCTTTAAGGTCTTCATGGAAGTTATAGATCTTGGAATCTTATTTCCAACCATATAAAGAATACTCTGAACCGATTCTCCTAGAGAAAGTTATGATGGTTGTAAGGTATCGTCTGTGTTTCCTAGACTTCGTCTGTGATACTGTTCACGCTATCGTCTGGGTCACTGTTCATCACGCATCATCTATCCTAATTTTGACCCTTTAGAAGACAAAGTTGGTCTTCAAGGTCTTCATGAGAATTGTATTTCTTGAAGTCCTCTTTCTATCTATCCAAAGGAATGCTAGTTTGGATGTTTCGGGAAAAAGTTATATCAATAGTCCCGAAGTAAGTATATGTGTAAGTGAGGACTCACCCACGCTGATCATTAAGAGATTCAGGTTGACGGGTAGGAGTGGACTAGTCGATTATTCTAGGAACTGAACTGAAACTAGAGAAGGGGAGTTTTGAGAAGAAAATCCGATAATGGTCAAGGTATTCTCTTTGGAAGATAACTTACGTATTAAGAAAATCTGCATGCATGAAAGAGTTAGACTCCGGAAAGCAGGGTCTAACAGCTGTGGTATCAGAGAAAGTAAGTCTGAGTTAGACTCCAGAAGCAGGGTCGGTCAATTTTTATGGTATCAGAGCAAGTAAGAGTTGGACTCCGATATCGGGGTCTAACACTTAGTCCTTTCATGAAGGACTGGATTTCTCACAATGTAGATAGCAGCCATATGGGAATGGGTATGATGTTGGAAACACCAAGTTCGTTTAATAAACGACTAAGCCATGATAACCATGCAGTGACCCTTCGAAGGGATCTGTATTCAGCTTCAACTGAAGACAAGGAAATCATCCCTTGCTTCATTGATTTCTAACATATGGGAGATCCTCCTAAAGTGATGACATGACCACTCACAGATCGTCAAGTTGGACATGCGGCCCATTCTGAATCACAATATGCAACCAAATCAAAATTATTATTATCATTGAATAGTAAACCTTGAGTGGAAGATCCAGATAAATATCGTAATACATTAATTGCAACTTGTAGATGAGCTTACGCAGGTTGTTGGTTGAATTGACTAAGATATTGTACTGAGAAGGCCAAGTCAGGACAAGTGTCAAGAAGAAAATTTAACTTTCCAATCAATTGCCTGTAAATTGTAGGATCAGGCAAAGTACTCTCCAATTTTTGGCAGCAACTTTAAGTTGTGAGGCAATGGAGGAGTAACTGGTTTATATTGTGAAATAGAATGAGCTTCTAATAGGTCTATGATAAACTTGCATTGACTGATCATGACCCCATCTGAAACTTAAACAAATTCTAGACCCAAAAAATAGATGAGGGAACCGAGAGATCTTTGATTTTAAATTGAGTATCAAGAAATATCTTTAAGTTGAAAATCTTAGTACTATTGTTTCCAGTGACTAAAATATCATCAACGTACACTGCAATTATAACCAAGGATTCTCCAAAATGTTTAAGGAACAAAGACTAATCATTGGGAGAGTGAACATAACCTCTCATTCGAAAAGCATCTAATAGTTTGGAGTACCACTGACAGGAGGCTTGCTTCAAACCGTATAAGGACTTTTTGAGCTTTCATACTAAGGATGGGTTAGAAATGTAGAGTCGTGGAAGAACGTTCATGTAAACATCATCATGTAAATCCCCATGTAAGAAAGCATTATTAACATCAAATTGGTGAATGTCCTGATGTCGCTTGACAGCTATAGCAACAATGCTACAAATAGTGTTGAACTTAACAATTGGAGAAAAGGTTTCATGGTAATACTCACCATATTTTTGCGTAAAGCCTTTTTCCACAAGCCCGACTTTCTAACGCTCGACTGTCCCATCTGATTTATGTTTGATTTTAAACACCCACTTATAGTTGAAGGGTCTTTTGCCTTTAGGAAGCTTAACAAGTTCCCATGTGTTGTTTACTGTCCAAGGCTGAAAGTTCCTGTCGCATTGCCTCTTCCCAAAGAGGATGTCCAGTAGCTTGATGATAATTAAGTGGCTCAGAGTCCTAGAAAACTAAGTTGAACACAAGTCTATCCACAAGTCCACAAATAATAGAACAAAGGTGCCCTGTACATGTACTAGTGAGAGTATGATGACAAGAATAAAAAGGGTCATAGAAAAATGTAGAATTGCATACAAAATCTTGTAAATGGGAAGGTAACTTTGCTTGTCTGGTGCTTCTTCTAAGAGGAATATCACGATGGGAAACTGAAGAGGAAGGAGCTGAAGGATGACGAAGAGAAGAAGATGAAGATTATTGTGGTGGTGAAGATGAAACTGGTAAATTAGGCGAGGAAACAATTTATGACAGTATAGAAGGTGAAGATGATGATAGAGAATCTTAAATGTGTGAGGAAGAATGGAAAGGATAATTATCAATTATTACATTAGGTAAAGGAATATCAGAAATAGTTATGGTAGGAGATGAAGAGTTTTGTGAAGGAAAAATATGTTCGTAAAAGTGTATGTCTTTGGAAATGATGATTTGTTTGGTAGAAAGACAAAGGACTTTGTATGCTTTTTGACCAAATGGATAGCCAATAAAAATGCATGGAAGTGCTCTTGGTTGAAATTTGTCTCTTTTCTTAGGATTAGTGGATATATAGCATAAGCAACTGAATTTCCTAAGGTGATTCAACGGAGGTTTGGATTTAAACAATCTTTCGAATGGATCGACTCTGTTGAGAACTTGAGTTGGCATTTTGTTAATTAAATAAACAGAAGTGAGAACACTTTCCTCCCAATAAGAGATAGATTGTCCTAATTGAAAAAGAAGAGCTCTAGAAACCTCTAATATGTGTCCAGTGAGAACACTTTCCTCCCAATAAGAGATAGATTATCCTAATTAAAAAAGAAGAGCTCTAGAAACCTCTAATATGTGTCTGTGTTTACGCTCAACTACTCCATTTTGTTGTAGAGTATAAGGTGTGCTTTTATCATGAATAATCCCCAGGGAAGCTAAATATTCTTTTCCTTCTCTACTATTACACAATTCTGGAGCATTATCGGTTCTCAATATTTTTATGGTCTTGTGAAATTGAGTTTGAACGAGGGATACAAAAGACTTGATCATTATGAAACCACTACTTTTATGTTACAAAAGATGAACCAATGTATTTCTGCTATAATCATCCACTATGGTCATGAAATAACGAAAACCATTATGAGTACGATGTCTATAAGGTCCCCAAATATCCACATAAATAATATCAAAGGGTCTGCAGTTTTTATTGAGCTATTCGGAAATGGTAATCTGTGTTGCTTGGCTTATGAACAGATGAATCAAGACAGAATATCACTAGATGTATGTGCTATAATAGACAAAAGTTTCAGTTTATTTATGAGTAAATGGCCAAGTCTACTATGCCAAAGGTGTAAATCATCAGATGAAGAACTAGTGCAACTAAGAATGAATTTAGAGGTGTTACAAATAGAGTGTAAGGCATTTTCAACTAAAAAAGGAGAGTTTGATGCTTTGTCTTTTTCTTAATGTATAATGTATAAACCACCAATCTTCTTACCAAGGAGAATTGGCCTCTTCAATGAAGGGACCTATAAAAGACAAGAGTCAGGGTGGAAAAAGATGGTATAATTTAATTGAGTGATGAGTTTACTTATGGAAATAAGATTATATTTAAATGAAGGAACAAAAAGCACGTGAGAAAGAATGATGTGATCATCAAGTTTGACTTGTCCTATGGCTGATACTGGAATATTAATACCATTAGGCAAGGTTATGGAATAAGAATTTGGGAGTTGATTAAGAGAGGAAAACAAGGTCTTATCAGAACAGATATGATCAGATGCACCAGAGTCAAGTATCCATGAAGCATGTAAATGATCAAGTCCAGAAACAGAAGTGCAGGAGCTTACAGCACAAACAGGCATTATTGTTAATTTATCACTGTAGCTACCTGTGAAATTGGATGAACTAGAAGTAATAGCGAGATTCCCTTAAGAAACACCAGTAAATTGATCATTAGTCTTGTGTTGGTTTAGGAGTGAGATGAGTTGATTATACTGTTCTTGAGTGATTTGAGCTGCAGCAACATTGCTAGGATCTAGTTAGGCTTGAGAAGCACCTTCAGAAGCATATTGAATATTGACTGAATTTGCTGAACTGGAGTGTTTGGATTTGGTGAACTTAAAATTTGAAGGAAAGCCATTAATTCGGTAGCATTGAGCTTTCACATGTCCTGGCTGTTTACAGTAATTGCAAATTACTGTTAGGATTGAACTTCTTATTATCTTTTCCATTATTTCCTTATTTGGTACCAGAATTATAATCAGCAGAAATTACATTCATAGCTGAAGACTCTTGAATGAATTGAGCAGAAGAAGAGATCTCCCTTTGTTTTTCTTCATGAATAAGAATTGAGTAAACAGAAGCAATGTTAGGAATAGGTTGCATCATCAATATCTGACCTCTAATTGCAGCATAGGAATCATTAAGCCCCATAAGAAGTTGAATGACTTTCTGATCTTCTTGTATTTTTGCCATGACACTTACAGCACCACATGTACAAACAGGAATTTCAAGAAGCAGTTGATATTCGTCCCAAATGTATTTCATCTTAGTAAAGTAAGTTGAGATGCTATCAGCTCCTTCTAAATTTGAATACATATCCTTCTAGATTTGATAAATCATAGCTCCATTGGACTGCTCATATCGTTCAATTAATTCAAACCATACTTCACGAGCTGTGTTGAAATATAATACACTCTCAACAATTTCTTTACTCAGAGAGTTTAATAGCCAGCTTATGACCATCAAATTGCATCTATTCCAATTACTGAGGAGAGGTGAATCTGAATTAGGCTTTACGACATCTCCATTTACAAATCCAAGTTTGTTTTTAGCAGAGAGAGCTAAAACCATAGCTCTTTCCCAGATGAAAAAACTTGTTCCATCAAAAGCTTTTGACACAAGTAAAGCTCAAAGATTGTTTGTAGAATTTAGATAAAAGAGATTTGAGACATCTAAAGCTGAATCGACTAAAGATGTAATTGAGTTGATGGTTGTTTCCATGACGAGAGTGACCGTGAAAGAAGACAGTATTAGAAACTGATGAGAGGAAACAGAGAAGAGGAGAGGAGAGAAAATCAAGATCGAAAGTGATGCTTTGATACCATAGTAAGTGCAAGGAAATGGAACTGTGAAAAATACAGAGATTGTTCTCTTCTTATTATTCTATCTATCATGAATACAGGGTAGTTTATATATATGTATTACACAGCTAGCAATCAAGGAATATCCCTGCTAACAAACCCAACAAATTTGTAACAACCTCTAACAGAATTTGGAGAATGTCGAAAAATTTAGTTAAAAAGAATAAATATCAGTTGTCAACGCAGAGTCGTTCCTCTCTGCTAACGTTTTGCATTGATAGTACATAACAAAGTAACTCCACGCAATTCATGTTTGGAAGATAAAATAAGGGTGAAATATCTTGAAGCATACATAGGGTAGTGCTCAACGCAATCAGGTACTACTATTTTGTGAAAGGTAACATTTGTGCCTCATTGAGGTTAAATTTCTGGAGGTCGGTTGAGCTAATTAGTCAACTTCAATTCCTTGCCTAGAATTGGGTATCCTGACAGCCCCTGACTATTTTTAGCTAACATTATAGATGATAGAACTGTGCTGACTCTTTATTCTCCTTATGGTAGGAATGGATCGAATAAGAAAGGTTACTTTGTTTGGTTCTTTTTGGATATGTTCGACTTATTGGACGGCTATGCGTCAAGCTATGGCCTATATGATTTTAATGATCCAGAATTAAAACATCAATGCAAACTGGGAGTCTTCGAATCAAACGCATTCGAATAACCAATGATGTCCTTCTCACTAAATTGGGATAGGAGGTGCTCACCAAACCCACAGCTTTATGAGTACATGTACTTAGAGCTAAATACTAGCTAAACGCTCATCACATCCCTCAATCGATGGCTAAAACTGGGACGTTGATCCTTTGGTAAGGGATAGCAGCTACGTGGGATAATATCCGACAAGGTATTAAATGGAAACAGGGTAATGATCGACGAACACAATTTTGGCTTGATCAATGATTGGACAATTGGGGTCCCCTAGAAAATGAGACAATGATTCCCCTTCCTAAAAGGTTAATGTACACGTGTGACAGATTATGTGGAGGAGGATGGCACTTGGAAATGGGATCTGATCACTTTCTATCTTCCCGCTTAAATATGCGTGGTCCTCGCGACGATTCGACCTCCATCATATGCTAAGGATGACAACATATTAGTTTGGGGCCCCGGTCAACATGGAAAGTTCACGGTGGAGTCTGCTCATGAGTTAATCATAGAGGCAGATTCAGTGGCCCAAAATCTAATATGGAATATCATCTGGAAATGGCCAGGGCCACAGTGGATTCGCTCATTTCTGTGGCTATTAGCAAACAAAAACTACTGACTAATCAACAGCGTGTAATTAGACAAAATAGCCACAGATAGCAGTTGCCCGTATTGTGGCCATGAAGAGACCACACTGCATGCATTTCGTGATTGTCGCAGGGTTCATAATTATTGGTGGAAATGGTCCCATGCTTTGCAAGAGGTGACTTTCTATCAGTGGCCCGAGGAGCTGTGGCTACAGTCCAATCTGATAAACAAAGGCGCTATGGGTCATCATTTTTGGAGTCTCGTGATGGTATATCTAGCATTGGCAGAACAAATGCATCTTCAAAAAGGGATTCGAGTGGTTGGAAGTGGGACATCGCATAGTATTAGAGTATGTTTCTTGGATCAGACGGACACAAGCAGTGACGGGTCGAGTAGCCAACCCACAGGCATTGCCTGTAAGGAACCTAGTCAGCTGGATACTACCGCCAAAGGGTTGGATCAAAGTGAATACCGATGGCGCAGTGTCGACCGATTCGTCTGATAGTACAATTGGGGGGTTGCTTCGAGACTACCATAGACAATGGTGTGGGGGTTTTCTACATAAGTTTGAGGCATGCTCGCCATTGGTTGCTAAATTAAAAGGTGTTAATGAGGGGCTTAAATTGGCATGGGAACATGGCTATCAGAAGATCATACTAGAAGTGGATTCTCTAGAGGTCATCAATATACTTTCCTCCTTCGGAAGTTTACTGACTGAGACTTCTTTTTTAATGCAGGGCATACGTGCGATGATGGAGCGCGATTGGGAGGTAAAGCTTCAACATGTCTATAGGGAAGGAAACCAAAGCGCAGATAATCTGGCTGCTAAAGCTATACGAATACAACCAGGATTGTATGTTCTTCCAGAACTTCCGATGAACTCGATTTACTTTCTATTATCAGATAGGCAAGGAACTATATATCGCCGGGGTATGAACAACGATTGAGCTGAAGTGTTTTTGGGTTTTCTTTCCTATATATTCAAAAAAAAAACATCAACGCAAACTTTCTGCAACTTGTACTCTGAATTTTTAAGGGAAAATTGGCTAATCTAGATGAAATTCTCGAACTTGAAATCAATATATTTGGTCATTCTCATATAGTTGCATTTTCATAGATCGAAATATCTTGTATTGTTACTAACATGATATTTGTAATTATGTCCCGTCTATACTTTTGATATCCCCGAAAGGAAATCAAAAATAAAAGCTCTACCAATGTTTCTATTTTTCAGTAACTTTATTTTTTTTTTTTTGTTCTTTCTCTATTGAATTTAGCAGTTCCTCACAATTTTAACGTATATATTTATTTTTTTAACTTAAAAAGTTTCCAAATAAACCAAACATAATTGATGTGAGTAGTTCAGGACTCTCATCTCTTAACCAGAGGTCTCAAATTCGAGCCTTAGGAATGAAAACTTTTACAAAAAAGTGCCCATCCAGTACGAGCAGGGATTAGTCTGGATTTGGATGATTTAAAAGTGTTTTCTCATAATTAGGACCCTCTTAGGACACCTCGTGGGCTAACTCAAAAAAAAAGTTTCCACATATATAATTAGTAAAATAAGTTTAATTTGTATGTTGCTTGAATTATCATTAACATATATAATTAGTAAGTAAAATAACCTATACTTCCGCTAGGTTATATTTGACGTTAATTGAACCAAAATTGTCATAAATTATGAATCTTCCCCAATGCAGCCAACTCAAAAGAAACTAAAGTCAACATATCCTAATATAATACCCGATTCAGTTCCAGGTTTTCATTTTCCAATTGATAAAATTGTTCTCAAAGCTACTGCCTATTATCCAATGCACACAAAGAGTAACGTGACGAGGTTTCAAATAAAATGATACTTCCGTATTTGAATGATTTTCCTGAACTTAATAGACATAGTCGGACAGTTTCTATCACAAATGAATATGGTCGTGCATTATTGTGACTTTGGAAAATGACGTTGAAGAATTAATGCTTGTCATATTCAATGTAGCAGGTTTGTCTTTGTCCTGTACTCATTTATGGAACCCCACACTTTTGTTAATGGTAAGACCCTTTCGCTCGAACTCTCCTTTCCTTTTGTGGTTACTGGTTATAAATGAAACTCATTAATATTGTACAAAAACGGTGATCGCATGTCAGTAAGAAAAGAACAGAGACTCCATCACCGTGAAGGCGTGAACTCGAGATGTTTAAGCTTTGTTTATTATTAGTTGTTTTGTTAAGCTCAGTAGTGTCAGTCGTTTGTATCGATGAATACAGCATAAATGACTTCCCACCTGGATTTATATTCGGTGCTGGCACCTCTGCTTATCAGGTCAGATTTTCTGGAGTCTTTATCCATTTTTCTCTACGTCCAACCTTCTTCTATGCTCAGTATGTCACTACCAGCGAACAAGTCGCTGACCCAGGAACGTAATTACGAAAAGTTTAAATCTTTACATGTCAATCTCCATTCTTGTATGGGAAAGACCTGCTGACACACGTTTATTTTAGTTCGTAGATGCACACACAGATAGGTACTTTTGACTTCCGCTTAGATAACATTCAAAAAAGGGTAGAGTTTCTGGTTCCTTGAGTTAATTTCGATAGAATTTTACCGGATTATAATAGGTAGAAGGAGCAGCTAACGAGGACGGAAGGAGTCCAAGCGTTTGGGATACCTATGCTCATGAAGGTTAGCTCTTCGGAGTTTTTGTTTACTTTTCCTTTCAAGTACAGGCAAGCACACATGAAGTCTACTTGTTGAGCAATTAATTCGGTATTAGACATTACCACACATTTATTGTTCTTAGTTGGTATAGAAGGAGCGTGTAGTTGTCAGATAAAGAATGAAGCTACTAAATTTCTGAGTTCAATTTCAGGAAATGCGCATGGAGCGACTGGAGACGTTGCTGTCGATCAGTATCACAAATACAAGGTAAGAGCAATTTCTTTTAAATTTGGCCGTACCATGGAACAGCAGAAGCCTGCTCTGCTAGGGAATTACTGATTTTGTACCAAGCTACGTTCTGCAGGAAGATGTCCGTCTTATGGCTGAAACTGGGTTAGATGCCTATAGATTCTCAATCTCGTGGTCAAGAATTATCCCACGTATGGTTTCTTTTCTCTTTTCTGTTCAACCAAGGAACAACTTAACATTATCTGTTTCTTCTGATCATATCTAATAATTGTCGTGTTATGTGCGTTAGTTGGAAGAGGACCTGTCAATCCAAAAGGCTTGCAATATTATAACAACCTCATCAATGAGCTTATAAGCCATGGTCAGCCTAAAGTTTAGAACTTTCTTGTTTTCTTCTACTTGCACCGGAGCTGGTTGTTCACTTATACATTAAGAAACAAAAGATACTTTTGCCACCGGCTGAAGGTTGCCTTTTGGATGTTGCTTCAATTGCACTCACTATCTAGTTATTGATAAAGCAGGCATCCAACCGCATGTTTCACTGTGCAACTATGACCACCCGCAGGCACTTGAAGACGAATATGGAGGATGGATCAGCCGAAAGATGGTGTATGGAATTTAAGATTCTTTCTGACTTTATTTTGTTTCGTGCTGTGCTTTGAGTGATATCTTTTCAGGAAGTACAAAAATAATTAGATGATGATCGTATTTATGCTTGTTGATGCAGGAAAGACTTCACAGCTTATGCAGACGTGTGCTTCCGAGAGTTTGGTGATAGGATTTCTTTCTGGACCACAGTAAATGAGCCTAATGTCTTGGCACAAGGGGGATATGATCAGGGAGTTACACCGCCTAAACGATGCTCTCCTCCATTTGGATTTAACTGTTCCAGAGGAAACTCCTCATATGAGCCATATTTGGCAGCTCATCATATGTTACTGGCACATGCATCATCTGTAAGGTTGTACAGAAAAAACTATCAGGTATTATCTAAATTCACGAGGAACTGTTTGCGATATATGGGGAAAAAAATAAAAACAAAACAATGGTACAGGGAAAGCAAGGTGGAGTTATAGGGCTCACTCTCTACACTTTTTGGCCTTTACCTGCAACCAACTTGACAAAGGATGCAGTTGCTGTTGAAAGAGCCTTGGACTTCAACATCGGTTGGTAAGTTGAAAGATGGATTCTGTGGAAAACGTTTGAATATGGTAGAGTTAGGAGTATTAAGAAAAAAAATCAACAACACAAATCCGATAATGGGATAATAGATCTTTATTGATATATGAGGATGGAAGAACAAATAGAGTGAGCTGGTGGAACACACAGCTTAAGAAAACAATCGAAGGGACTAGAGACTAAGGAATTGCTTCCTTCCAGCTAATAGCCGATGAGTTTTCCGATAGTACCAGATGCCCGTTTTCCTCCCCTATACTCTATATTTATAGTTTGTTATAGTTTGTTTTCCGTATCCGCTTCTGCGGGAGTTAGTTACCCTGTATTTTGGCTCTATCCTTCCTTCTGCTATAAACCCGTATTGGATTAGTAGGCTGGCCCACTGTGCCACCTGTAGCCGAAGATGGGCCTCCCTTAGCAGAATACTTACTGAACAATTCATTATTGTTTTTCAGGTTTGTAAAACCTCTGATATCTGGAGACTATCCTAAAGTTATGAAGGAAATTGTAGGCTCTAGACTTCCAGCCCTTACTGTTGATGAATCAAATCTGGTTAAGGGTTCGTTTGACTTCATAGGAGTGATACATTATGCATGTGTGTATGCCAAAGATAACACCAACAGTTGGCAATGGAAATATAGAGATTTTATGGCAGACATGGGAGTAGAGTTTGTATGTATGTATTGAATACCAGTCATCAACTCTTCGCGGCTACATCCTATGGAGCCGAAATAACTAACAACTCTTCTGTTCTTTTGCAGTTTCCCAGGGTAATGAAATACCAGCCGAGGTAAGACTACTTCTGGTCTTTGACTTATCATTCTTTTTCACTCACCTTCCTGCTTTTTTATGGAACTGTGTGTTCATATTGAAAATACCTCTGTTTGTTAGTGCGTTATATTTGATGCTCGTATCAAATTGTTTCTTGAATCAGCTTCCTGTGACGCCTTGGGCTCTGCGATACACACTGGAGTACTTTAAACAAACTTATGGCAACCCTCCTATTTATATTCACGAAAATGGTATATTTCATCCTTCCTATTCCCCTCACGGCAGCACACATATATTGCTCGAACATTCACTGAAAATGACGTTTATTTGCACTCGTTGGTACAAGTAAACTCATCAGAAATGAAAATTAATCAGATTTTGGTTCTCTGAAGATTGCCCTTATGTCTTGCCTGGATTATTTCATTCCATTTGTTCATTTACTTCTTATAATATTTTCTGCTCCAAAAGATAACATATCTAAACAGCTCGTTGAGGTTATCAGTCAAAATGATGATGATTAAAAGGCTCCACTTGATTCCTTAGTCCTGATTTATATTGATGTTGGACTTGGACATGAATCTTTCTACCAAGGACCATGTCCTGCCTTTAATCTTTGAGCTTTGTATGGCATTTCTTGGCAGGTCAAAAGACCAAACGCAACTCAACGTTGGAAGACACTTCAAGGGTGAAATACTTGCATGCATATATAGGGGCTTTGGCTGATACAATCAGGTATACATACATATATGTTCACCATTTCCACTCCCGGATCTGCATTAGAACTTCCCAACTTGTAATCTATATAGGTAGGTGCAATTCAAAACCACCATAATATAACTCATTACTCCTGAAAGTTGAGCAAGTTAAACCACTATCTAATCTAACATGTAATAAGTTCTTATATAGAAGGAAAGCTAAAATAGGTTTGGCTCAACATAATGCTTGGACCTTTTCCTTGATCCTTTTAATGATAGTCGGAGTCTTGAATAGCTGAATTAACAATTACTTCATCTACTTAAGCATGCAAGCATGATAATGACCTTTTGCCCATATGGTCTTACCTCCCTTTTGTGGTCACTGAAATTTTATGCAGAAATGGATCAAATGTAAAGGGGTATTTTATGTGGTCATTGCTGGATCTTTTCGAGTTATTGGATGGCTATGAATCAGCATATGGCCTATTTTATGTAGATTTGGATGATCCAGAACTGAGACGACAGCCCAAGCTCTCTGCTCACTGGTACTCTAACTTCTTGAAGGGAAAAATCGTCTCTATAGATGGTATTATGGAACTGCGAAAGAACCTCTTAAGCCTTCCTCAGAGCCACTTTGTTCAGTAGTCCAAGGAATATATATATACAAGCCAATCAAGCTCTTACATTCGTTCCAATCACTTTACAAGGGAACCAAATTGTACCATTATGATAGGCATTTATTTTGTAGCGTAAACTTGGGGGAAAGTGAAGAATATTTTTGTTTCTTAATAGGTTCTTCACAGGCAAAAACTTCCATCAAAACGATGATTCCTCGTATGACCTGCTGGGCATGAAAAGTAGGGAAAAGCAACTCTCTGTTCAGGAAGTGAAACACTCCGCTTGATGATTACAGGCTATCGGGCAAATATAATTAATTTACTTGGGTGTCAATATACCCTAAACATTAAAATCATTTAATTTTCCATTTGCAGTATATAATTCATTTATAAGCGATAATTGAACGCGCAAAAGTCCAAACAGTTCATTGTGAATCAATGTTTATGTTACCTACGATTGCAGTAGAAAGAACGATAACATTTCAGATAGTAGGAACAGAACAGTTCGTCAACTCGAAAACATGATTGAGAAATGTTAAAAACTGTACAATTCCAGGAGCCATGCAAGTATGCTAGTAATAGTATATACAAAAGTGGAAATGACTTTAAACAGTTGTGGTAATTGTTTTGTCCGGCGGGGTAAATATAATTATGTCTCAGCAAGCAGCTCAGGTTTAGTTCTTAAAGCGTTTTTGGCAACCATACTTGCGTGTGAACATTAAGATGAGTGCCTAAGCCAGAAGCCAGTGGCTCTGTTTCCAGAATCCGAGCCCCTGGTAGGCTGATGGAATGAATGAAACCTTGAGTCCCCATCAACAGTTGCATGCTGCAAACGAGATAGATGATCCATCTCCCAAACCTGGAAATGATTCGGCAAAGGATTTTCTGCTTCATGAAGACTCTGGACCGATGAACTTGCAGAAGGGACCACAACGAAGCCTCCATTTTGTTCCTGTGAAGGTGGCAGGGCTGGCAGCACCATATGCAGTCCACTTGGACCATCAAACCTTCTGACACCATACATTAAAGGAGCTGCCATTCCTGTTGAATTGTTTGTTTGTACCCAATGATGGAAAGGATGGGAAATTGACATCCTTTCTTGATTCCAAATACCGCCCACCGGATGACGAGGAACCACCGAAGATATAAATGAGCTTCCAGCTGCTGGACCAGACCTATAGTAGACAAATGCAGCATTATTAGCATCGTAAGTTGTGGAGGCCGTTCAATTGAAATTTTCCATCTGCTGAATCAATTACTCTTGGATCAGGAGCGACAACTAGCAGACAGCACATATTATTTCATCCTTGCCAACGAAAGAATGGAGATTGGAGACTAACTCCCTAGATCCACATAAATGTACAAATAAAGGAAGAAAAGAAAGAGTGAGCTTATTATTGCATATTGCTTACCCATTGCCAAAAAGAGTTGGATGTGGAAAAGACGTGGGCCTTGTTCCAGTGTCAGGATCAACATTAGATGATCCCAATGTAAAAGGAGGAAGAGAAGCTGGATCTGTGATACTTATATGGCTATTGGGCACAGGGAAGGAAGGGGAATGAAGGCCCCAACTATGATATTGAATATTAGTGGCAGGAAAAGTATGGGGATTGAAGACCTCATTTCTTCCAGATAAGCCAATCGAGTGGTGGTTGTTCATATCATCTACACCTTCAGTAGATCTCGAAGAGGCGAGCGAAATTGGCCCGACATATGCAATGTATGAATTAGCCACCGAAGCTGCAGCTGATAGTTCAGTATACAGGGAATGATATCCCCTCGAGTCATGATCTACATTGAGAACGACTATTTTACTAGAATCCTTAAGGCACCACAATTTCTCGTCACAAATTTGTCTAACAGTATACTTACAGGTGGTTGAAGGAGGTTCCCCTTCCCTGAAATGCATAAAAAACCGATTCCATCAACATGAATTTCTAACATATATCATTATGCCAGGAATTGCGTAAAAGCTCTACAGCATTTTGCTTCTAGCATCTTAAATTAGAACCAGTCAACTAAAAAAATGAACATGCATCTTTTATAATAACAAATGGAGCAGAAACAGATAGTAACAATTGTAAATAATTGCTCTGTTGCTTTTATTGACACTGTTGACTCTCTCTCTCTCTCTCTCGTCCAACACATAATCAAAGCACTAGCACACACTTTAAATAACTTCAATTACTGCTCCAAGCAGAAGGCAAAGTTTAGACAAATCATGAATCATGTGAAAGATGAATTAAGATGATAAAAATCAAGGCAGTTGAGAAAGGAGAGAGAGAGGCAGGAGCAAGTAACAGAAACAATGATAAAACCAGCTTCTCGATCCACTGTAGCTATCACTCTGTTCTCATTAGTAGTTGTAATGGTGTATGCTTATGTTAAGCAACAGAGAACACTCCCATGGTTGGAATGCGCATTGCAGATTGTGGCCTGATTACTATTATTAACTTTTCAGTTACTCTTCTTCCTTGATTCAAGGAAATTAAACAAATGAGCTTCATGAGTTTTTGGAAGTTGCTCAAGTACAATACATGAGATAATTGAGAACAATTATAACTGAACATTGCCCCTACCAAGTAGAGTGAATCAGTAAATCCCTTATATGATAGAAGCAACAAATAGTTACTATGAAAGCTGGGGCACCACAATTTAAAATCTATATAACAATGCAATGGAGTCCAAATGCAAAAGATGATACCACAGAAATTGAAGCATGCTAGCAGGCAGTCAATCTGTTAGTATGGAAGATTTGAATTTCAGCATTAATCAAGAAGAAATAAAATAAGAAAAAAGGAAGATAGTTTGCTTACTCGAATGATGAGCCAAGTCGTGCCAAATCACCAAATGGACACCAATGAACACGAAATGGCTGAAAGGAGAATAAGGAAAATGCAATTAGGTAATTTTATTTATATATTCATCATATTTAGGTGAGTGGATAACTGTTCGTCCCCTTTTTGTGGCTGTCCTTTCTTGAGTGCAATAGAAATGTCTCCAACCAAGTTTCTGCTGTCTTTTCTCAAAAAATAGTTTACGTTAAACTATTTCTTTTCTTTTAATATCCATTGTCTTTTGAAGTGTTGATAAGTTTGAAACTAACCCAACCAAACTTAATGCTTTCAATATGAGCTACTTCGTGAATCAAATAAAGATAAGGTCTTTTCATGAAAAACAACTTCCAAAAGTAAAATTCTCAACTACAGACACAAAACTATCATTTTAGGCAAGACCAACAGTAAGATGCTTCTCACCCCCATCTACTATCACAATTATTGGGGAAAACAACTTCATACCAACTTAGTTTCCTAACAATAGCAATTGTGGCTCACATCTTCCCTTTTACACTTGATGTATTGACAAACTTGGCAGGTACTTGTAAATGACATTATTCAACTCATTTAACTGCTATTGAATATCTATTTTGGTAGGTGGAATTCTTTATCATGGAAAGACTGTGAAAGTATGTAATTGAAGGTAAAACGTGACAACTGCCCTGGCCCAAAACAACAAAGAACAGTAAATTGATAACTTGATCATTTTTCAAGTGGCCTATAATGGCTTAGTATATAGAATTTCAGAACATACTAGAAGTACCAGAGTATGTTTTAAATTCCATAAAAGATACTAATATCCCCCACATAGATAAAATTTTAAGGGATCCATTCATCTAATCTTCAAATGTTTTCAAAGTCTGTAACATAGCACACTTCTGGTGTCACAGGTAAAGAGGCATGAAGACATGATATATGAAATGATTACCCTGAACAATAAGCATGTTAGCATTTCACCTGTGGCCATGCAAACATCACAGAAAAAGCTAAACATGTTGTGATAAATAGCAGAAGCTGAATGGCATCTGCTTTGCAAATGGATCTAGAAAACACCTGAGAATAAGATGGAGTTTACCATTTCAGAGTAACTTAAATCGTAGAAGTCATCATCAGAAATCCAATCATCCATGTTGAACTCATTGGATGAACGAGCAGAGCCATTTGCATACAACCATTGACCTCTCTCAACTGTTCGGCAATTTGGACATTGCATTGCACCCTTCATATTGAAGGCTGATCCAATGCAATCTGCAATGAAGAGGACAATAGAGAATCAAATATTCACTGAAATTACCCAATTTGTTGTTTGTCTTCTATGTTCACTACTTGAGCATCAATGCATAAACCTTTCAGTTATTGCAAGAATCTCCGAATTGAATTAGGAATGTTCTCAAGACAAGCTAACACAAGGACCAAAAACCCAAGCTCTCAAATATATAAAATACAAAAGCAGGCTACTAGATGAAACAAATAAAATGCAACTGATGGTGTTATAAGGTCAAAAGCATGCAAATCAGCCTGACTCAACACCTGAGTATCCTTCGTTCCATTCTGTAGAAGAATACTACATCAACCTACGCCAAACTATGCTCTGTTTATGTATGCTATGAACATTATATGCAGAGGCCCTATGGAATGCAAGTAGTAGAACTTAACAATAAAGGAAGGTCAAATTAGTGTGCATTTGATGCTTACGGCAGTATTAATAGGAACTAAAATCAACTAAAAGTGCATTTCTCTAACTACTAGATGGAGGATAGGCAGACTTTCCTTATGTTTATAAGTTGGTACTAGTAGTAGATTAGTCCAACTTAATTGCCATCGATAAGTTATCTATCTAGTTAAAGTATAATTTCAATTAGCAGCAGCCAAAACAGGCTTCATATTTATTAAAGCTTATGTCTTTTGAAAGAGACTGTTGATTATATAAATTTTAAAATACAAAGAGTGAAGTTTTATTTCCTATAAAAGTGATTCTTAGATTAAGAGTGAATACTAAAGATCTAAGTGACTCCTAAACCTATCCCTTTGTTTCAATTCCTGATTTATAAATTTCCGCCCTAAAATTCTATACTCCAGCACATATAAGAACTTCAAGCAGCCGCAGAATTACGACTACACAAGGGTTTTAAAAAATCCTTGGTATGTCCTTCTGTCCGTCCTACATCACTAATACAACCGAGCAACCAGCTAAACATATCCAGTTAGAGACAACAAGATTGAAAAATGACAGGTCATTGCTTTCAGCCATCCACATTCGGACTGCAGATACTTCAAAGACATCCATAGAAAAGGTCTTCCTTGTGTTGATAGTTTTGATTACTTTCTCTGACATTCAAATTTTCCGTCTTCCGACATAACAGTCATATGAAGACAAACGTCCCAATCGAGTAATTTCGTCTACTTTCTCTTCATTTTGGAAACTCAATAGCCAAATTCAACTACTGAACCATATAAGAAACTGGTTGACAGGGTCAACGCAAACAATCCAAGCTCAAGCTACCATTTTTCCATTTCCCATTTTCAACACCATATGGAAAAGCCGAAAGAAAAGGACAAACACCGAAAAGATTTGGAGACAAAAAAAAAAAAAAAAATACCCAGATGAAATTCGTGGCCGCATTGGAGCTTGGCCCTGGATCTACCACCATTGTCATACACCAACTCAAGGCAAATCGTGCAAGAAACCACAGAAGGGGGAGGGCTATGATCACCACCGTCAGAGCGATAACGACGATCACCGTCGTCACCGCCGTCCGTTGCGTAACGTTGTTGCCGTCGAAGATGATGATGAAGATCAACGGTGGCTTTTGCAGAGTCCGGCATTCCCTCCTCCGTGCAGCCTCCGCCAATCAAATCCCGGGGATTAGGAAGTTGCAATAAAAGGACCAATCTCAATAACTCTGTCTTCTCCTCCCTCTCATTTGTTGATCTTGTACATAAATTTATATCTTTATCTGTTTGTGCGTGTCCAAGTTGGGCCTCGGCAGATGTATCTATGCGAGGGTTCGTGGCTAGGACCTGTCGTGGACTGTCTTCGAGAATATAAGCATTTGTTTATAAGTACAGATATTTAATGAATATTCCCAAGTATTGTATAACCTTTTTAAAATAATTATAGTTATTATTAATTATCAAAAGTCAGAATTATTGACACTTTCATTACCGAAAGGATTTAATTTTTGACATGCCAAGTTAACAGTTGCTTTACAATTATGTATCACTAACATGCAAATTACTGTTGTTGAGTGAGAAGAACTAAATATTTTATTTTATTAATTATATTTCAAAATTATTTAGAAATTAGCATTACTTTATTATATTTTGAACATAATTTGAACATGACAATTTTTTTCATAAAATTTTAATCAAAATATTTTATTTATTTTCACTTAGAAAAACTAAAAAAAATAGTAATCTAAAACACAAATAATAGTTAACCAATAAAGTAAAAATCCAACTCATCTCTCAAAAAAGAATTCGCTTATAAATTTTAACATCAATATGAAATGTTTCGAGTTCGAAACTTTATTCAACTTAACTATTAAATTGGATCTTAGAGTAACAAAACATGATCCAAACCAATTACTTCTTATAGTTATTTTAAATTATTAATTTGAGTCAAATTTAATTAATTAAGGTTGAGTTTAAGAACTAAATTGGATTGCTATATTAGTAATATTTTATTGGGTAATGTGTATATTTCATATACCAGATGTTTCAAATTTTTTAAAAGAAATTCTAAAAAAGGCATTTTTTGAAAAATTAAAAACTATAAAAAATGTTGATAACTGTAAAGATTAAGAATTTTTTTCAAGTTAGTTATACTCCGGTAAAAGCTATTTGTCTTTTACCCTTTTTTCTTATAAGAACTAATTAAAGTGACTCTTTAACCATCCAAATTACAAGTGGGGTATACTTTCCAAATTAGTAAATATCCAATTAATATTGATTACAAAACAAACATACAAGTTTTTGTTTGATTAATAAAACCAATTTCACTTTTCCCTTCATTTTATTATTATTTATGTTAAAAATTTAGGGCCAAATCTAATCCCACTTGCAGCAGAACAATAACAAAATACTTTCATTTTTATTTTCTGAAAGCCAATATAACTTAAATTATATAAAATGATCAATACATAAATCATAATAAAGTATAAATTGTAATTCATACGTTATTCCGAAGCTTTATCATTTTATTTGTCATTTCTTTCAAATCATTTCTGCTTATCTTAATCACCGTAATAGCACAATTGTTTGACCTCTAACGAAATCTACAAAGCAAGTTAAGAGAACTATTCAACTGTTACATAGAGAGTTAAACAAAGAGTGTTAGCTTCCTTAGAGCTTAAGCCTATTTATAATAGATTTTGGACATTTTAGTAATTTAATTGAAATTAAATTCTAATTTCAATTAAACTTTAATTACAATTACAATTACAATTAATTCTAATTAAATACCACTTTTTTCCAAATAAGATCCAATATCTTATGTTGATCCTTATTTATCAAATATCTGATATTTAATCATAAAGTTTTTCAAACTTTACAGTCAAATCCAACTTGATTAAAGTATATTTTCTCTCTTCAACTCATTCTTTATGTTTGACCCATTAGATTCTCAAATATGTTGGTAATCAATATAAATTATATCCTAAATTATATTTAGGATTAGATAAATTAAACTCCTTTAATTCATCTTTAATTCTCTAATTATTTATATATATAAATTAAGATTGACATCTAGTAATTCATAATGATCGCCCAAACAATTAGGATAGTCAAAGTAATTTGACTAACATTTTCGGGCATGATTTTTTTATATGATTCAATCATTTCTTCATAAAATATTTCAATTAGATATAAAACATGAGACTAAAGTCTACTCTATTTAAGTCTAATTGTGTTGATTTTTCACCACTAATAATTGATTCAATTAATGACATGTGAAAACTATTTTCAAGTTTTCATTTTATCTTGGCCAAGGATTTATCAAATCAGTAATCGAGAATGATGGAATATTCTCTTTAATCACTTTAGTGTTATGAATCTTGTATTGATGACTCAATTATTTCCATATAGTTCGTGCTATATTCAATGACTATGAGCTACCTTAACTATAATAGATCATAAGTAGTATCAAAATATATCAATTCTTATACGAGATAACTTTGGAGATCTCAAATCAAATGATCATTTATACAATCATCACAATGAGAATTTTTATAAGCATACAAGTAATGTTCCAAATGGACTTTGTTGTGGAGGTATCTACTCAAGAGTATCATCTCCTATAGATAAACAAAAATTTTGTATCCCACCACATTGATCTCATCGAAGTGCTTTACCATATTCAATTTTCAATTTCTACTTAGATTTAAACAATCTAAACTTTCCAAAATTTTGAATAAATACTTCATTTAATAAATATGAATACAACAATAAAAATCTAATAAAAATCCAACTAAACATGGGGTTTAAGGAGGTCCAATGTATGCAGCTTTCGAGAGGTTTCTTTGAATAACCCATAAGAATATTTTATGAAAAACATTTTTACAGTAAAAAAATATTCTAAAAGTGAATAACAAAAAAAATTTGACTATAAATAACAATATATGAAAGCTTAAATTAACTGACACCAAATGAGCCCTTATACTGAAAATTTCCATATCGTTTTGAAATGATAAATGTTCACTAACTTACATAAGGTTGTAATCAAAGCACTCATAGTTGAGACTGTTGGATTCAATTTACAAGCTTTAATCTCCTCATATGCCTCCAGTGCCTTTTGCCAGTTCTTGGCATGAGTAATATAATGAAATGAAAAAATCGTCCTTTTATGAATTGTTATCACATCTAACACATCCATAATTTCACTAAAAGTTGATTTGGTTATTTTTCAACTCAATAAATTTCACAAGTTGCATACGATTCATAATTAAAAGGATACATATATCCTTATATGTAACTTTATGATTCTCATCGTATTGATCTAGCTAATATGGCATAACAGGATAGTGTCAATTATCCAACTTTGTATTATTGTCATTTATGTTAAGCACATGTCTCCTTTCATCTAACACATACATACTATTTGAATAAATTTAGATCAACTACTTTTACTTAACAATCTATTTCTTATCACGCCTTAAACATCGTAGTAACATTGAATCCACATTTAGTATCATATACTCATAAGGATAAACTAGAAATACATATGATCTTTATCATATCACCCATTGAAACGAAAACCATGCAATCATTTTTATTCAAATGACATTTATTATCATTTATAGCAAATGCCTTCAATTGTAGTCTACATTTATACTTTTACAGAGTAAATTGAATGAAATAATTTCATTAAGGTATATACATTTCAGCTATACTCCATGCAATCTTTTGTATCTTACTATCATGGTGTTGACATAAATCTTACATGTTGTCATCAAAGTTGATAAGACAATAATCAACTCAAAATATCAATATATTTTGTTATCCATATGATTTTGACATATCTCGAAAGTTTTAATACCAAATCCTGAACATGGATTAATGAAAAAAATTATATAACGGACGTATAACTTTTCTATATGATTTTAAGAACTTTTCTTAAACATGACCTATATCCAAAAAAATTAAGTTCACTAACTTAGTATCAACTATTCTAAACAAAAAAACAAAAAAAAAACTATTATAAACAAAGGCAACTTCTACTTAGAACAAAATATAAATGTAAGAAAAGCAAGTATTCATTATCCTTTATGACTGCCAAATAAGATCAAGATTTTAATAATGTATTTGATTACTCTCATTATTTTATTCGAAATAATTATCATCAATATTATTTGAAAAGATTACTTTAACATTTTTATTGGACTAGAATCTCATTTAAATTTAGTTGACGTTGAGTCGCTCAACAAACCAACTAAACTAAAATTAGGCAGATAACATCCTTATCAATAACATCTCATTTGACTCCTAGATCCATTAACATATCTTATTTCTAACCTTGCCTTTAAATTTATATGACAATAAGTCACTCATCCAAATTATATAAATATAATTAAGTAGGACTCATTAATTTAAAATAAAAATATTCTAGTTAAGTAGCCTTTGAGTTACTCAACAACCTTATAATAAGTATAACTATGGTTTTATACTTAAATAATGGAAGGCAAATTCACATTTTCAAAGTGTACTTACTATTTTAACTAGATATTTAATTTTGTTCAACTCATCAAACGTAAAATTGCATGTAAAATATCATATATCCAAAACATACCATTAACATATATCCATCATATATATATCAAACATATAAATAAAGTATACAATTTATCATGACAATATAATCAATTTATATGCATGAAATATCAAGTTTCATTTGATTCTAATTGTTGATATCTAGAATCTAAAATAATATTCCCAACTCGTTAGATAATTATTGGATTAAACTCATTGATTCCTAAATGAATTAATTTCCTATTCTAAATAAAAATTAAATTTGATTTGAAAGCATTTTTTAAATAAAATTGAAATTATTTTTAATTATCTTGACTCCTTTAACAAAGTATAATTGAAAATTTTCAATAAATTAATTTTCTTACTTATTATAATTTAGAAATTTTCCTTTTTCAAAATTCAACAAGTAAGAAATTCTAATCCAATTAGAAAACTAATTCCAATCTAATTAGAAATTATTTTTCCTTAATTGGAAAACTATTTTCTAATATTAAAAATGAAACAACTTTTAAAATTAAATAAAAAATATTTAATTTTAATTAAGAAATTTATTTATATTATTTTTAGGTTGATTTCTTAATTAATTAGAAAATATTTGCTTAATAAATTAGAAAATAATTTTTAAAATATTAAAGAAATCTTTGTTTTCTTAATTAATAAATGAAAATACTTTTCAAAACTTAATCAAGGGAAATACCTTTTTTAGTAAATCAAGAAACTTATTAATCATAAATAAAGAAACTGTTTTTAAATAAATAAAATAATAATTCTCTAAACGAAAAATAAATTTAAATTATCTAAATCAAATTGAAATTTTAGGATTAAAAAATGAAACTCCTTTAATTTATCTTTAATTATCTGATTAAACAAGTTATATCTATAAATCAAGATTGACGCCTAGCAATGCATCATAACTATCTAAATATTTAGTAATGTTAAAGTGAGTTTGACTAACTTTTTTGGGTATTATTTTATTGTATAATTCAATCCTTCCACCATGCTATATTCCAATTAGACATAAGTATGAAATTAATATCTACTCTATTTGAGTCCAAATAGATTAATTTCGCCATTAGTAATTGATTCAGTTAATAACATGTGAAAACTACTTTCAAAGTATCATTATGCCTTGGAAAAGAAACTTTCAAATCAATACTAATTGAGAACAAATGGAACATTCTTCCTAATTACTTTAGGGTGATCATGTATTAATTACTCAACTACCTCTATATAGTTTATGATATATCCAGTGACTATCGACTAAGCTACTCTTAACTAGAATAAGTCATAATAAGTATCAAAACATAACAATCCTTATATGTGATAACTTTAGAGATTTTAAGTAAAGGATTACTTATACAATCACTACAACGAGATTTTTCATAAGCATACAAGTAATATTCCAAATAGATTTTTTATGTGGAGTAAGTTTAGTGAACTTATTTTCTAATAAGCAATCATAAATTTGTTTAACTATCTCCATACGTTAGTCTATGAGATCGACTACTTAGTTCATAAAGAAAAAAAACATAATATTTGCTAGTTTTTATGTTTTATTAATGCCCAGTCTTATTAAAGTCACTACAAGAAAATATAGAGTTTAAAGACACAAAAGGTAGAGTTTTAGACGCTTTTTTACGTCTTAAAAATAATTTTAGATGCTTTATAAAGCGTCAAAAAAACAAGTTTCACAAAAAATAATTTCGACAGTTTTCTTAAACGCATAGATGCGTCGAAAAAACAAACATTTTTTATGCATCTAAGCCTCGAAAATCTATTTCCCGCGTTTGTAGTTTTTCGGGGCAATGCTATTTTAGACACTTTGTGTAAGCTTTTAGATGCTTTTCTTTGTCTATGTTTTTCACTTTTAGATAGCTTTTTACATCGAAAAACTCCATTTTTGAGTAAAAAATAAACTTACAATTTGTTTTGTACATCTTTTTTAAGATCACTCCCATGCATATTATTATAATAAATTTTACAAATTAATCAGGCCACAGTAAGTTGAAAAATTGACATTAGGAGGAGCACATATCGCCCACCTAAAAGCATCTCCATAAAGCTTCCAAGTCTCCGCAAGAATTAAATATAAAATTCAGTCCGTTAAAAAGATGTTGGAATAAATCTTCCAATTTTAGCATTTTCATAAATGTTAGTAAAGTTTGATAATGCTACAGCTACATAGGAATCAAGTATATCTTTCTAAAGTTGCACAAAAGATGAAGGAAGCATTTATTTAGTAAAAAGCATAAATCTAATTTGCCTTGTACAGTTTAATTATTATAAACGTGAAGACAAGTTTATTTTTGTGTTGTGCACCGCCTTACCTTCTCCCATATGACTTTCAAGACATCAAATCAAGCTCAAAAGGACAAGATTTTGTTAAAGTCATTATTCTTGTAATTCTAAAAGTTTATACCCTCAATTCCTCAAAAGAAAGCCTTTTAATAACTTAATATTAGCATGTGTGTATCTTGATAAGAAAGAAGAAAAGAGAAAGAAACATAAATATCTGAACACAGTTCAAACAAGGAATAAAATCCACATTAGGAGAAGTACTTGTTCTGATAAAAACTTGTCTCAACACTGTATTACAACAATTTGACAAACTGTATACCTGATTACTAAGTTTACTTTCACGTGCAATGAGAAGTAGTGCTCCCAAAAGTAATCATATTCTGTGGTCCCAATCCTCAAACATTACCACAAAAAGAAATGAAAATGTAACGATAGTGCAAACTGTAGGATTCGCTTCTTGATATCTAGCAACATTACCAAATAAACAAAAGTATTAGCCTTTTGATCAGTTTAATAGGTAGAAAACATGGCAGATCATATCTGCTAAAGGTCTATCCAATAACATGGCAATATACATCATCAAACAGACAAGACCAAAAAGAAATCATTATGCACTAGTGCTCTAAAAAATTGATGCCTTTACAATTACAGATATATAGTGATTTAAAAGAACAAATGCACAGATATCTAATGGTTAGTTGAAAACTCTATTAGAACAAATGGATTAGTTAAAGGATGCGAAGCTACATCGTAGAGATCTTTAATGAACCAAAATCATAATTACTTTCTTATAAGGAAATAAGTCAAAATTTGAAATTTTCTCTTTTTTTAAAGAAACATATAAGAGAATAGAAACTGCCTACAGAATTCGATGGAAATTTATTAAAGAACTAACCCATATGCATCAACAATTTCCTAAAATGCATTTGTGAAGTGAATGGTTCTAAAATAAGTAGGAGGTGACTCCAAAGTATCCATCACATGGAATATAATGCCCACTGGGGAACTACTGTCAAATGTTGCACGTTGAAGTGCCTCCTGAATCTGTCAATCATAAAACATGTTTCATTGAAAATTCAACAAAACTTCTAATCAAGTACCACAATTCAATAACAAATGAACAATATTCGAAAAGAAATCATATAAGGTACCTGCGATCCTGCTGATATAAGGCGTCAGCCATCTCCAACAAGACATTTTTTTATTACATCAAAATTTAGCCTATTCAATGTGTCATGTATAGCTTTCTCCCAATTTACCTGGAAAGAAGAGGCATTCAATATAATGATGAACAACACACCTTCTATTCATGGTTATCATCTTCAATTTGTAAGCATAATCAAAACCCATAACAACAAAAATCAAGAAAATACATCAAAACAGAATCAGCACAAAAAGAATGAATCCTACCAGGTTCTTCCATTTTGTTAAACAGAATCCAATGGAAGCCAAGGCTTGATTGCAGTGGTGATTTCCAGCATATAAAGTAGATTCCAATTCAGAAAGTCTTGAGAAAACCTAAAACAAAAATTGAACTCTCAACACTAGGCAATTCAAGATTGTTTGAGTAAAAAAAATGAGTGAATGACTATTAAAGTAAGCTTTGTGAACTGGGCAAGACTAGAACTAGTTCAGTGAACAAAGTAGCATGGACATTGCTTCAATAACATTTTGGCAACTAAGAAAACTATGGAGAGGAAGAAGATTTGTAGAAGAGGCACTCTAAAGAATTAA
Organism: Erythroxylum echinodendron; assembly: GCA_027575705.1. NCBI lineage: Eukaryota > Viridiplantae > Streptophyta > Magnoliopsida > Malpighiales > Erythroxylaceae > Erythroxylum > Erythroxylum echinodendron. Next base: position 7,646,497 of record JANZXR010000004.1, read on the forward strand.
AAGTGTAACAACACATGGTTAACACAAAAAACATTCCAACATAATAAACTAGGATAGTGTATCATACTGAAGAATGAAGTTAACAATAGTGTAGCTCTATAACAATACACTTACTTCTCTGGTTAATTGCTTATGTTTTTTTACATTTTCAAGAACAAGATAGCAATTTACCCCAAAAGCTTCATAAATTTTCAAAATCTTTGTTCTTGTCTGTTCACTTGAGAAGAAAACTACGAATACTATTTTCTCAACCTGTAACAATAAATGCTTTAGGAATCAATTTCAGTGTACAAAATCATTCAATGCATTTTGATAAAAGCAACGCATTAGAGGAAGTGAACATTAGATAGGTGGAAAGGTACATGAAGAAAAAAATTAAACATGATAACATCAAAACCAAAGCTTTATCAGAAAGCATGTCATAGATGAGAGGAACAAACCATTTCAATAACACAGGATCCATGATCTCTTCATCAGCTGGTGCCTGATTGAAAAGCATATTGCCCCTTGTAGCACGAAACAACATCCTTTCAAATCTCATAACTTTCGCTTTGGGTATAATTCCAGCAATAAATCTCAAACCAGATTGGTTAGATGGTGCAGACCTCAATTCCTGTATAATAGAAGTTCTTCCATGAATGTAACAATAGCAATTAGTTTGACATGAACAGCTCCAAGGTTGTAAGGGATAACATATGAACTTGTTCAAATAGAGAAGCTGAATCCTCATAACTATTATTTAAGAACACATTGTCATTTAACTCTCTTTCATCTTCTACTGCATGACCATTACTTAATACAAGAAAGCCAACAGCCTGAATTAACCACAAAATATAACAAAATCAACAATTTGGAAAGCAAAAAAGTCCGTGGTTCCAATATTCTCAGAATTTGCAGTTACAGGGAAGTTTTGATCTTCTATTTCTTTTGCAAACTGAAATCCATACTAGGAACATAAGAATTGAGAAATCATCGCTACTCTTAGCAATTTAACTTAGCAAAACAACAAAAATAGCTTCTGAATGATTAAATTCATTTGAAAAAGAAGCATCAATGAATCTCCATAAAGGATAGGAAAGCTTAGCCATAAAAAGGGTGTAGAACGGATAAAGGATAGGAAAGCTTCCCGCACCGATTGTGAAGAGGTCAAAGTCATAGTGACCACCGAGCTTTACGCCATTATCGGAATCGGCACGAGCAATAAAACGACGGCAATGGAACTGGTCCGCTGGAAGAGGCTGCTTACCGAGAGAGAGTGGAATTAGGGATTTGGGAAGAGAGAGAAAGGAAGAGAGAGGAATTGTTACAAGAAGCTTCTTGTATAATAGAGCATGGAGACTTGGCGAGGTTAGAGACGTAGTTTAATTTTTTTTTAAGATTAGCGTCAAAAGCAAGTATTTTAGAAGTTTTATACCTTCTTTTTTTTAGTATATTTTTAAGACTAGTTTTATTGTCTAAAATAAATGTTTAAAAATTTTACCAATTCTTAAATTATTTAAGACAATTATTAGATATGTCTAGACATAAACGTCTAAAACTTCCTTATTTTGGTGTAGTGAATAATGACTAGAAATAGTTTAGGGATAATATATAAACGCAATATGAATCTCATAATTTCATTTGCAATGTATATATATCCCATGAATTTTACCGTATACATATAAATATTTATAATATATAAAGAATTCATTTAAATAATTATGTTATTAAACTACAACTAACTGATTGGTTATAAGGCATAAACTAACAATTTGATCATATGTTTTATTTTTTAAAAGTATGCGCGATGAGTAAAAATCAAAGTTTTGATTGTCGTATCATACTAACCAAAACTAATCATAATCATTAGAAAGTGAAACAAAATTACTTTGTATCATATCAAAATTTCATATCGGATTGTACCGAAAATTTTTAAGTTCTACTATCTGATACACTAAACTGCTGAAAAATACAAGGTTAAGTTGAAAAGATAATATATTTATGCATGATAAGGCTTTAAAGCATAAAATAACTAAGCAGGTGCAGAAAATTTACATTTGTGTTTATAAACTTGTTATGCATTGATTTTGATTTTGGCTTAGCTTGGAGGAGCGGTGGCGGTTTTATTCTCAATAAATACTTATGTGTTTGGGATTGTTGTTTTGGTAACGGCTAAAATGTGAAAATAGATGTTTGGTAAGTGCAGTTGCAGTTGTTGAAAAGAGATAAAATGACTAAAAATTTCATTATTTTAATAAACTATTAATTGTTGTATAAATAATTAAAAATATATTATTAATAATATAAATTTAAAATTATAAATAATAAAATATTAAATTAAAATAAGAAAAATATAAATTAAATAAATTTAGTAAATAAAATATTTCTTAAAAATATATTATTAGTCATATAAATTTAAAATTATAAATAAGAAAATATTAAATTAAAATAAGAAAAATATAAATAAACTAAACTTAGTAAATAAAATATTTCATAAAAAATATATTATTAGTCTATTAGTTTAGGGCATAATGGAAAATAATAATTATCAGAAGATCATTAATAGAAAGTAAAATTTCTACTGCAGAAGCACTTTCCTACCGCAACCATCTTTCTACTTATTGATTTCTGCGGTAGTACTGCACTTTTCTTCAACATCCGATTGTTCTCCTGTAGATCCAAATATATGACTATGTTTGAAAACTGCAGTGGATAAATACTTATCCCCACTGCACCGAAAATTTAAACGCCGCCTTTATCCATCACTTGAATGGATTTGAAGCTTATAAAAATTTGATCTCCCGCTTTTCTATGTGAACTTTATAGGTTATCTCTTGACTTCATTAACACGCGACTTAAATAACTTCCATATTACTATATTTTTAGACACAAAAAATAAATCATTAATAGTAACTATATTTTGTTATCATACAACCTAGATTGGATCTTCTCTTAGTTCATCACTAAAGACCTTGTGAACTATTTCCTTAACTTGTTTCGACAAGGGCGTCATATTCATTTGTGTAGATGGTTTGTTAATCCCCTAAAACGTGCTAGACTATTTGCTAATTGTTGATGAGCCTTGACTAAATACTAGCACGATTATGACATAGACTAGGCATGTTGAATGAACCATATACACCATGTAAGATCAAGCAAGTTCGAGCTTCAATTAATAATTACAAACTATTGGTGTATTGATTGACTTGATTATGGTGAGGTGGTCTGCCTATAAGCGCATTTGGATAGACCAAATACCAGAATGTGCTCAACGAGCAGAGTTGCGTTGATGGAACTGTACACGTGTATTGGTTGGACCATGCCCAAATTAATTTGAAACTTGTAGAGATTATGAGTGATGAGATAAAATTAGTGGTTTAAGGGAAGAAAGAAGTCCTAACAAAGGGTATAAAGAATGAGGTATTAAAACTTCACTTTTTAATGTTTTATTTACATAGTAATGAACTTACTATATTGATGTGTTAGTCATCCACTAAAATAATGATTAAGTGATTAATAATGTCAAACACCAACTGAATTAATAGACTTTTACTAACTTTCTTGTATTCTTGTTCAATAAACCTTTAAATAACTTATTTGAACGCTACTTTCAATATAAGGAGCTGCAATTATTATCGTTTGCAGGTGTTATTAGGGTAAATACAATTTTGATGTATTGTTATACATTCATTCATTTTATTGCTGATTTAATAAATGCACTTGTTTTTTCTAAACTTTTTGTGCAAAACACTTCTGAATGCAAAAGATTCCGTAAAATTGAATTGAGTTACGCGAATTCAATTATCTTGTGATGATTTTGGTGCAGCGTTATTCTTATCGAAGTCTTTATAACAACTAAAGTGAGAGAGTTCACAGTCGACTGTCGAACTCAAGAAGAGGAGCCAGTAAGTGAAGCAAGCTGTTCCAGTCCGCTCAAATAAGTGTCATGTTGGAAACCATGTAATGTCCTTCAACTAAATCATTTCTTTGTATTGGAATCCTGCGTAGTTGACAGCTTAAAAATGTTTTCTGGACACATTTCCAAGTTACTTTGCACATTCACTGTCATTTGTTATCGCATGTTAGAGGCCGAGCAATTCGTATATTTGCATGTTGAAATGGAATTGGTTCCCTGGTACCTGTCGGATACAAATGAAGTGATGTATTTTTTATTTCAACCTTGGAAACCAGATGAATTGTTTCGTCCTCGGGTCCTGTTAAGAATTTGAATCCACCCAAATGGGCTCCCTGAAAACTGAAGAAGGCATCTTCTGAGGAAAAGTCAAGTCAACCCCTTAGATCCTATTTAGTTGGCAGGAAAATAAAGTAAATTTAAAATTTAATTCTTTGGAAAAAAAATCTATGAAAAGTAAGGATATTAACATGTTTTAATACTTATAAGAATTCTAATATGAAAATCGAGCGGATTCTTATTATAGTGTTTAGCATGTAACATTATTTCATAGAATGTAATTTAATTTTGACTTGTGTTTCCAATTATATCTCTACAAATTGAATAAAAATTGAAATCATTAAATAATGTTAATTTGTAATACAAGTTATAGTATTAAATGTTAATTTTTTATTCCTGATATTCTAATCATATAATACTATTATATCATAAATATAGTATAAATACTTAAAAAAACTTCAATCGAGTACAAAGATAAATCTTAAAATTCAAATCAAATATTAAAATTTTTTCGAGCATTTAAAATAAAAATATAAATAGTGCATTATTATTAAATTTATTATTCTTATTTAATTTTATTATTCTTAATATTATTAATTAATATTATTAATTTTTTACTTATTATTAATTTTATTATTAGTAACTTTATTATTTTTATCAATTACATTTATTTTATTATTATTATACATATTTATTATTATTATTATTATTATTATTATTATTATTATTATTATTATTACTATTACTATTACTACTAATAAATTGTTCTTTTTAATTTTTTCATTATTATTATTACTATTATTATTATTACTACTACTACTTTTCTACTTATAATTATTCTTATTATAATTAATTTTATTATTATTAAATTATTTATTATTATTATTTTTCTTCTTCTTATTTTTAATAATAATAATAATTATATATAATTATATATATTATTATTAGTTTTATTATTCTTATAAATTTTATTATTCGTATTAATAATAATAATAATAATATTTAATTTTCTACTAATTATTAATTTTATCAATTATGTTTATATTTATATTTATTATTAATTTATTGTTATAATTTTTATTATTGATTTTATTATTCTTATTAATTATTTATATTTATATTTATTTTTATTATTAATAATTTTCTGTTTATTATTATTAATTTTATAAAAGAGTTGTAGTGTTGAAAAAAAAGGAAGGATTAAATTAGGTAGCATATTTTTTAAATTAAATTACTGAGAAAAGTAATCTAAATATTAAGGGAGTGATAGGATTTAGAATCTAAATAAAATGCCACTAGATTGAGAAAGTTTTTACTTTCCTAGCTACTAAAAACAAAAAACAAAACATGATAATTTAATTTTAAGAAAAAGATTACTTTATCAAACAAGAATTCATACCAACCAGACAAGACATTAAGGTTTGCTTTATAAATACATGGCATTATAGATATACATGCAATCTGGTCACAAACACCGACATTTGAGTGACATTTTAAGACAACATTCTTGTTCATAATACGCTGTTATATTACATATGCTTCTGTTCTGATCTTAGTGCTTGATCTTGGGCCTCTTCACAATCATCACACTGCAATGAGCATGATGAGCACAATAGTCACTCACACTACCAAGAACCGCCCTGCAAGAACAAAGATTTTTTGTTAGAAAAAACTTCTCAGAAATTTTTTTGACATGCAACAGTAGACTCGGGTAAACCCAGTAGGGTTTCACTATAATCCCAATAGGTTTCACCACTTTGAACAGTGATTTGTGAATATAAAATACAATTACATCATAGGCGAAGAAGTGTATAGTTCCTTTCTTTCAAAGGATGTTGTAAATATGAAATCCGCAGCACCTAAAGGTCTACTAATATAATGTCTACGCACATAATATTTGGCCAAGGGTACACATAGAACATCTCTGCTAGCATCCTCGTATTAACATTCATATAGGCTTGAAGCCACGGAAGTTCACTAGCTAAAGTAACAAACAGTAAGCAAGTTAGAAGACTGCCATAGATTATCAAAATCTGCATCCTGTACTAAAGAAAACAGAGGTTAGGTGGATCGGTATCATATGCATTCTTCCCCTCCTAAATTGTTTTATCTTCCTCAAAAAACTTGGAAAGATTTATTTCTTAGCGTGTCAGGATAGTTTAAGTCACTAAATGTCTGATAAGTGAGTGTTTTATCTCAGTTCTCAAGCTCCATTAGGAATAGGAAGTTTTCTTCATTGGTAGTTAATACGACTGGGGAGGTGCTAATATAGGTTTTGGTAGGTTAAACAAGCAGACTAATAGGCTTAAGCTACATCTGTTGGTCCCGTCTGCTTTGAGAGTGTATTTCCTGCCCTTGTGAATCACAAAAGGGCTGTTTTGGATTTGTCGATTCTCTTTGTCAAGTTCAAAGACTATTAAAGGGAATTCGAGATTATAACCTTCAGCTCCATATCATTGAGATCAGTCAATTAGATTGAAAAAAAAACAGATAAACTGATAAGTTGACGGGGAGATTATAGCCTTTAAATGGTCACAGAATAAGGTACCTCTTGATAGCGCCATAACCATGGCTACCCACAACCAGCACCGAAGCATGATGTTTCTCCACGGCTTCACAGAGGACATTTCTGGGATCACCCTCCACCACTTCCACAGTCACATCATTCACCTGTTAAGATACTGAATAGTTGAGCAATTATTCCAAATCATTCAATTTTGCCTGATCTCAGAAAATCCATGGTCATATGTCACACATTGTTAATCACTAAACAATGTCGTTCAGATATAGCTTTAATGAGCGTATTATGGGATTTAAGGTCATAGACATAACAACAAAATTGATGAGCCATCATGAGCAAAAAGTCTTGGAATAAGGTCTAAATTTGTCCACATTAGATCTTCTCATTCCCATTTTACCGATTAAAACTCAAGTTTTATGTTTTTGGTCAAACCAATTCAATTTTGATATCCCAATTAACATGATAAATGAATACAATTAACTACCTCTATGATATACAAATCAAATGATAAAATTAAGTCTACCAATAACTATAATTAGAATTATAAGCATCAAAATGAGCGATTTAAACGGGTACCGATTTACTGGTGCACACAGCCTTGGCATTTTCAACAACTTTAGCCGCTATCTTCTTCAAATCCGCATCCACAAATAGTAAAACCTCAGCCGCCCCTAAATTATATACTATTTATAATTAAAACCCAAAGCAAAACGAAACAAAAAACACAAATTATTAATTCCAATTTCTAAACCAAGCGCACACAAGTTGGGGGAGTTAGCAAACCAGGTCCTGCAAGACCGACAGCAGAGGAAGGCGTAGGTTTGGCGTGAACTATAACGATCCTGAAAGGAGCATTGGCACCAAAAGGAACGAAAAACTTTTCCAATATCCACTCCAGAGCGTAGCCGCTGTGCTCGCTATCGTCTATCCCCACCACCATCACTTCCTTATCCATCGCCTTCGATTTCTCTCTACCACAGCACTAGGCGCCCTCTGTGTTTCAAGCGTAGAAGTTGCGGGATGAAACTATCTAACTTAGCTTGTCCGAGCAGCACAGAACATGACGGAAGGAACTAGAGATAATGATTGATTCTCTATCATCTCGCCAATGAAATGCTCAGCTGGCGACTGCAGATGCTGCCGCGTGGCATTGGTACTTCGTCACTATTTTGCACGTGTATTTATTTATTCTTTTGGGCTCATTAGATAATGGACATCGCCCATTTTTGGACTATTCCCACGCTGAGGCCTATCATAGTTCAAGGTAAGT
>JANZXR010000004.1:7654558-7670578 GCA_027575705.1 Erythroxylum echinodendron
TCATCAAACAACATATACGACGGTATCTGAAAGATTTCGTAGATATTTAAATAAATTTTAATATTGTGTTTAATTTATCATAGTTCAAGGTAAGTTCATCAAACAACATATACGACGGTATCTGAAAGATTTCGTAGATATTTAAATAAATTTTAATATTGTGTTTAATTTAAAATTTTTTAATAATTATAAATATGAGAGGTGAAATAATTTTCTTTTTTAATTTTTTATCAACTAAAGATTTCAGATATGGAGAAGATAATTGAACCAGTCAACAACTAAGCCGGCGCAATGGTAGTGCCACGGGAACTAATTCCGAGTAAGTTGATTAGGGGCAAATACGTACTACGCATTCACATGTAGTTTAATTGGTTGATCAAACAAACCCTGCATACTTCATTATATTATTAGCAATTTCATTTAAGAATGGCCATGTACTTGATTGCCCGACAAATCATGGTGGATCGTCCACTAATGAACTTGTCACGTTTAAAAAGAAATTCCAAAGATTGGTGAGAATATACTTGTTTTGTCTCTCACTTTCATCTGATTGTGTACTATGAGTAATGGCTCCAGTGCTCAACCACCCATTGGATCCCTGTTTCATATATTATAGGGTCAAAATGTAGTAACGCTTACTGTATCCAAGTTGATAACAAGAGTGAACTCACGGTTTACATCACCCAACACCAAAATACGACTGCTCATGACGTTTGAATTCAATTAGGAATTGAGTTAGTGCAAGTTGGTGGTTTTCAGTTTGGAGATGGATATTTAAAATATGACATTCAGATAGGTGTCCGTCCAAAATAATAAGAAAATATACCACAAAAGTTAGGGATATTGAAAACAAAACGAGAGAGATTTTGCAATAGCAATCCAGATTTCAATTCAAATCCCCTCTCCAAGTTTGGATACCGGATACACAGCGATTGTTGAATGACATTTGGTATAGCTAATTCCCTCAAGGTCCTCTCATTTGATTAGACAAAAAAAAAAAAAAAAAAAAGGTAAACTATGAACACATCCCCAGAAAGGTCAGCTAATTAAGCCATGCTTTTGTAAACGACAAGCAAACAAGAAAGATCTTTGACGTCTTGAATTCATGTTCATACTCGTGACTGTATTAAGTTTCAGACGCTTATCTACATTACAACCAGAAAAGAGGAAAAACGAGGAGAGAGAGAGAAGAGTTTCCAAACCAGTATCCATGTTCATCTACATTGTCCAAATCGTGTTCACCCACTGCTTCGGCCCACTGGCTGTCACCCAAAAAAGGAGAAAGCTCCTTCACCTATTCAATCCTCGTCATTTGTGACACTGAAACAAATATATTTCCTACACGTGGCAGCGACAAGGACGTGACAGATAAGCACCACCAAGCTGTATCCAGTTTTTCTTTTACGAGGGAGCCTTTTGAAATAAATATGGAGTTGGATAATCACGCATCTCAAGATTCGTAAAGCACTTTATATATATAAATAAATATATATATATATTAAGAATCTCAATTTTATCGGAACAATCTTAAGTCCTAAGATTTTATCCTAAGAGTTTTACATGAGATAAACCTAAAACTTTTAGGTTTCTCAGGTTGGCATATAGCTTGTATACTTCTATACATAAGAAGTTGTCACATATTAATTGATCGATTACTGATTAATTACTGATCCTGTTTAGTATCATGTTCTTATCAACTTCAGATTCTTAATACTTCCAATTCTCACACTTCTACTAAAACTGAGATATCTGTAATTAATCCGACCAAAAAATATAACTAACGAGTAAGAAAATTATCAACCTAAAAAATTTTCTATTTTTTCTTTATAATGACTTGAACTTAACATCCTTTACAAAAGAAAATTTCAAGTGGAGAGTTGCTCGTCAACTTCTACTTGAAGTCTTGAAGCGTAAAGGCCACGCCCTGCGTCGTTCTGCCCCAAGATATGTTTGCTCACAAATGGAACTTTGAAGATTTGCGGGCCATTACGTGTTGGATATGTTTCTCTTATTTATTTTTTTTATAATCATATTAAAAATAAAATTATTACAATTATATTATCCCAATAAATATAAATTATCAAGAAGGGAAATAAGTTCTCAATATTTTTATACTATGTTGTTGAAGTGCCACCTTGGTTCTCGTATCAGACGGAGAGAGCGAGACAAAAATGGTGTGAATGAAGCAAAAAGAAGCCACCTTTGAGTTGAGCGATGCATGGAAGCTCTTCTTCTTTTAGTGAAATAGCATAGCATAGCAAGCAAATTGGTGAGTTGATAGAAAGAACATGAGATGAACTTCGATTGTCTTGTTTCGGTTTCTTCTTGCTGGCTTCCAGAAACTTCCCGTGTCCCTTTCTCTATACTTTTGATGATGTCTGATTTTGCTTTATGTACAGCATAAAGTCTCTATAAAAATAACATTAATTATTCGAAACGATGGGTTTTTAAATGTTTTCTTTATTTGCAAGTTCTTCTTAGATATCAAATCTGTGACAGGGTGAGAAAGAAATCCATGGATTCCATGCTTAATTTTGTTCGCATATTTATTTAGACGGGATTAATTGATACAGACCTGAAATTGATTAACGAACAGAGGATCTGGTCAAAAAAAAAAAAAAAGCAAAGTGTTAGCGAAAACTCGAATATGACGTAATAAGAAATTTTCAAATTTTTTAATAAATAAAATAAAGTGAACAGGAAAAGCATCAGGTGAAATTACCAAGAAATAGACATTTTCTGTTGCCACCCTTATCTTTGTCGATATTTATATATATGTTTACAAGAACACGAACTCTGGCTACCATCAAGAGACAGGTGAAATCGTAGCAGAGACGGAGAGGCTTGTTGTCGTGAATATCCCGTTGGAAATAATCTAAAAAGACTTCATAAAATCCGACAACATTCACAGGGTTCTCACTCCTTTACTAATCTGTGGTCGACAGGCTTGAGAATCGAGTGTCTATTATATGAGGGTCTTTGACGGATTAAGAAAGGGTTTAGGCTTAAGAATCAAGCGTCTATTATATGAGGGTCTTTGACGGATTAAGAAAGGGTTTATTGGTTTGTGGAAACGTGCGAGAAGATGAAGTTTTGCAAGAAATATCAGGAGTACATGCAAGGCCAGCGAGAAGAACTACCTGGGCTTGGTTTCAAGAACCTTAAAAAGATTTTGAAGAAGTGTAGGAAAGACTTTGAATCTCATCAAGAGCTATCAGGGTCTGCGGATGCCAAGTCATGTCCCAACCAATGTCCAGGTACTATATTCTTCCAGAGAGTGTGCTCCATATCGCCTCCAATATTCGTTGCCTTGGGATTGAATTGTCTCTTTCTATATCCTAAAGTCTCCAGTTTTTTAGCTTATTCTTCTGACTTTCAGATGAAATCTGTGTTTTGTTTTCCCTTCCATGCTGTATAGTACTATCCTAACGGAATTCTTTTCATACTAGAAAGTAAAATTCATCTCCTGACCATATGACTGAAATCCCATCTAGTACATATTTCCCCGAGTTTGTTGGTTTATATAGATCGAATTCAAGGAGTCATGAAAGTCCCTAGTTATTGCAATCTTGCTTTATCCAAGGGAGATACAGACATTCCAGTTTACGGTCTTGGGGGATTCGTAGTTCAATTGAACACTTTCTTTTGCTACTAGTACAAAGCTTTCTTAAAATGATGAAGCAAATGTTACACTATGACAATGCTCGCGTATGGACTCTTCTTTGAATAATTGAATCAAGTCCTAAAAACTCTTTTGTCTTTCCTTTTTTATTTTTATGAGTATGTATGTATGAAGCAGTACTTATGTTGTTCATATTATTTCAATTGTTTACTAATCCTTGTTTCAATGGCAGTGTGTGATGGCACCTTTTTTCCTTCCCTTCTCAAGGAAATGTCAGCAGTGGTTGGTTGTTTTAATGAGCGTGCACAGAAATTGCTTGAGATGCATCTGGCTTCTGGATTTAAGAAATACTTTATATGGTTTAAAGGCAAGTTGCAGGGCAACCATGCTGCCTTAATTCAAGAAGGAAAGGATTTGGTTACCTATGCACTGATTAACGCCATTGCAGTACGGAAGATTCTAAAGAAGTACGATAAGGTATGTAGTTTCTATTGTACAATAGCCATAGCAATTCTAAACTGTGATGCAGTATATTTGGAATGCATTGAATGTCGCTTCTCCTTGGTTATAGATACATTATTCAAAACAAGGACAGGCGTTTAAGGCTGAGGCTCAGAGGATGCACATTGAGATCCTTCAGTCCCCATGGCTTTGTGAGCTTATGGCTTACCATATTAATTTAAGGGAAAACCAGGTCAAGTCAAAAAAGGCTCCTGCACTGTTTGAGGGTTGCTCACTAACAATTGATGATGGCAAGCCATCACTTTCTTGTGAGCTCTTTGATTCCATCAAGCTTGACATTGATTTAACTTGTTCTATATGCTTGGTAAGTTCAAATGTATCATTTTATCAAGAAAAGCTTCTTTTTTCTAAGCAATAATTAATTGTCTAATTCCCACCTTAACTTCAATGAAACGTAAGAAGCAATTGAAGATTTTGGAAAGTTTAATCGGTCAAATCTAGAGCTGCTATGTATTACTGGTTTTTGTTGCACTGTTCTTGTTCTAAATTGCACTTGATGAAGCCTATCTGACCTATACTTCAGATACTGGTTTCAGCATCATATTTTCCCTATATGCTGATCTTTCAAGTTCTTTTTTGTTACAGTAGATGGTCAGTCACTTCCCTGCAGATTAAATTAAATTTCACTTAGAGAAACGATGTTTACATTTGTTATTATGATGGCTTAGCAAAACTTTTGATGGCTAATTTGGGCTTTCTGTATTTGATTTGGTGACAGGATACCGTATTTGATCCAGTATCACTCACATGTGGCCATATATTTTGTTATTTCTGTGCTTGTTCTGCTGCTTCGGTGACCATTGTGGATGGGTTAAAGGCTGCAGAGCCTAAAGAGAAATGCCCTTTATGCCGGCAGGTCTGTTTATCATCTTCTTGCTTGAGTTTAGTTCATAATTCATTTATTCCTTTCGTTTTCTCTCTTCATTATCTATTTGTGAAGAAGCACAAGCTGCAAGGAAGGCTTATGCAGCAGTAGTTTTAGAAATCCTTATTTTAAATCATATTTTTTGGTGGAAGACTTGATTAAATTCTGGACCCTAGATGAGCCACATCTCTTTCATACATCCTACCGTTCATATGAAACTTTATTTCTTGCAGCGCTTGTCCTTTTTCCTTTTGTTTATATTAGGGCTTGAACCTGAACACTCTATGTCTGAGAGAAGGGGTTCATACTATATCCAAGCTAACTTCTGCTGGATTCAATTGTTTTTCTTACTCAAGTGACTAGTTTGGGAATTATGTAGGCTACCTGCTGGTTGAACTGTCTATTCCACATTGTTTTTTCAATTGAAATAATGAAGCACTCCAAAAATCAGAAATATAAATTACTATTCACTTCTCTTATTGGTGACATGGGAAGCCTTTGAATTGAATCTATATGTATTGCTTTTCCAATTTTCAACCATGCCACTGTTTTGGTCTTTGACTTCCATCACAGGCTAGAGTTTATGAAGGTGCAGTACACTTGGATGAGCTGAATCTTCTGTTAAGTCGAAGGTATACTCCTCCTAATGATATACTACTTTGATGTCTTCTTTAGCAGAATTCCTTATCTTCTCATGCGAATTATTACAGTGAAAATTGCATAGGATGGTGATTCATTCTGAGTTTATGCATAGTTTACAAGCTTCTTGATGATGATGATGCCTATCTGAACAGGTGCCATGAATATTGGGAGGAACGACTTAAATCTGAAAGGATAGAGAGGCTTCGGCAGGCAAAGGAGCACTGGGAAAAGCAATGTCGGGCACTCATGGGTGTCTAGTTAGGCATTTCCTCTGTTACTTAGTGCTAAATGCAGTTTTAGGTGCATTAAAGAACCTGAGCTTAATAAATGTGTTTAACTATTGCATTCACATTTCCTTCTTTGTTGATAAAAGATCCGTATAAAAACTCTTGACAGTTTGGTATCCGCTGATTCTCTCAAATAAACTTAAATTGGATGTGGCGACAAAACAAAGAAAGCGAAGGCTTGGGCAAATGCTAGATTGGATGTGTCAACAAAATAAATAAAGCTAAGGCTTTTGCGAATGCTAAATTCGGTACACATCTCTAAAGGATTTCTAGCTTTGGTAGGACTTCAATTCCCCAATTCGCAAGCAAGGTCTAATTCAACTGAGAGTTTGGCAGGGGCCGCGCGAACGCTGGTCCCCTCTATCACAAATTGTGACGTAGGCTCTCCTTCTTTGAGGAGACCTTAAGGAAGCATCCTTTCCCAGTGCAATGGTAGTACCACCCTAGGCCATGGGCCTTTATGATCACCCATTGCCCCGTCCAGGTAAGTAAGTTGCAGCGTTGGCTTAACCCTTGTAATTATATTACGGCTCCCTGTCTCAAACAATGTTCCTTGGCAGTATGGGTTTGCAATCGGATTGGATAAGAGACAGACCACTTGTTTTTAGATATTCCTCAGAAAAATTTTACAATATTTAATATTCTACTATTCTCTAAAGGTTATATTTGATTTAATATGTAATTTTATCTAAATAATATTAAAATAAATAAACATTAACAATTAAAATGTATCTAAAATAGTTACTATACGTGTAACATATTGAAAAATTTTTAACTTAAGAAATGCAAGTGAAAATTTTAATTGATATATTTTGTAAGGAGTAAAAATTAAATTTGATACTCAACGAATTGTTAAGATTCATCTTATTAAAATAATGTAAATGCATACATCATTTTACAGATAAAACTTTACTTCACTTCTTCGCAATTCATAATCTTTTCAAAAGTAAAAAACTAATAATCGTGTTATATTTTGCTAATATGACTGGAATACAAAGATTGTGCCATTTATAATGTTTTAAAGATATTAAAAAATAAATAGTAATAACTAATTAAGTTTTAACATTATTATTATAGATGTAAGAATTTGTAACACTATATAAGCAATAGAATGAAACAGACCTCTCATGTAGTTTAAGAAACTTTCGAAACGGCCTTAATTTTTATAATACACAAAAAATATTTTTGGTTTTTAATTTTCTAAAAATACATTTTCTTTTAGACTTTTGTTAAAAAATAACAATGAGATATATATGACGTGAGTATTACCAATTAAATACTGCTTATATGAGGATATAACTCCACTCTTAGATTAGATCCAAGCTAATTAAATATGACTGAAACTAGTAATTTATTACAGTTATTTAAATTATTAATTTAAGTCAAATTTAATTAATTTGAATGAAGTTTAAGAACTAAGTTGAGCTTTTATATTAGAAACATTTGATTAGTTAATATATGATGTTCATCTTGCATATATTTCGTTATTATTTTTTAATCAATATGTAAAGGGAGGGGATTTTATGAAAAATAAAAACTAGGAGTTTTTTTTGAGAATTTTAAAGATTAAGAGTTTTTTTAAGATTTCTTAAACTAAAAAGGAGGTCATTTTTTTACCCTTTAAAATATATATTTTTTGGTGTTGGATTACTCTAATTTTTATTTTCATAAAAGTTTTTCAGTTAAAATATTTCATTTATTAAAATCATTCACTATATTCACTTATATATAATAAATTTAGAAAAATAAACTACAAACAATAAGAAATTAAAATTAAAATTGATATAACAATAATTATATTAATATTAATTAATATAATTTATTAATTGATCAATTGAAAAGGACAAAAATGTATATTGTTAAAATTATTGTAATGGAAGAATTTTAAAAGTTAATAACTGGTTGCTATTTAAAATTGAATTGAATTGAATAATTTATATATTATTAACAAAACATAAAGTAGAAAATGAATTCTATAAAACAAAAAGGGAGATGGTTGATAATCACAACTAACCACTTGTCACTTAAGTAAAGTTACTTATATTATAATAAAAAGTAAATTAGTAATTAATCCTTTGAAATGATATATTTATAATGTTTTCTTCTTCTTTTATTTTACTTATTGCTCATCACGTTTCATCTTTTTGTGAAAATTTTCAGCTGCAAAAGAGAATTGAGGGATTTTTTGTTTTTCTCATTTTTATTTCAATGTCTTGTTGTGAATTTGAAAAGGAATAAAACAAAATTTAAAACTTGATGTGTTAATAACTTCATTATTTTGACAATAATTTTAAAGAAACAAGAATTTTGTGTTCTTGCTAGCTAAATAATTGCATTTTAAAACAATGTCAACATCTTTTTTTTGACCATATCTAATTTGTTTACCCTTTCATTTGTAATGATCATAAACAGAACCATTATTGATTCTATCATATTGTAAACGCTTCAACTGAAAATGATAGGTGATAAAGATGAAGCATCAACTTGTGCTACCTTTAACTTCAAGATTGGATTTAGGAACTTGGTATTTATACCAAACATTTATACATTAATATGATTATATACAAAAAGTAGAATCAACCATAACAGATAACTGAGTATGAAGTATACCATGCAAGAATAAAAATTATATTAGAACTTCATATATCCAATATCACGCTTATGTATAAAAAATATCACTATCCATAAAATATAAGTTACATGTTCACCTTAAAATTAGAATAGTATCATTTAGTACAAAGAATATCATGCCTCACCAAAACTTTATACATCTAATACTACATCTATGTACAAAAAGTACCATTACCCATAACAGATAAGTCGCACGTTCACCTTAAAATGAGAATATCATCACTAAATAGGAAGAATAACATGCCCGAATAAACAATATATGACGACTTTATATGTCCAATATCGTGTGCATATACAAAAATGCCACCATCCATAGCAGATAAGTGACACCTTCATCTTAAAATAAAAATATTATCATTGAGTATGAAGAATATCATGAATAAACACCATGTTAAAATTGCAAACATCTAATACCATGTCAATTTACAAAAATTATCACCATCTACCATCTATTATAGATAAGTCACACCTTTAACTTAGAATAAAAATAACATCATTGAGTGAGAAGAATATAACTCAATAAAAACTATACCAAACCTTCATACATATAATACCATGATTACGTACAAAAAAAAACCATCACTCACCAACTACTGCAAATAAGTGACATGTTCACCTTTAAATAAGAACACTATCACTAAGTAAAAAGAATAGCATTGGTGAATAAAAACTGTATTAGACCTTTACACATTCAATACTAAGTTTATGTTTAAAAATACCACCACTCACTTCAAATGAGTCACATATTCACCTTAAAATTGATATACCATAACTCAATATAAAGAATATCATGGCTCAATTAAAACTATACCAAATCTTCATACATCTAATACCATGCTAATGTTTTCAAAATACTACAACCAATAAAATATAATTCATATATATGCAACTTAAAATAGGAATATCATCACTCAGTATGAAGAATATCATGCCTTAATTAAATTATATTAGACCTTTATGCATCCAATACCATGCTTATACATTCAACAAATATCAACATCAATGATAGATAAGTTATATGTTCACATTAAAAATGGGAATACCATCACTTAATACAAAGAATATCATGGCTCAGTTAAAACTATATTGACCTTAATACATCTAATACCATGTTTATGTTTAAAAAACACCACTACTGATAACAAATAAATCACACATTATTCACCTTTAAATAGAAATATCATCACTTAGTACGATGAATAGAATGCCTCACTTAAAGTTATATTAGACCTTCATACTTCTAATACTGCACTTATGTTTAAAAAATATCACCATTGATAACAGATAAGTTTCATTTTAAAATAAGAATACTATCACTTAGTACAAAGAATATCATGTCTCAGTTAAAACTATACTAAACATTCATACATCTACTATCATGCTAATGTCAAAAAATACTAACAACTGTAGTACAGAAGTCACACGTTTACCTTAAAATTAGAATATCATTATTCAGTATAAAGAATACCATAGCTCAATTCAAACTATACCAAACTTTCTTACATCCAATACCACGATTATGTTCAAAAAAATACCAACAATTAATAACAAATAAATCACACATTCACCTTTAAATAGGAATACCATCACTTAGTCGAAGAATACCATTCCTTAGTTAAAACCATACCACACTTTCATACATCTAGTTCCTTGTATATGTTCAAAAAGTACTACCACCGATAACAGATAAGTCAAATGTTCACCTTGAAATAGGAATAGTATCACTCAATGTGAAGAATATCAAGCTGAAATTAAAATTATACAAACATTCATACATTGATTGCCACACTTGTGTTTAGAACATGCCACCAACAATAACAGATAAGTCATACATTCATCTTTAAATGAGAATACCATCTCTCAGTTTGAAGAATATTGACCGGCATGTCTTAATACTAGTCAAAATAAAATAACTAGACTACTACTATCGTATTGGTGAGTCTAAAACGATCCTACAGGGAGCGTTCGGATAGCTTATTAAATGAAATTAATTGAAGTTTAGGTAAAAGGGGGTTTTGTATTTAATAAGAAAATAAAATAAAATAAACCTAATGAAAACAAGTTAAAGAAAACATGCAAAAAATGATAAAATTGGAAAATTCGGTAGGGATCCGGTTCTTTGGTTCAATCTTGACCTATACCCTAATTAAGTACAATTCATTGATTTGTTATTCTTTTATCTCTCTTAACAATTATTAGTCGTAGACTAACAACAAGCTCTATTAAACTCGATTTTTTTCTTAAATCCTAGTTAATTACAAAGCACTCGTTAATTAACCCTAACTATCGGGAAACCTAGAATAAGCTCTCTAAGTTTATCTGGATAACCGCATTACGAATAAGAAAAATAAACTAATATAGGCAATAATCACACAAGTTTGGATTATTTAACCTATGTTATGTTATCTCTAATGATTCGGAACTATTAGTCACTACACATCAATCGAGAATACGATGATTATGTATTGCATTCGATTCTAACAATGGGCTTTAAAGTAAAATGATTCAATAGAGCATTAAAATCATCATCATTCAATACCCAATCCAATAAGCACAACATAACATATTCAATTCCTAATGAGAGAAAGAAACAAAAATAGTTAAAAATTACTTAACCCGGGTCATTGGCGTCAATGTCGCCTTCGAACCGGTGTCAGAAACTTAGCCTTCTATGAGTCTCTCTAAAGAAAATGCTCCAAACCTCATAAAAATACCCCCAACTGAAACCCGTCTTTGGGTTTTCACTGCATAAACTCTCTTTTCTTTACTGTTCACTATTTAGGATTTGACAATTAAACATAGACAGACCATCGTCACTATTCACCTATCATCTCTTCTCCTACAACTCTCTTATGTTTCACTCATGCCACTCTCTCCATTCTCTATCGCCAACCCCTTCACTATTCCTTCTTAAGCTGACCTCTTTCTTTTTTTTTTCCCTTGAAAAAGCTAGGTTTCTAATAAGAGTAATATTAGACAAGTGTAGCGGGATGCTACTCTCCAGCTATCCCAAAAGAAAAAAAACCTTTGTTTTTATCTAAAACATTAGTTAAAATGTATAAAAATATACAGCTGGCTTGATTCCTGTTAACTAGTTGCTTTGCTTTGTAACAATATTTACTTACATTACATGGCTATAAAAATTTTAAAAGGCCAATGAGCCATGTTGATAACATTTTCTTCATGTTCTTTTCATTTATTGTCTTCTTCTTGCTTTTAATTTCTTCTTTTTCATGCTCTATGAATCAATAGAGTATGGAAATTGAGAATATGACTTCAATAAACATGCTTTCGGGTCATTTTAGCTCTTTTACTTTTGAAATGTACCTAAGATCAAATATGACTTAAAATGATATCCTAAGCATTTATAAGGTATTAAACACTAAGTGTAAAAAATAAAACAGATCAACATTTAAACATATATCAAATTCCCCCGCACTTAGCTTTTGATCGTCCTTGGGCAAATTGTCAAAATCAAAATTACAAACCAACATTTTTACTCATTTTCGAAATCTTCCAAGAATAGATAATCATAACTAAAGATGAATGACTTTTAAAACCTATGGCAACAACTAAATCATTCAAAGCTTCTACTCATGATCAATTAACATTTATCACCCTTAGAAACTGAGTAATCTAGAGATAGACTTGGATAAAAAGTGTTAAACAAGATATTTCCATAGGTACACTCATAAACCATTTATGATCACAACAATCCATAACTTTGTATATTATTTCATTTCTTCATCACTAAAAGTCACATACACAATCATGAATCAAAGGACTTTTTAGGGTTGTAATGTGGGCTAAGGTAAGGTGGGATGCATTTTGGTTAATGTAGTTTGAACCATTAAGCTAGTGAAGTAAAAGTAACACTTAATGAAAAATTAAATGCACAAGTTAGCATTTATCCACAACTAGGTATCGTTAGTTATGAATCATGCACTAATTGTGTTTCACAACCCAATTCAGCTCTCATATCATAAACTATATGAACATAACACAATGAAATGCTTCATCCAACATAACATCTTCTTCATATGCCATATACTCAGACACCCAACCAATACAACTTAAGGAGGATAAACTACTAATTAATAACTTTTCACAACAATTACATTGCGTCCTTCATACTTTTTATTTAAACATTTTTTTCTTTTTTTAAATATAAAATTGAAAGAGACTACATCAACATAGGATTCATAACATGACATTTTAACAAATTTAACCTACTCATATGTAAGCATACCCCCACACTTAGACTTTTGCACAATCACATCATCAAGAATTAACAAATGCTCCACTAGCTTTAAAGCCTAGGTAGGACATTTGGTTAGGTGGATGTAATGTGGTTTATACAAAAGAAAAGGTTAATACAACTCAAAAGGGATTAACAAGGGAAATTCTACTTGGCTAATGTAGCTTATAATCAACAAAGAATGTCTAATCATTTTTATAAACATGCATGTGATAAACAATTTGGTCTCAAATAGAAATTCAACACAAAGTAAGGATGTATATGTCATGAAGGTCACTCATAACAAACAAAATAGTGAGACTGATATAAATGTGTTAGTCTAATATGGCTCAAAACCTTACTAGTTTTTGTCTACCACTAGTCATCGCTCTTCTAAGCATAATGTACATTAATTAATCACAAGAGTAAAAGTACATGCCAAATTTTGCTATGTATTTTTCTAGTCAATTCAAGCTCTAATTATGACTAAATAATCTTAAAAGCAATAGAAAACAAGAAAATTTTCGATTTTGTTCATTTGATTTTGAAAACTACCTAAGAAGCCACATAAGCCACACTTAAGCTCAAAAACATACATAGAAACCAATTGTAAGAATGGAGCAGTTCATAAAAGTAATAAAAGCGGAAATATAAATGACAGAATTTAACTTCCCTTGGGTTGCTTTCCAAGCAGTGCCTTTGTTTATTGTCGTTGGCTCAACTTTTTGTTGCTCATTCTTCACAGTGGGGGCTTTTTAACCCTATCACTTCCACTTCCTCCACTTGGAATCCCTCATAGAATGGTTTCAGTCGATGACCATTGACTTTGAATTTCTTGTTTGTTTGTAAGCTTTCAATTTCAACAGCACCACGTGAAAAGACATTAGTAACCACAAAAGGGCCAATCCAACGGGAATGCAATTTACCTGGAAAAAGCTTAAGTCATGAATGGTAGAGAACTTTTTGTCCAACCACAAAATTCTTCATAACAACCATCTTATCATGAAATCTTTTCATCTTTTCCTTGTAAATTTTTGCATTCTCATAAGACTCAAGCCTAAGCTCTTCCAATTCTTGCAGTTGTAGCTTCCTCTTATCACCTACCGCATCCATCTTCATATTGCAATGCTTAATAGCCTAAAAGGCTTTATGCTCAAATTCCGCTAGAAGATGACATGAATTTTTGTAGATCAGTCTATATGGGGACATACTAATCGGTGTCTTATATGTAGTCCTGTATGCCTAAAGAGCATCATCAAGTCACTGACTCTAATATTTATTCGGACTTACCATTTTCTTAAGGATGGACTTGATTTCTTTGCTTGAAACCTCTACTTACCCGTTTGTCTGTGGATGATAGGTTGTAGACACCTTATGTGTGACACGGTACTTCTTTGACAGAGTTCCCACCAATCAGTTGCAAAAATGAGTACCCTTGTCACTAATCAATGCTCGCGATGTTCCAAATCTAGCAAAAATGTTAAATTTGACAAATTCTACAACAACCGTAGAATCATTATTCCTGGTGGCTTTAGCTTCCACCAATTTAGAAACATAATCCACATTCAACAAAATATTAAAAAAAAAACAAAAGAAGAGGGAAATGGTCCCACAAAATCGATGCCCCATATATCAAAAATTTCACATGCAATTATTAAAGATAAAGGCATTTGATCTCTATGGGATAGATTACCCCATTTCTGGAACTGTTCACATGCTTTATAGAACATATATGAGTCTCTAAAAATATTTGGCCAATAGAAACCACATTTAAGAATTTTCCTAGCAGTTTTATTAGGCCCAAAATGACTACCACAAGCATATGAATGGCAAAACTTCAGAATTGATTCACACTCATATTTAGGTACACATCTCCTAATCACTTGATCAGAACAACATTTTCACAATTAAGGATCATCCCAGATATAATTTTTTGACTCACTTTTTATCCTATTCCGTTTAGCCTTACTTAAACTAGTAGGTATCTCATACCATGGAGCGTTAGTAATTGCTCATTTGGAAATAGTTCTTGCAATGGTATTGGATCCTCTTCCTTTACAACTCGACTCAAGTGATCTATGACTGAATTCTCTACACCTTTTTTATCTTTGATCTCCAAATCGAACTCTTGAAGTAGGAGAATCCATCTAATCAACCTTGGCTTCACTTCTTTCTTTAACCAAAGGTACCTTAATATTGCATGATCGGAATACACAATCACCTTAAAACCAATCAAGTAAGGTCTAAATTTATCCAAAGCAAACATAACAGCTAAAAGCTCCTTTTCAGAGGTGGAATAGTTACATTGTGCTAGATTAAGTGTTCAGGAAGCGTAGTAGATTGCATGAGTCATCTTTCCATATCTTTGACCAAGGATATCACCCACAGAAACATTGCTCACATCATACATAATCTCAAATGGTTGACTCTAGTATGGTGGTTGAATGACTGGTGATGAAGTCAAAAGTTCTTTCAACTTATCAAATGCTTTCTTGCATCCCTCATCAAACTCAAAAGGTACATATTTTTGTAACAGATGACAGAGTTTTGTTGAGATCTTACTGAAGTCCTTAATAAACCTGCGATAAAAACATGCATGGCCAAGAAAAGAATGAATCTCCTGCATATTTGTGGGATAAAGTAAATTTCTCACAATTTCTATCTTAGCCTTATCAACCTTAATTTCCTTAGATAAGATTTGTTGGCCCCCGGAATTTTTCGTTAAACTAAACATAATAGTTTATGGAATAAGCATGAGATTTGAATTTTTGCCTTAGAATAATTTTTGGGATCATGATAGAATCATTTTTGGAGATTAATTATTTATTACAATGTGAGTAAAATTTTATGTCGCTAGTTAGTGAAATAAATGCACAAGAATGAACTGGGGGCATTTTTTGCATGTAACTTAAGT
Organism: Erythroxylum echinodendron; assembly: GCA_027575705.1. Taxonomy (NCBI): domain Eukaryota; kingdom Viridiplantae; phylum Streptophyta; class Magnoliopsida; order Malpighiales; family Erythroxylaceae; genus Erythroxylum; species Erythroxylum echinodendron. The sequence goes on from JANZXR010000004.1 coordinate 7,670,279, forward strand.
ATCAAAAGAGCCTAAGCTTATAAGGAAGGGTAAAGTAGACTTTTGGGTCTCATTAAGGGTACATTAAGAAAAGGAATTGCTGTCTTCTCATCTTAGAAGAGTGAAAAACGAAAATGGAAGAGAAAAGAAGAGAAAGAAAAGAAGAAGAGAGGTTTCGAAGAAGAGTGAAAAGAATAGAACTTTTAACTAGGTCACAATTTTTCTGAGGTTTAAAGAGAGAATATGAGGTTACTCAAGAAGGGAAAAAGAAAGAGGAAGGGAAGAGCTTTCTTTAGAGCTAAGAATCTCATTATTTGGTGA
>JANZXR010000004.1:7670678-7705963 GCA_027575705.1 Erythroxylum echinodendron
CAAGTTTCCAAGAATTGCCATTTTGGGCAGTAAGTATTCAAGATCATGAAATATATGTGTTATGTGGGTTTGTAGTGGTCTCCTAAGTTAATTCAAGTGCACTTGTTTAAAGACTTCTCGCGCCTAACTGCTAGTGGCATGGAGCTCTTCATGGACTCTCATAAGTTCACGACTACGCAAGACCATAAATTGGAATTGCAATAGTACGTTCTGTTCACGGCTATACAGAACCCTTAAGGGAAATGTGTAGTACGTTCTGTTTTGGATCCACCCAAACTATTTTGATGTGCTCACGATTTGTTTGACAAGATGAATGCATGCACGATTTGTAATTGAACAAGATTTGTTTGTGCAAAAAGTTTTTCTGCTTGTTTCTAAATTATAAACTTGATACCCACGAGCTTTAAGCTCACCCCCCTCCAAATTCTGTCCCATTCAGGTGAAGAACAAGAAAGTGAGTAAGTCAAGAGACAGGGCGGCACCCCAGTCTCCATGTTTTTCTTTTGTATTCTTAAGATTGATTTTTTAGAACTTAAGGCTTTAGCCACCTTTCAAGTTTTATTAGTTTAAGTGTACTAATGTATTACAACTTATAAGGTTATTAAAACCTTGTAAAACAAATATTCATTTGGAGATGAATGAAATATATGTATGATCTGCGCATGATTATGAACAATGTTAAGTTTCACGTTGCATGTGTTGATCAAATGATTTTGAGGATTTTGAGAAGCGGTTGATGTTTACGTTTGAGTATTTCTAACCTGAGATTTGAATGAATGAGAGCGGTTGAGAAGGTTGATGGTTGCATTAAATAAGGTAGATGCAAAGGAAAAATACAGAGGAAGAATATCGTCTGTGATGACGTCAGAACACAGAGGCAAGGATGAATAGAGAGTAGAAGTATCGTCTGTGATGACGTCAGAACACAGAGGCAAGGATGAATAAAGAGTAGAAGAATTGTCTATGCTGGCATCAGAACACAGAGGCAAGGAGGAATAAAGAGTAGAAGTATCGTCTGTGCTGACGTTAGAACACAGAGGCAAGGATGAATAGAGAGTAGAAGTATCGTCTATGATGACATCAAAACACAGAGGACACGTCATCAAATAGAAGATAGAATACAGAGGATAGACCACGAACGATGAGGGGTCAACATAGAAGATAAAAGTCAACTACAGAGGGTAGAACACAGAAGATAGACTACAGACGATGAGGGGTCAACACAGAAGATAAAAGTCAACTACAGAGGATAGAACACAGAGGATAGACCACAGACGATGAGGGGATAACACAGTAGATAAAAGTCAACTACAGAGGATAGAACACAGAAGATAGACTATAGACGATAAGTGGTCAACACAGAAGATAAAAGTCAACTATAGAAGATAGAACACAGACCATAGGCCAACCATAGAGGATAATGAGAAGGAGTTAAGAAGTTATATTAGTTGAAGAATATCGTCTGTGTTACTGTACACAGATTCGTCTGTGTTACTGCTCACGGACTTCGTCTATGTTACTGTTCACGAACTTCGTCTGTGTTACTGTACACAGATTCGTCTGTGTTACTATTCACAGACTTCGTCTGTGTTACTGTTCACAACTTCTTCTGTGTTACTATTCACGGTTTATCTTCTACCTTATTTTTGACCATTCAGAAGATACAATTGGTCTTCATGAAAGTTGTAGCTCTTGAAGTCCTCTTTCAAACTATCCAAAGAAACCCTAAATTGGATGCCTATAGAAAAAGGTATGCCAATAGCCCCGAAGAAGGTATATGTGTAAAATTGGGGACTCACCAACGCTCTTCTTTGAGATATTCAGGTTGAAATGGAGCATTGGACTAGTCGACTATTTAGCTGCAAGTCGACTATTAACAATCAAACCTGTCAGTTGGATAAATGGATTAGTCGACTATTCAAAGAGTGGAGCTGAGCTTAGAAAGGGGAGATTTGAATGCAAGTATAGTTGGTGAATGTATGTTATCCGAATGCGAACGCCGAGCTCCGAAAACAGGGTTTGACATCTTATGGTATCAGAGAATGAAAGTTAGACTCCAAAAATGAGGTCTAACAAGATTACATGTCCCAACACTATTCCTTGTTCAACCATGAAATGACATTTTCAAGAATTAAGAACAAGATTAGTTTTGATGCATCTTTCAAGTACACAATTCAAATTACCCAAACATGCATCAAATGAATCTCCATAGGCACTAAAATCATCTATAAAGACCTCAATAATATATTCAACATATTCAAAAAAAATACTTACCATGCATCTTTGAAAGGTGACTGGGGCGTTGCATAGTCCAAACAACATCCTTCTATAGGCAAATATACTAAATGGGCATGTGAATGTTGTTTTCTCCTAATCCTTTAGAGCTATCACAATTTGGTTATATCTTGAATACCCATCTAGAAAATGGTAGTGAGATCGTCCTACAAGTCTTTCAAGCATCTAATCGATGAATGGAAGTGGGAAGCGATCCTTACGTGTAGCAAAATTTAACTTCATATAATAGATGCTTACTCGCCATCCATTCTGAATTCTTATAGGCACAAACTCATTATTCTCATTCTTCACCACAGTAATCCTAATTTTTTGGGTACTACTTGGACCGGACTCACCCATTTGCTATCCGAAATTGGATAGATTATACCAACATCAAGCAACTTTAAGATCTCCATCTTGACCACTTCAATCATCGGAGGATTCAATCTTCTTTATGACTCTTTTAATGGTTTAGATCCTTCTTCCAACAAGATTTGGTGCATACATATCGAAGGGCTAATACTTTTAATGTCGGCTATAGTCCACCCTATAGCTGTGATGTGGTTTTTAAGCACTCAAATTAGCTTTTCTTCTTGAAGCTTGGTTAAGTTCTTTGCTATGATTATCAAAAGTGTTTCTCCTTCTTCTAAGAATACATATTTTAAATGCTCCAGTAATTATTTCAATTCAGTTACAGGTGCTTGCACTGTCGAAGGTAAAGATTTCGTATTAGATATTGGTAATTCAATATCTTGAAATGCATACCTCTTTGGTATTGTTTGTCGTGATTGCAGTGCTAGCACAATTTCCTCCATTTTATTTGTAATAAGCAAGTTAGAATTTTGCAAAATATTTTCCATTAAAATCATGCAAAGAATGACTTCTAACTTATCCTTACCATTCATATCAAAAATTTCTTGAGACAAAGAATCAATGACATCAATAGATAACATAGAATGGACATCACTAAGACACCTTATAGCCTAAAAAATATTAAAACGAATAATTTCACCGTCAAATTCCATGGTCAATGTCCCTATATCTACGTCAATCTTTGTCTTTGATGTCATCAAAAATGGGCGAGCCAGAAGGATAGGTGTAGAATTAGACAAAGGTTATCCCTCTATGTCCAAGACATAAAAGTGAGATGGGAAAACCAATTCATTGACCTGCACCAAAACATCCTCTTCAACCCTTTTCGGATAAGCATTGGATCTATCAACCAACTAAATTATAACAGGAGTTCTTTTCAATAATCCCAAATTCAACGAAGTATAAATAGAACATAGCATAACATTAATTGAAGCTCTAAGATCTAGCATTCCCCTTTCAAATCTAGTATTACCAATTTTGCAAGGTATTGTAAACGTACCAGGATCCTTACACTTTACCGGAGACACATTCTCCCCCACACTTACTTTTTTGTCTCCCTTTAATTTCCTCTTAGAAGTGCATAACTCCTTGAGAAATTTGGCATATTGAGGAATTTGCTTAATGGCATCAATTAGAGGTATGTTTACCTCCACCTTTTTAAGCATATCCAAAATCTCCTTATCTTGCTCCTCTTTCTTAGATTTAACAAACCTATTAGGAAAAGAAGGCACAGTTTTAGTAAAACTTTTAATCACAGGAGATTGAGAATATACCTTAGTTCCCTTTTCAACTTCTTTTTGAGGCAATTCAAGTTCGTTTTCAGATTCTTCATCATTACCAATAACAAGAGTCTTGTGTGGTGCCTCCATTTCTGTACCACTCCTCAAGGTGATAACACTTGTATTCTCTTCTGAGTTCACAATTGTTTGAGCAGGAAGCTTACCCAAATTTTGATTCTCCAGTCGACTCACCGTAGTAACTATATGACTCAATTAATTTTCCAGATTTTGAATGCTAGCATTCATTTTTTATGGAAATTGTAAACTATTTTGAGCCAAAGTTGTCATCATTTATTCCAATGAAGGTTCAGAGCTTGATGGTTAAGCCTATCTTTGATAAGGTTGTTGATAGGAACATTGTTGTTATTTTTGCTACCCATAAGTATTGAATGGAGGAATCTTCCATCTTGAGTTTTGTGCATAGGGGTAGCTAGGATTCCTTTGTGGTTGGCCCAGGAAGCTCCTAAACTTATTATGTGGATGTCTCTTGCAAAATCGGACACATATAAGTGGGATGTCCTATTGTGCAAATTTTACATACTTTGACTTGTTGAGCATTTTTTGCAGCTATTTGCCTCACTAAAGATGTCAACCCAACTATCTGTTGCTCTAATGTAACAGTACTAGCTTCACTAACCTTCAATGGTCTGGGTTCCTCTTAAATACTGAATTGTTGAGAGTTAGCGGCCATGTTGGAAATTAGATTCCTGGCTTCAATGGGTATCTTGTCTACCAGTGCACCTTTGCTTACTGTATCTATCATACTTCTTTCTTACGGCAAAAGCTCCTCATAGAAATACTGGATCAAGAGCTACTTATTGATTTGATGATACGGGCAGCTAGCACACAACCTCTTGAAACACTCCCACTACTCATATAATGTCTCTCCTGGTGCTGTCAAATTGCACAGATTTCCTTCCGAAGGTTCATAGCTAGAGAAGCAGAAAAGTATTTCTCTATAAAAATTCTTTACATCTCATTCCAAGTAGTAATCAACCCCGAAGGCAAGTAGTAAAGTCAATCCTTGCCAGTGTCCCCTAACAAGAATGGGAATGCTCTTAACTTAATCGGCTCTTCTTGTACTTCGGCTGGCTTCATGCTAGACCACGTGGAACTTTTTGAGATGCTTTTGAGGATCTTCACTTGACATACTACGAAAAGTAGGCAAAAGGTGAATTAGTCCAGATTTAAGGTCAAAAGTAACATCAATTGCAGGAAAATCAATACACAATGATGGTTAAAATCAGGAGCAACTAACTGCTTAAGAGTGCGACCATTGTTTTGACCTACCATGTTAGAATCAATTTTAGAAATGGAATCACTAGAAGAATTAGAAAGTAAACCTAAAACTATTTGAATTCCTGGTGATGAATCAAGTTTCCTATCACATGATGACGACTCCTCGGAATTTTTACAACTTGTCTTCTCACTCTGCGTAACATTCTTTCAAGTTTTGGATCAAATTTCAATTCACCAGTATGAGAAGATCGTGTCATGCACTGAATATGAGAAGATCGTGTCATGCACTGAAACTAACCAAACAAGAAAAAAATTAATCAAAAGTCAAAATCAAACTAAAGATAACGAAATAAAACAAAACAAATAAATTCAAAAAAGCAAAGAATAATAATCCCCAGCAACAATGCCAAAATTGGTTAGCATGTCGTAACGCTAGTTAAAATAAAATAACTAGACTACTATTGTAGCAATAGTGAGTCTAGGTTGATCCCACAGGGAGTGTTTGGATAGCTTATCAAATGAAATTAATTGATGTTTAGTAAAAGGAGGGTTTTGGATTTAATAGGAAAATAAAATAAAATAAACCTAAGGAAAACAAATTAAAGAAAACATGAGAAAAATGATAAAATTGGAGAATTTGGTAAGGATCCGGTTCTTTAATTCAATCTCAGCCTACACCCTAATTAACTACAATTCATTTATTTGTTGTTCTTTTATCTCTCTTGACAATTATCGGTCATAGATTAACAATAAGCTCTGTCAATCCTGATTGTTCCTTAGGTCCTAGTTAATTACAAAGTGCTCGTTAATTAACCCCAGCTATCGAGAAACCTAGAATAAGCTCTCTACGTTTATCTAGACAACCGCATTATGAATCAGAAAAGTAGACCAATCTAGGCAATAATCACATAAGTTCAGATTATTTAACTTATGTTATGTTATCTCGAATGATTCAGAATCATTAGTCACTATATATGAACCGAGAATACAACGATTACGTATTGCATTCGATTCTAGCAATGGGTTTTCATGAGAACGATTCAATAGAGCATTAAAATCATCATTATTCAATACCTAATCTAATAAATACAAGATAATATAATCAATTCCTAATGAGAGAAAGAAACACCAAAATAATAAAAAATTGCTTAAATCGGGTCGTCGGCATTGATGTCACCTCTGAACCGGTGTCGAAACTTAGCCTATCATGAGTCTCTCCAAAGAAAATGCTTCAGCCCCCATAAAAATCCCCCCAACCCAAACCCCTCTTTGGTTCTTCACTACATAGACTCTCTTCTCTTTACTGTTCAGTATTAAGGATTTGACAATTAAACATAAATAGACCACTTTCACTATTCGCCTATCCTCTCTTCTCCGTAGCTCTCTTATGTTTCACTCATACCACTCTCTCTATTCTCTATGGCCAGTCTCTTCACTATTCCCTCTTCAGCCAACACCCTCTTTTTTTTTCTTGAAAAAGCTAGGTTTCCAATAAGAGTAATATTAGACAGGTGTAGCAATATGTACAACTAGCTTGATTCCTGTGAATGAGTTGCGTAGTAGCAATATTTACTCACATTGTATGGCTATAAAATTTTTAGGAGGGCAATGAGCCATGTTAACAACATTTTCTTCGTATTCTTTTCATTTTCTTGTCTTCTTCATGTTTTTAGTTTCTTCTTCTTCATGCTCCATGAATTAACAAAGTATGAAAACTGAGAATATGACTTTAATAAACATGCTTTCTGGTCATTCTAGCTCCTTTACTTTTGCAATGTACCTAAGATCAAATATGAACTAAAATAGTATCTTAAGCATTTCTAAGGCATTAATCACTAAGTGTAGAAGATAAAATAGATCAATATTTAAACACATATCAAATATCATGCCTCGGTTAAAACTATACCAGAACTTTATACATATAGTACCATATTTATGTTCAAAAAGTACCACCACTCATATTAGATAAGTCACATGTTCACTTTAAAATGATAATGCCTTCACTCAATATGAAGAATATCATGACTCAGTTAATATTAGACTTTCATAAATCCAATATCACACTTATATTCAAAAGGTGCCACCACTATACTAGACCTTCATACATTCAATACCACACCAATGTTCAAAAAGTACAAACAATACCATGTCTTTGTTAAAACTATACTAGACCTTCTTACATCCAATACCTCAGTAATGTTAAAAAATACCGGCACGTATAACAGATAAGTCACATGTTAATCTTTAAATGAGAATACCGTCACTTTGTTATTAAGATACCATGCCTCAATACAAACTATGCCAGACCTCTAAAGTACCATGATTATGTTCAACAAATATTATCATCTGTAATAGATAAGTTACATGTTTCACCTAAAATGATAATACACAACTTTAATATTACATACCACGTTTTAACACAAACTAGATAGATATAATTACATTTCATACACTAATTTTATAAAAAAAAAATTACTGGTCACTTTAAGACTAAGTAACAGGTGTAAAAAGTGGGTTTTCCATTATCAATAGTAAATAATTCGTTACTTGAATATGAAAAACACATATTAGAATATGCTCGTGCACTATAATGTATATGTTGAAGGTTATATTAACATGATTAAGTGCATGGCAATATGAACAATTGAGTTATTGTTTGAAATTTTGAAGAGACAATATAAGGTACACAAATATGTATACGATCAAGCATTAATCTATGCCAGTTAAAGAATTTAAGCAATGCTATTAAGTACACAGTTGCATACTAAACAGTCTTTTTGTTATGAAAGTTGAGGAATAAACATTAAAGACACATATTAATACACACCTTTGTACAAAATTGTGTTTTTTATATTTATATTACATATAATTATTATCAAACCTGTTTTTGTTATCTTTTATTACTAAACAATATAAAGGACATAGATTGTTACACAATTATTTAGTGAATTGCATAGAATTAATGTTTGGTTTGACACTGATGACTATATGGCTAAGTATTTAATTATGTTATTATTACAAATATGTTGAAGGCATCATTTGAAAAGAAACAAATTGCTACATGACTATTTAGTAAGTCCTTTATAGTAAATTCTTAAATTATAAGGGTAATAAAAGAAGTTCATTATGTACAAAGCTTCTTTGATAAGCTTCAAAAATAAGTCTTCCCACTGAGTACCATTTCTAGACTATAAACTTTTCCATTATATGAGGTTACACATATAATTTACTTTATGTAAAACTTCCTTCAAACACTATATGACAACCTCCTAGCATCTGGTCATTTCACTAATTACGCATCATAGAATCTGAAAAAACAAACCTAATCCTCTTATATTCATTCTTACACATTACCTATTAGCTAGTGAACAATAAGGTTTTTTTAAGTGTCTACATATTCTTATTTGAAAAACCAAAGTAGAAATAGTAAGCAGTCAATTTTGTTCCCATCTTGCCGACTATACTAATGGTCATTTATATATGTATACGTTATTCTACATATGGTTAGTATAGAGATGGTCATAATGTGTTCCTATCGATTTATGGTTTTCATAATATTAGGTATGTATCTATCACATATAGCCTATCCTAATGATTTTTTATTAGGAGTTCTCATATTGTTATAACAGATGAGTTATATGACAATTTCTATCTAGCTTAGGCTAACATCATTATTTTGATTGTCAGAGTCTATAAGAAAAGGATAAAGTCAAAATTATAGCCCCTCTCCTCTACATGAAGGAAAGAAGATGGTCAAAAATGCAAAAAGGAAGATAACGAGTTACAATTTAATATAAAAATAAATTGTATATAAACTTAATTTTATATATATATTGAAAATGTAGATTAAGGATGAAGTTCATGCCACAAAGACAAGTAACTAAAGTGTAGCAATTTAAAACAAAATTTAAATTTGCACCGAGTAAAACCATATTAAGATGATATATTATAAAGTAAAACTATTATATATAATTACAATTAATATAACTTTAGTGTTTATAGAGTTTTCAAATATGATGCTAGTTTGAGAAGGTGTTTGAATTGATGCATACCATTAGTTTGGAGCATATTAAGTAGGTTAAGATATGGTATTCGATGAACTGAGAGAGATTGAGAGGATTAGAGTAAATAGGGATATGTGATACTAGTTATGTACATGATTTGATCCCAGATAGTTAACGTTGAGAAAAAGGGAGGATCAAGTGGATGACATGAGTGGCGATACTATAACATGGATTGTAAGGGTTCTGAATGGAGGAAAATGTGTATAGATAAAAGTTAACAAGGCTAAGATGATGAGGATTCGCGCGGGTGCACAAATGAAGGAATGTATTTGGACGAACTTCCTTTTATATGTGATGGCTATTTTTCTATATTCCAATGCCAATTATGGTATATACCTAAATCTGTTGCATATCATTATCAAGTTTGATGACTATGAGCAGCCCGATTGAGGACAAACAAGCAAATTTGTAGGTTTCACAAAAGTGTAGAGAGTAAAAGTGTAGTAACTTCCATGGTTGGATGCAGAGTTGTATTGATGGTGAGTGATTGGTGGTGGAAACTTGATTATTGTCAGGCAAGAGGTGAAGGCATACGTGTTGTGTAATTAATTAAAGCTGACTTAATTTATAAGTTGTTTGTAGATTTATTATCTTGACAGGTTACAAGTGGACCGATCATTCAAATGGGGGAAGATGGCTAGGATTTTAACTTAGGATAATGAGGGTATTGATGAGATTTTAAAATTTGATAAGGTATCGGAGGGAGTGTACAAGAAGTTGAGATAAATTTTAAATTATAAAATTTATGGTTATATTATAATAAATTAAATAGGAATAATTATAATTCATTAATATGTGGTAATTTATGATAGACGTGTAGGATTAAATATAATGATGATCACCAACGAAGCATCATGACAATTAGAAAGCTATGAAACAAAGTGAGGAAGGGATTGTGGGAGGCAATAAATGTAATGAGTTTGTAAAAAATATTAGATTATTAAATGTGTTTCATATTTGGTTTATATGTGAATTCTTATTGATGTTTGAATTTAATGATAGGGAAGATAAGAAGTCCTAAGGCATAAGGTAGTGCTAATGATGGAGATAAATATTGAGGAATTAATCCTAAGGTGTGAAGATGCGTTACTGATGAACTACAAGAATTTAAAGATGTCCCAAGTCATGATATGTCAATGATGGAGTGGAAAATTAAGGAACCAGTTTGGAGGCATAAAGATGCACTTATAGACCTAAAAAAAATTGAAGATGTCCCAAGATATAAGGAGATGTCTATAATGAATAAACAAAAGGATGACAATATGAGAAGAAGAGGAGATGAAAACAAAAGAGAAGAAGAGGAAATTGAGGCAAATGATATATATTGATTTTCAAGGATTCGTTGGATAGGGAACATATTTTTAACTATTGTGACAATTATGTTACAATGCAAGCAACGAAGGACGCAAAGGCAAGCATGAGCAATGTTACACACGCATATTTTGTGGCAAGTGGGAAACAATCTACATATTGTAAGAGAACTCTTGCTTTCAAATCCATATACATTTATTTTAAAAGAAGAAAAACTAGTTCAAAAACTAAGTAACGTTGTTGTTATGGTATGCTTTAAGGACTATTGATGTGCATGCTTTAAATATTATTTAACCTTATTAGTTTTGTTGGTTGAAATCTTGCACAAGTCTACCAATAATGAGGTCATAAAAAATTTTACGTTTGGACTAATAACAATATATTATAATATTAACGTAGATGTCATACATAAGGAATCTTTAATATGCTTAACTATTTAAGATTTGTTTAGGCAAAACTAGTATTAACATTATTGCAACTAATACTAATTTTGACTAATACCAAGAATGTTGTGATCTATCATAATATACCTTTTTGTAATAACTCATATAAGGACTTCTTTTTCTATTGGCATGCCTTCACAGTTAGGAATATAAACATGTTCATTAATTTGGGATATTGTATGCCTCACCTAATTACTTTCAGCGATGGGTTCGATAATCACCAGTTCAATATATTTAAAGCCACGTCTATAAGAACATACAAAAAGTTAACATTTAGTCATTCTTAAGTAATTATATCCTATGAAACTAATAAAATTTGACATAATAGCGGTTCAAGTATATTCCTATATAGAAAAATTTTTAAAGAGACATAATGTACAAACAAAAATATTGAACAACTATAGAAGGAATACCATCATCATTGTCTTGATTAGGAATTTACCCCTAAAAAAATTCTTTATTATCTCAATATTACTCTTTTTTAGTGGGGAAACCATCGACATATATAAATTTTAAAATCTAAAGAAACTTTGGTAGGTATATATTCCTTCATAATTATAGTTTTGATCAAGAGTTACACAGATTAAGTTTCCTTTTTCTTGCCTTATCGCTCGCTTCTATACAGATTAATTTATATATCATAATCATAATCTTTAAATAAGATACCATACATAGATAAAAACATTATGGAATAGGCAAGAATTTTAGTGGATATATATTCTTTATCATAGTCATTATATTGATTCGAAATTTACACAGTTAAAATTTCACTCCTGTTAACTCAATATTTTCTTTTTTTTCTTTCACTTGCTATTATATGATACACATATTATGAGTTTTTATATGAAAAATAGAAGGGAATGGTTCAAGGGAAAAAAACAAAGAATGATATAACTCTTCTGCCTTATACAAAATGGATAGACACAATAAAAAATAACAACAACAGTAACACCTAGTAGAAATCCCGCTAACACGCAGAGTCTGAGAAGATCCAATAGTACATAACCTTACCCCTAAATAATAGGGAGACTGTTTCTAAATGACCCACATAAAGAGGAGGAGGAGAAGAAGAAGAAAGGAGGGAAAAGATGATGATCATGATGATGATGATAATGATCATAATAATAATAATAATAATAAACAACAAGAACAACAACAACAATAATAACAACTAAATCAAGCTAGGTAAAAAGTTGAAGCTACAACCTTAAGAGCTAAGTACTACCTATTTAAAATTTTAAGTTAACTACAGAAGAAAAAAGATAAAGAATTATGAGAACTATAAGGATCTCTTTACGAGGGATCTTTTATCTGAGTATTATTATGCCAAAATTTTTTATTGCGGGTTATGTCCTCAGTAAGTCCCAATATTTTCATATCATTTTTTATCACTTCTTCCTAGTTCTTCTTAGGCCTCCTTTTTTTCCTTTTACAGTCTCTCTAGTACAATCTTCTCACTAGAACATCTGGGTGTCTTCTCTTAATATGTCCAAACCAACTAAGCCTTGTCTCTTTTAATTTGTCAATAATATTAGTTACCTTTAATCTATCCCTTACCATTACATTCCTGACTTTATTTTTTTTAGTAAGGTTGCCTATCCAATGAAGCATCCTCATTTTCGTCACCATTATCTTATGATTATGTTCTTGTTTGATAGGCCAACACTCTACCCCATAGAGCATGGCCGACCTAATTGCTAAACAATATAATCTACCTTTAAGCTTGAGTGGTATCTTCTTGTCACAAAAAACTCTTGATGCACTTCTCCATTTAAGTCAGCCTATTGTGATCCAATGAACTATGTCTTCATCAATCTCTCCGTTGCTCTGGATTATAAATCCTAGATATTTAAAACACTCCTTTTGTGGTATATCTTATGAACCAATCTTTACCTCCACATTGCTAACCACCTATGTCCCGAAAAGTTACATTCTATGTACTCAGTCTTAGTCCTACTTAATCTAAGGCCCTTCGACTCTATCGTATTCAGCCAAAGTTCAAGCTTGGTGTTGACCACCCCTCTTTTATCTCATCCATTTAAACAATGTCATAAGCGAACAACATGCATTATTATAGGTCCCATACATTATCATTAACACTTGACATCATAATATGACCCACACATGACATCATAACATGACCTATGCATGACATCATAATATGGATTATATATGAGTCCTTACTAAAGCTTAAATTATAGCATTATTCACCACACACCCATATAGTTAATTGTATTGTACAAAACTTTAATAGACACAATTTTATGCACATTTATGTTAAAATCTGTGTAGTTCATATTTCCACTACAAGCTTTTAGTTAATAACATAGTTGAATGCATAACTACGCACAAAATTGTGTTCTACAAAACCTTTTACGAACACAATTTTATACATAGTTGGGTACCAAATCGTATACTCTACATTTTCTCGTCAAATTTTTTATTAAGAACAAGCTTGATCACACGACTACATATTTGTCCATATTCAACAAGTACTTTAACGGACACAATTTCTTACAAGGTTAACCACATGAATGTATATTTAATTGTGTTAAACAAAACCTTTCTTTAACACTCTTTATTACATGGGCGTGTATCTATTTATGTCTCTCACATTAATTCTTGGTATTATTACAATTGAGACATGTTTTGTTTATTTTACACTGAAGCTGTGACTTTTTTGTTTTAATGTGTCCTAATATTTATTGTTTATAGTTGTGTTATTGAATGTACTAAGTATTGGTATAGTTTGTAGTGATCTGTTATATTATTTCCACTTAACCACGTTATTCTCATTTAAAAGTACAAGTGTTACTTATTTATAATCAATGACAATTTTTTATACCTAGACCTAGTATGAGTACATAAAGTACTAGCATAGTTTAGATTCAAGCGAGGTATGGCTTGCACTCCTAGTTGGATTTCCCTTTTTTCATTGAAACTATAACTTATCTTAAAATAAGTTATAGTAATTTTAACTTTAAATGGTAGTACTGAATATATTGAGCATTGATATATTTTATATTGAGGCATAGTATTCTTTTTATAGAGTCAATATTTTTCTTATTAATTATGTCTTGTTTATCTACAATGAGTGATAATATTTTCTTAACCTAATTCAATTATTGGAAAAGTAAAGTATTAGTACAATTTGTATTAAGGTGAAGTATGATTTTTATTCAGAGATGGGAATATGGGGAGCAGGGTTAATGTCACAGGTGATTTGAAGCCTGAAAACAGACAGTGGGTGGATGTTGTTGAGAATAGGACGTGCAGGGTTAATGACGCAGGTGATTTGAAGCCGGAAATCAGAGGAAACAACTTTATTTTTAACAGAATTTATATATTTACCTTTACCGTTAAAGTAATTTTTTATTATATTTTTATCTTGTTTGACATGGATGACCACTAAGCATTTTTCAAAACAAAACGAGCAAGTGTTCAGCTGCAGTACATAAAATATTGCGTGGTTAACTTAACTGGGGTGAGTCTCAGGATTTTGGAGTTTCGGAAGATCACCGAAATGGGCGGTGACAATGTCAATAAAATATTATACAAGGTGAACTAAAAGATAAAACTAACATAGCGACTTCTTATCATGAATGGTTCATCTACAATCCAGCAGAGCGGTTGGCATACTCCTGAACTAATGCTCCAAAGAGAGTTGGCCTTTCCAGCAAACGAGATGGTTTATCAAACTCTTTAGCTTGTCCTGTCATAAGTAATGAAGCAGTTAATGGATTTTAAAATTTCCTACAGTATGCAAAAGGAAGACCAATGAATGAAATTTAATTTCTTACCTGCATCTATGACTAAAACACGGTCGCAGTCCATGACTGTGGGTATTCTATGTGCAATGCTGATAATAGTACAAGCTGCAAAGTCCTCGCGGATGATCTTCTGAATCACTGCATCGGTTTGTGAGTCAACTGAAGCAGTTGCCTCATCCAAGAACAACAGTCGACTGCGTTTTAGCATTACTCTCCCCAAGCACAAAAGCTGCCTTTGACCCACACTCCAGTTGTCTCCATTATCCACCACTAAGGAAAATCAACCATTTCATTAACCATGTCCAAGAGAGTTAAAAAGTCACTCAAAATCAGGTAACAATCACGGACCTAGAGCATCAAGTTTTTCAGGTTTTGCAGCTACACTGTCTCTTAGCTGGCAACGTTCAAGACTCTACAAATAATAAATATGGTTTAAAATCATAGATTGCAACGTAATATTGTAGTGGAATTGAATTCATAGCAATAATAGCCTACATCAAGAAAGTGATTGAAAATAGTGCAACATGTTCATAATACCTTCCAGATCTCATCGTCTGTGTACTGCCCAATAGGATCAATGTTGCTTCTCACAGTTCCTTCAAAGAGAACAGGCTCTTGAGGAATTATACCAAAGCGAGACCTGAGATCATGGAGACCCAGCATGCAGATGTCTATGCCATCAACAGTTATTTTCCCTCCTGTTGGTTCCACCAACCTAAAGAAGACTTGAATCAGTGTTGACTTTCCACTCCCTGTCCTTCCAACAACTCCAATCTTTTCTCCTCCATGAATGCTTAGAGTAACCCCCTTAAGAATCAAAGGAGTGTTTGGACGATATCTTACCTATAAGCCAAAGAAGAACTCGTTGGAATTAAGAATAATTCATCAAATATAAGAAAACATATGAGATCTTCATTGCATATCTAATTGCTTCATTTTCCTTTCCTTTTGAAGGAAGGTTTAATCAGAATCCATTATCCATATGCCACTAGTTACCTGCAAGTCCTTGAGGTCAACATTGCCGTGAATTGGCCAGTTTGAAGGAGGAAGACGATCTTTTATTTCCCATGCTGCCTCTGATGGGATATTAGTGAATTGTTTAATCCTCTCGACGGAGACCATCCGATTTTCAACAAAGCAACTCGTATATATGCCCCAAAACAGCACAGCATTCAAAGACAACCCATACGACAGAGATAAGCCAACATTTTCTGCACATTGCAGAGTTATGTGAGCATGTTATTATTCGACATAATATTTTTGACAATATTAGATTACAATTTGAGGCTTTAAGAAAGTGTGTTAATGTTATTTAGTTACCAACGTGTTAGTATGTAATACCTGGCCTTATAATACTGCTTGGTAACAAAATCAAGAACATAGCAGATGTGCAAAGGATCAAGCTCCCTATCAATTCCAATCGGAAACCCAACCACTCATTCGATCCATTATTGTGGAAGTTCATTCGCAAATTGTCATTAACTCGGTTAACATTTTCCTGAGAGAAACTATCCTTCTTTCCGAATCCTCGGATTGTCATAACTCCTGCAATACTCTCTGAAAAATGATGGATAACAGGTGCTTTAGTAATTGAGTCGAGACGAGTCAATTCTCGAGATGTTGCAAGAAAATATCCCTGAAATCAAATGAAAAGACATTAATTTCATTGCCCTCGAAAGTTCCAATATATTATGATTTGTCAACTGCAGGACAAAGAAACTCCATACCCGGTACCATAAGTTGAGCCAACCAAGAGGAATCAATAGGAAGATTGTCGGCCAAGCATATTGACATGTGATAATGATGATGCCAAGGACTGTGATGTGCGCGGAAATCATGATTCCCAAAACAAATGGAAGGAATAGGTCGATGTTGGTCTGATCTGTTGATGCCTGAAGAACGAGAACAAAAGAAGAAACAAGCCATCAGTCTAAAAATATTCCCGTCGTAGTTTATCAGCCAAATGCCCAAATCTAAACATGAAGTAAAGGTTCCACAAGGGGTGGTTTCAGTCCTTACCCGACTTAAAATTCTTCCTGAAGGTGTGGTATCAAAAAATGACATGGGTGCATGTAGAATACTATGAAGAATACCCTTAAAGAAAATTTGGGTTGTCTTCAGCCCCATGATAGCAATGAAGAAGGCTCTTATTGCTAACAGAATCAATGACACAGCTGCAATAATTGCATACACAGAAATGAAGAGGGAAGGCTTAAAAGAGGAAGCCTGGTCTGCTGAAGTTTCATATGCCAACCAATAATCACCGGCCATCACAGAACCTTGCCATACTAGAGAAAGAAGCAATGCTACTATGACACCCCACCATCCAAATGCTTCAGTCAAGTATTGTTTATAAACTTTGAAGCCTACTTTACCAGTTTCCCTCTCCTCTTCTTCAATGAGCTTTGAGGTTCCTTTATTCGACTTTGATTGTTCTAGATGCTTGTTTTCACTATTCACCTCCCCAGTGCTTGGACGAGGTTGAGAAGACATGGGCTTTTGGGGGGAACTTTCACCTGGTAAAACAGGATCAACTTCTACAAGCTCCATAGAGGTTTCATGGGCAGCCACCAGAGCTTTAAAATCCATGCCTGACTGTAGTAGATCATTATATCTTCCTGATTGCACTATCTTTCCATCTCGCATCACCTGTAAATTACAAATACGTTAGCCTCAGCATGTAACATGACGTGTGGCGGGAAGAGAGAAATAAAAGTAACAAAGTGTACTTACTGAGATAAGATCAACATTATGCAAAAAATCAACTTGGTGGGTCACTAGCAAGATAGTCTTTCCTTTGAGTGCCCCTCTGACACATTCCTATGAAAGAAAATTAGTCTATATCAGCAATGCATGTTGGACAGAAACAATGTGTACGATGTTCAAAGGGAAGAAGGGAGTGAATCACGTGTGAATGATGTGTTAATGGAGTCACCTTCAATATATCAGAGCCGGTATGCGCATCGACAGCACTAAAGACGTCATCGAGCAGATAGATATCGGAATCCTGATAAACTGCTCGAGCAAGCTGTATCCTTTGCTTTTGCCCTCCACTAAGGTTGATACCACGCTCTCCTATTTCAGTTTGATCACCATATTCCATCATTTCCAAATCTTTATCCAAGCAACACACCCTGATCACTTCTTTATATTTCTCATTGTCCATTGCCAAACCAAACAAGATGTTTTCTTGAATGGTACCATTTTGAATCCAAGAAATTTGAGCAACGTAGGCAGTTGTTCCACAAACCCTGACCTGGTGAAAGAATGGTAGGATAAATAACTTCATCAAATCAAACCAAGTCTAAACCAAAAATCTTTTAGCGATACATAAACATTACGGTGCTAAAAAAAAGAAAAGCCATTATGCATTACTTTGTAAAAAGAGAGTAAGAACTAAGTAATAATTATGTTAGTAACCTATACCTTTCCTGATATTTTGTGCATCTCACCCAGAATGGCGGCAAGAAGAGAAGATTTTCCCGACCCTACCGTCCCAACAATAGCACTAAGCTCCCCTTTTTTAATCTCTATATTTATGTCTTTCAGAACCTCGCCTTCAGCTTCGTCATCCCAACTAAATACCCCATCCTTAATCTCCACAGCTGTTCTACCTTGGCAACCATCCCCCCTTTCCACTGATGACTCCACCAATTCCTTACTTAGCATATAACGATCCAATCTTCCCAAAGATATCATTGCTTGTGAAAGTGAGATCATGGATTGAGGGAAAGATCTAATAGGCTCCTGCAAGATTTTGAATATGGATGTGGTGGTGAATACTGTCCCTGCATCAAGTGGGACTCCCAACAGCAATGCAGTTCCGAATGTGATTGTTGATATCAGTAAGGGTGCAGACCACAATACAATGATGTTACCGTAGATCGAATATAGAAATTTGGAAAGCCATCCGAACTCCGCTTCTCTGAAGGTTTGAATTCTTTTGTTGAAGTGATCTTCCCATGCTTGGAATTTAATCACGCGCATGTAGTTAAGCATTTCATTCGTCGCCTTCATTCTTGAATCACGATTCATCATCACATTGTACTGGAATCTGTTGTTTCTTCTGGTTCCAAATACTGCGAACACAAGGACACAGATGATTCCAACCAAAGAGGTGGCTACTGTAGTCCCAAGTGCGTTATACAGAAGAATCAATGCGACACCACCTTGCAGTGGCATTAGCCATACGGAATGTAGCTGTAGCATCATATCAGAGAGTTGCTGGGCATCAACAGCCATGTAATTAACAATCTGTCCAACCCCATGAGCCTGACGAGCAGAGCATGATAACCGCAGGCCTTTCTTGTACAAGGACGTGATCAGAGTAGATCTAATGAGCATTCCAAGTTTCTGACAGTTGAAGTTAAATTGATGAACGGTTAAAACCTCAACAAATTTTGCAGCAAGGAGGATCAATACGAGGTAATATCCCTCGTACAAAGAGCTCCTCTTCCCTGCTGTATAATCCACGAAACTTTGTATAAGAATAGGCCCAACATACATGACACAAAGCCGCACAATGGCAAGAAATGCGGTTGAGGCAATTTCCCTCCAAAAGCACCTCAATAATGTGGTCCTAACGGGGTGTTCCGACTTTTCATGTGGCTTAGGCCAATTGGATTCAAAGAGCCGTGACATTATTTCAGCTCTATGCTCTGGTGACAGAGTAGGCACGTCATCGATCTTGAGAGGAGATTTGTAGCCTTGACTCAACAGAGGATTCATCCATAACCAGAAGGCCCTGGAAATTATAGGAGCTGAAGCAAAGCCAGTCACTTTGGATTTGTCCAAAAGGGGTTCGTATAATTTATTTGGGTTCTCCATTTCTGGCTCAGACTCGCTGCAAACTGTAATCCCAGTTAATCCTCTTATAGCAACCCGAAGAAGAACAACTGATAGCACAAAAGACGCAATGGAAACTATATCATCAATTATCAAGTTCGAATTCTGGCCGGCCAAACGAATGATACCAGATGACATAAAGAGAGTGACAACAATGAAATGCGCAACCCAATAAATCCGTAGGGACCACGGGTGAGAAACAGCTTGAAATCTCTTTTCATGATTGATTAAGATTGCGATTACTGCATGAGTCACTGCCTGAACCAACCAGAACAACGCATCAATGAGCTTCCACGTCGAATGGCTGCTCCTTGTAAGTACTAGAATACAAACGATAGTGTAACAAAAGGCTAGAAGAGCTGTCACAATCAATGAGAAGTTAAACCAAATGTTAGTTCGAACAAGGGCTCTTCTCCTTGCAATGAGAGGCTTGTTGATGTCAGACCTGGAATGACCAATGGAGGTAAATCTAGAAACCAACTTCTGAACTGCAAATGCGAATAGCACAAGCAAGAACAAAAGATCAACTGAACATAAGAGAACTCTTTGAGGGCATGGACATAGGAAAACGAATCTTAGCCACTGAAATATGAATGGAAGAGAAGCGTCCTCCGAGGAGATGACAATAGAGCTTGAACATGAGAGAGAGGCGATCCATGATGTGGACGACATATGAGACATTCCACTTGAAATTCACGGTGTGCTTTGCTTAGTCTTATTAACACCTCCTCCTTGTCACCTTGAAATTTCAGCAGAACACTACGGTTGTCAGCGTTTTTGTTGCCAAGCTTTAAAATCACCAGAAACGAAACAACCCAGAAAAGAATATAATAACAATGTAAATCATCTTCTTAACAAAAAGAGAGCACACTGCCAACATAATCAACTCAAAAGAAAAGAAAAAAGAAAAAAGACGTATTTTGAGAAGAAAAGATTAGTATTGTCACAAAATATGATTAGCATGTTAATATAAAAATACTTGCCAAGAGAAGTTCATAAGACGCATAATGATGAAGCCAAGCCATATTCAGTGGAAAAAAACATCAATCTTACTTCTATTTGTTTCGTAATAAAAGACTAAAATGGGCATGGAAGAATGATCCATAACTTTGGATAGTCCAAGTAATTAATTGGTTGCCTTGGGGTGCACCCTAAGGATCACGTACAAGGGCCCAAAAAGAGGGTTAGTTTTAGTGTTTGTCCTTAAACCTTATCCATCTACTCTCCATTGTTTTACTGCAATTAAAAGAGTTGAACCTATGCGCATAGGAAAAACCTTATGGAGTCAGCCAAGCAGAAAGGAAGCACACAAATGTAAAAGACAGACACACCAAAGTCTTATAGTTCTTCTAATAGAGTATAAAAACCACCCAAGTCAGCAAGTTCCGAAAGCATCCAGGTTTCGAAGCTGCAAATAGATATGCCTAAATCAACTTATAAGAGCCAGGAGAACGTACTATGACAGTCAAGAGACATGACAAATTACACCAAAAAACAAATCAGATGAAAGAATTAATATTTTCTCGTTTGTTTTTCCATTTAAAAGAAGCAAAACAACCTCATTTCAAGCATTTGTATGGCAGGGAGGCAAGCCGCAGATGTGGAGGATAATGGATCATCTCTCCTTATTTAATAAGAAATCCAAATCAATGCTAGTCAATAACCCATACTTCGAAGACGTGTAGGGTTGGTTGAGCTGACCAAGTAGCACATTAATTGAAGCTTGTCAGTGCATGCCATACATGACATAGCAATAGAAAGCAACCACGAGAAACTATTGCATATTTCAGATTGAGTTGAAGAGCTTTTGAGAACAGCACAACACGAACACCTCAAATATTGACAACGTATGAAGTAACATATTGTGGAACCATGCAGACTTTAGATTCACAAAAACCTCTCTTGCTTACCTCCAACCCTTTCCAAAAGCTGTAAATGACATTATAGCGACTCTGCATCTGGAGCAGAAGCAAACTAATGTTTCGAGCAGAAAAAAAACAAGCTTTGGTATGATAGCATGTCACGACTTCGAAATTCAATACATGTGGAAGGAAAACAACGAGGGAGAGTTAAGTTATTGGTTGTGATGTATTGGGTTGATCGCATCATAATTGCGAGTGTTCTTATAAAATTTTGGAAAAGTAAGGTATCAGCGGACTTTTGCATAAACAGACGTGACGACGCGGCAACAGGCACAGGAGCCCATTTCAGATGCTGATAGAGCACAGCGAGTCAGTGCTTTTGCTTCTCCCTGGAACAACCTTTGCTTTTTTTTCCCTCTTATTATCGGCTGTCAATTACAGAGATTCAATCAACACCCCACTTCATCGCGTGAAGTGCAATCGGCAAACACAACCTCGAACTACAGGAGACGTGGGACACTGCATTCACTGTCGTTGACCAATACGTGGATAAAAATGTAGGTTCACTAATTTCGTTTCATTTGAATGCTGAGAGCGTGGCTCAGAGCGCGTGAGATTGTATGGTTAAACAAACACTTGGAAATGTGTCGTTTCGTGCATTAATGTTTTGGGTTTGAGAGCGAATTACTATCCGCAAGTCATTGTGTACTCATCACTTTCAATTCCAAGATTCCGTCTTGCCCTTTTCTTCACTTGAAGAGCCGAAATTATCGCATATTTGTTTCTTCCTTACAAAAGATGTTGTTAATTATAAAGACTGTTAATCTCATAAACTAAATTATAAAAATATTTAAGTAAACATATGTGTATTTATTAGAAAACAAATTTATTGAATGAATCCGTATGAAAATTTTATTTGAAATATTATAATTATATAAATAATTCATTGACTTGATATCGTCTAAGTATCTCGTATAGTAATTGTTATGTCTCAATATTACTTATGACTTATCGTAGTCTAAGGATAGTTTAGTCAGTAATCATTAGATATAACAAAAACTATATAGATATCGTTGATTGATCAATATACGATTCATCGCCTCACTATAAGAAGTTAAGACATTATCGACGGAAAATTACCGGTGGAACATATTTCGTCATAAATTAGCAACGAAAATTGACTTTCTGTTAGTAATATTGACGGATTTACCGATGAAATAAAAATTTGTCGGTAAACATGAATAGAAAATATTCTTACGAGTTTTCTGACGTATAATAGCGATGGAATACGAAGTTCAGTTGCAAAATTACATGGTAACAGTTGACGGAGAAAATTTGCAACTTGAATACCGACAGTATCGGTGTTTTGTCGGTAAACTACAGACAGAAATTCTTTTTCTTCAATAAGTTCCGTCATTAAGTGTCGAAATAATCATTAAAAAAAACAACATCAGTTGGTTTTAAGCCAAACAAAATCGTTTTGTCATCAACATTTACAACCCTGACTATCCCCCTCTCCTCTGCATTTTGTCTCTCTTCTCCCACCTTATGCCGTCAGTTCTCTGCGTTTTGTAGTTCCACCGGCGATTTTTGCTTCGTTTTTGATCCATCATACATCATTTTCAGGTAACGTGTGTATTGAGTTTATTTTGTGTCAAAAAAACGAAGGTGTCTTTGATGGTTATATGTATATCGTCGGTGGTGGATGAGTTTTGTTATAATTGTAAGTTCATGTGTTTTACATCTTAATTAGGTATATCTTATAAGTGAAACAAAATGGCATCCACAATTAGCATTGGCAATGCCTCACTCTTAAGGGAAATAAAATGAGAACAAATAGAATGTGTGAGAACAAATATGCATGAGAACTCTAAATCACTTGATATATGCTCATTAGATCCCCAAATTTATGCTAATCTAATCACTAAATATATGTATAAATGAATAATCAATTGATTTACAAAAATGTTAACAAAAACGATGCCAAAGTGGATTGGGATAAAAATTTGTATAGGGAATAAAAACATATATTGACAAGTAACATAACTCATTTGATATTATTAATCACGTTAGCAATTTCCAATTATTAGCACAAAGATGTCCCCTTTCTTTACCAATAAAGCAACCTATAGGCAAGATTTAGCCTTATGAAAAACATAAGTCATTTGATATTATTAACCACGTTAGCAATTTCCAATTATTAGCACAAAGATGTCCCCTTTCTTTACCAATAAAGCAACCTATAGGCAAGATTTAGCCTTATAAAAACTATTAGAATTGAGTCAAGCCTAGATCTCCTATGGCTTAAGCTTAACTTGAACTTTTTTTATTTCAGCCCAATCTTAGCTTGATGCATAAGGCTTAACCAAACCGAAATTATGTCACTTGAACTTAAGCTTGATTATTTTTTAACCTAAAAATGACTAGGAACCAATCTAATTTTCTATTATTCCAATAAGAACTATTTATAGCGTTATTGTCTTATAGGAAATGGAAAACATTTATTTTCCATTCACTAACTAAATTTGTTACAAACTCAAACCTTTAATACTTTTCAAGAGTTCACGAAGTTTAAAACACTCAATAAAACCAATATTTTTTCTGTTCATGATCATATACTTATGATACTAAAGGTGAAAGTGTGACATTGCTAAGCTTGACTCTTCCAATTTATAAACATATAAGAGAAAAAAAACTTAGAGAAGATGGAGTAAAATTTGAGTTCATTTAATTACATCATGTTATATGCAATGGCGTAAAGTTTTCTTCACTTATACATGAAAAAACCAAACAAGTATATCGAAGTTCAATTCTATATATCTCTAAGTGGTAACCCAAAGCAGTCGCACACAAAAAAGTAAATCAAAAAGAAAAAATTAAAGAAAATAGACCAAGATAAGTATGTAAGGTAACTTAAAACATACAAAAGACCTAATGTTGCCAATAGTAGATGACTTGTGTTGATATGCTATGTCACCTTTTAATTTATAGCATAGTGGTTCCCTTATGAGTCTTTACTTTTGTACTTTGCTTTTACCTAATAACAAAACAAATGTATTATATTAAATATTTCATATTTTTTAGCAGGCCCTATAGTGTTGAAGAGCGTTGCTCATTTTTCTTCGCTGTAGTCTGAAGTTGTCCATCCATCTAGGTTAGTCGTCGAACTAAAGTTTACTATATGTATTGCTTTAATAATATGATTATGATACCTTTCGATTTTGAGTGAATACAAGGAGGTCTTGATTTTGTGTTGTTGTTTAGAATATTAGAATACTCTTATAATGATTGATGAGTTTTCATGTTCTTCTTTAATATTCTAAGTATTTACTGTATGTGGAATGACTTTGAGATGTTATGGATAATTCGTTCCATAATAAACTCCTAGGACGATATATAGGATGGAAACTCGTGATGCAACTCCCGTAAGGCTTATTAGTGAAAAATTCCACGAGCTTAGGACATCACAATGATAATTTGTTTTCTTGATTCACAAGTGTAAACAATGTCACGTACTATAGTTTTGAAATCAATTGTAGGTGATTAATTCAATTGGTTAATACGTTTCATAGACAAGACAATTTGTTTCATAATAAACCCCTAGGACGGTATATAGGCTGGAAACCCGTCATATAGCTCCCATGAGGCTTAACGGTGAAAAATTCTACAAGCCTAAAAATCACAGCGAGAACTTGTGTTCTTGATTCACAGGTGTCAACAATGTCATGTACCATAGTTTTGAAATCAATAAAGTGAAGAGTGATATTTAAGTGTGACTGGTTTGATCCAACTCCAAATGTTGATACAAAAGTGCATAGCCGATACAATCTAGTTGAAATCAACAAGCGAAAAATATTTTGACATTTTGAACCTTTCGTGTTGGCAATGAAAGCAATCCAGGTGTATTATGTCCCTTTTCTCAGCTTATAACAAGATAAGTCAAATTAGTTGGCTGTTTGCAAAGTTAAACCTAGAGGTATTTTTTAATCACGTGAAAAAGGAGAACAAAGAATTGAAAGTGAAGCATTTCAGAAAGATGCTTATGAAATAAATGCATCTGTCATATATGAGGATAATGAGCTTTTGAACGATCCATGTAATAAATATGTTGAAATTTTATCTGGAGAGGATGAGGAGGGCTAAAGATCTGAAGAAGAGCCTGAGTTTGATTTAAATTCTCCAGACCAAGAAGATGATTTTGATTTACAATTAACTGACGATAACGATTAATTTGTGTTTGTAATTGAATATTATATTCAACAAATTAATTATTTCCTTTTTAATATATTGTATAAAATATTGAAATCAAATTGTTATATTTCTACAAAATTCAATCAAATATTAATTTCAGGCCCAAATATGCCACCAAAGAGAAGACAGAATATGATGCGACCAAGATTTAGACCACGATTCGGAGGTATTTACTGTACAGGTGAAGCATCTTATGGTGTAGCAGTTAGAGCTAAATCACCTCCTCCCCTTCCAGCTATTACACTTGTAGATGAGGCATCACTTTCCTACCTGCTATTACACTATCCACCACCCCTACATCATTTAGTGCCCATATACCAACAAAGATATCATGGGCAAGCGATACGAATGAAGAAGACTGTCGCTAACCTGAAGCTGAGAGACCCGATGAAAGAACTTACATCAGAATTATCAATAATATGTAAGTAAAAATACATAAAACATTATATGTTTATAATTAAGTTATAGGTTTAAATTTTAAAAATAGTATACATTTATTTGTTTTTATATTAGGTTTTTTTCATCTGGACCGTGCTCAAGAAACATGACATCGAAATTTAAGGAGAAGATTAATCCTGAGGGTTATGTATGGAAGAATATCTCTCAGGCAACAAAGGAATTTTACTATCATGAATTTGAGGTACAACAAAAATTATTATTTTCTTTTTTAATTAACAATTTTATACATTAATTAGATAAATATTATTACATTATAAGTATTTATCGAATGTTTTTCCTTTTGTTTCAAAAAGAATTTTTATGGAAATCTCAATTTGACGGGATCATCTATAGAGTATGGGAGAGACGAGCATGTACACGTTATTGAGACTTTGTTGCTGTTATACACAGGGCCGATGTACGACTGCCTTACATTTCTGAAGAAATATGGAGTTGTTGCCAGCAGTATTAGATATCATCTGAGGCAATGTCCATTTCAGAGCATAATTCGGCCAACAAATGTGGAGGACCGAGGGGAGAGAGGCTTCCTGTACATACGGGAGGATCTATTACCCACCATGAGCATGCAGAGAGACTTGTAAATGTTTACACTTTACATTTATATTCTCATATATTTTCTTTTCTGTATTTCAATTAAATTTTATGTGTGAATTTTGAAATGAAAATATGTATTTCTTGTTGAGAATGATAATGTAATAAATATCTGGTGTCATATATGGCTATGTTCTTGAGTTATTTTTTTTGTTCAACAGGGGGTAGATATCATAAAATAAAGAAAACTCTGTCGAAAATTTTATAAATTCTAGTACACTTATAAAATTTTATTCTTATGCAGGAAAAGTCTATGGACATGAGGCTTACACTCCATCAGCTATTTTTACATACTCACACTAAGAAGCATGACGATGTAATATTCGTCAACAGTCGTTGTAGAGAATTAAACGTACGTGAAATTTATAGTTTAATATTAATGCCTAATAATTATCACTTACTAATATAAACATTGCCTTCTGATAAGACCAAATATAAGAAAGCATTCAACGATAGTCTCAGCAGTCTGAAGATGTTGATGAGACTGAAACTTATCTTCAAGTAGTGAGTGGTAGGGACCGTTGTGGGAGAATATTCTGCTTAGGTTTATTTGTGAACACATGTTATTCGCAATCTTCTACATCCAGTACAGCAACATCTAGTAGGCGGCCCACAACTAATGAAGTGTAAGAGCTTCAGAGCACAGTGCAGATATTGGCAACTCAATTACAACAGTAGATGTAGTACATAGCTCAACTTTGTAATGAGGTGAATGAGTTGAAAGGTAGGGATAGTATCTCGTCGCACCAATCAGAGCATCCGCATCTCCAAATTAATAGTATACTTTTGGTCATTTAATTTGAATTACAAATACTTATTATGTATAATGTAATGTTTTTATTATCAACTAAGATATTTTTAACTTTATATCATCAATCAAATTTCTGTCTAAACAAATTAAATGTATACTATTAAATTCATAATTGTTTAAATTATGCATTAACCATAACATCATCAACTAAAAAATATTGACGTATATATATTTTTTAAAATTTTTTGGTTGATTTACCGATGGAAGATCGTTATTCCGTCGTAAAAACAATTGTATTTACCGACGATACTCGACCAACCGTCGGTAATCACAGGCGGAATAAGTAACTTCGTTGCTAAATTTACTGATGGAAGATTAGAATACCGTCGGTAATTTCACCGACGGAACGTAACCGTCGATAATATTTTAACAAACTTACTGATGGAAAGGAGCAAATTGTCGGTACATTTACCAACGGAATAACATTGTCGTCGATAAATTTACCAACACGCTGTAGCTAATAATTGCCACCGAAATAACAATTTATTGATGGACAATTAATTATCTGTCGGTAAATTTACTAACGGTCCGAATAAACTGTCGGTATATTTACCGACAGTCAGTAAATTGTTATTCTGTTGGCAATTATTAGCTACGGCCACTTCTATGACGCTTTTATCTGTCGGTAAAGTCCGTCACTAAACTTATTTACCAAAGAAATGTTGATATTTTCTGTCGGTAATTTCCGTTGCAAAACGACATTTTTCTTGTAGTGCCTTAAAGTGATTAGAGAAAATGCTTCATTTTTCTTAATTAACGTTGATTCAAGAAATCCATTGCTAAAGTGGAATTATATTTTATAAATAGTTTACAAATTTTATTAATAGAATCAATTTCTAATTTTGAAAAACTAATATGATAGATCTCAAATATAGTTAACATTAATTTCATGTTCTATGTCTAATTGAAATATTATATGATAAAAGAATTGAATTATAAAAAAATCATGCACAAAAGGTTCATCAAAGCTACTTTGACATTTGTAAATATTTAGATATTTATAATGTGTTGATAGAAGTCAATTTTGATATATAGACATAAATTATTTAATTAGAAATTAAAGATAAATTAAAGAAGTTTAACTTATCTAATTCTAAATTTGGTTTAAGGTTTATATTTATTGTCAACATATTTAAGAATCTAATGAGTCACACATAAAGAACATGTTGAAGAGAAAAAATGTATTTTAATCTAAGTTGAACTTGATCATAAAATTTGAGAAACATTATGAGTAAGTATAATATATTTAATAAATAAGTACCAATATAAGATATTAAATCTTATTTGACTTAATTAATATTTAACTAAAATTATTTGTAATTATAATTAAAGTTTAATTAAAATTAAAATTAAAATTTTAATTAAATTATTAAAATATTCCAAATTTATTATAAATAGGCTTAATATATAAAAGAGTTAGATTCCTTGTCTAACTCTTTGTGTAATAGTCGTAGAATTGAGCTAAGATACATTTTGTACAAGAATTTAAAATTATTTTTGTTAAGAAAAAACATTTCAATTTTTCGAACGTGATTGAGCTCTCACCGTCGAGCATTAGATTACGATTGGCTTGATTGCAGTTTTTCATGAATAAGCACTTAGTATGGCAGACAATAGATCACCTCTCTTTCGTAAAAAAAAAAACGAAACACCATAATCAATGCGAGTCACTCAAACTCAATACAATAGTCTATGCCTGTCATTCAAAATAAACAAACACAAAGAAAAAAGGTTGTTTGAAATTTCCTTGGAAAATTGCATTTGATTGCCATTTTAGCACGACTCAACCTTTGAAAATTATTCAATAGCGACAAGTTGTCGTATATGTTTAAGTGAAGAAAAGTAAAAAGTAAAAAAAAATAAAGAAATAATAATCATTAGACTTTTCTATTTTTATATTAATATAATTTATAGAATAATATATGAATTATTTTTTTAAAATAAATTATTTAACCAATTAATAAATAATAATTTTATTTGATATTCATACATTGACGCATTTTTTTGTTCTTTAGCTAACAATTTCAATAATTTTAAGAGAAATTTAAAATTTTTGTTCAATCTACAGAAATCTTAACTAGACAAAGACGGTTGAAAAACTTATCACCACCAATTGAGCCATATTGTGGAAGATTCAAATATGTATTGAAGCATACCGTAAAAGGTTAAAATTATGTAATCAAGCTACCGAACAAATGGCACAGGGTTAGAGCAGGAAAAATGTTAGAGAGGATTTCATTTGATCATACATGGGTAGGCTACGAGGTCTAAAATTGCTGCCTTTGTGCTTCTGTGTGCTTAAGCTATTCTCGTGTCCATCACCCATCTTCTCTTAATCCGACGAAAACGATGTCGCGAATCGTTAACCAATTTACAAATTTCTATCATCAATTCATATCAGAGGCACAACTTCTGGACTCTTTTGGTGGTTGGGCAAAATATCTTCTCATTTCTTAAATCTATCCCACCCCAGACTTTTAATTAGTCCGAGTAAACCTGTTTTTATCTCTGCGCAAGTGGTTGTAAACTACACAATGCTAATGGCTTACAGCTACAACCACATGGGAGGAGCAGATTTCTTGTATTTTTTTATGATATTCTTATTATGTTTTTTTAAATTTATTTATATATTTACGTAAAATTTACATAAATATATAAATAAAATTTAATAAAATAAAATAAATAGAACAAAAAATTTGATTCGCACGTAAGGACCCGATAATCTCAACCATTGTGAAATGGTACCGATGGATGTAGAATTTAACCTATAATTTCAGAACGGGGTACTTGCTGACTCTGTTAAAGGTGCTATCCTCCTGGGTCTATTTTCATCTTCATATTCAGAGAACTTCTAATGGAATACAGCATTGTATTTGTAATGTAAATAGCACATGAAATAATATCCAATCTTTTCACTTAAAGAAAAAGACGAACTAGCTACTTCACGTCAGAATCCTCCCGGGGAACTGAGTACGAATAGATTCCACAAGGCAATAATTTAGCTTTGGCCAATGAATAATTAATTTATCTCTACTATTGCACTAAGTACAATCATTGTTGGCATTAATTGGCGTCTTGTAATTATTATGTAAGACAATTGTAAAACACAACGAACGAATAACAAAGAGAATACATTAAGCTTAATTGCTTCATATCTACACATTCATTAGAAAGTGAACGACATAAATTTAAAACTTCTTAACTTCAAGAGATTATGATATATTTTAAAAAACTGATCAAAAGTTTTAAATCAATGAACAAGACTTGTATGTTATTTTAACAAAATAAGTACCCTGATTGCGGCATTCTTATGCTGGCTAAGCAATAATTTGTTCTCTAAAAGTAGTCGTTTAGGGTGATTTGCGCAAGAAGTTGCCAAAACAATCGTATGGAAAAATGTTGGCTTATGCTCCTTTCGGAAAGGGACGGGCGATTAGCTACTATTAACAGAACCTTATTTAAGAACAATAAATGAAGAATTGAGGGAGGCCCCAATGCGTAACGAGTGACGTCAAATGGTGGGAAAATTGACTCAGCAAGCTAGACATCAAAGTCATCTTGCCCGCATCGTGTGGAGAAAAAAACAATAATGATAGTGCGTATTCAGGTTGAAATATTGCACCTGCTGTTTGCTGAGACCATGACCACGACTGATCGCACTAAGACACTTTAAAGTACGATACTAAATGAAACAACACATATCCCCGTCCTGTTCAGCTTGAAGTACGCTGATGTCACAATATGAAACCATCATATGGAAACAAAAGTAACATACGATCTAAAACTTGAATGGTTGAGAAGGACGGACCAGGGCACAGGGAAAAAGGGTACAAAAGATCTGAAATCCTAAAACACAAGTGGAATTTACAGTCTAAACTTACGGATTCTTTTTCTCCCTCTGCGTTGAATTATAAGCCAGATTACGTCATTTTCTTGACAATTTGTAAAACAAAGAAGGAATCGGAAAGTGGGAACCGAATGAGTAGTCTGGTAGCCGTAGAATCAAGAAAAAGAAACGTTTCAATGTTTTCTTTTTTACGTTAGTTTAATAGTTTATAGAGACACGGGTTTGTTTAATAGTTAATACCGACTTGTTCTGCAAGGCCATGCAAATGGTCAATAAAAACGTGAACAAATTAAAAAGTCAAGAACGTCAGCAATCAATGCCCTTTTTTACAGCTCACATCGTCATAGAAGCAAATAATTGCATTTATATTATATTATCGAAATCTTAAAAAAATTATAATATATTATTTGACATTAAAAAAAACACAAAGAACAACGATTGTACAAGTGTATTGCCAAAAAGATTTCAGTAAAAAAGAAAAAAAGAAATAACCAATATCAGGTGAAATACAAAAAAGAACTAACAAAATAATTAAAAAAGTACTTGAAAAAAGAAAAATAATAGACATACACATTGAAATAATATCTAAAAATAATGGGACAATTGATATGGTTTGAATAATATATAATATTTGTATATTTATTTGTAGATTTCTAAAAAAAAGGTTCTATATACGCAAATATTATTGATATTACTACTTAAATAAGTTGAATTATATACATTTTATTATCTGTAATTGTTAAAACTTGAAATTAAGTTCAACAAGTATCCAAGCCAAAGTTATGGGCAAAAAAGTACAAAATCTTGTTGTTTGATAATGATCGCCGGTACCTACAGCCAAGTACCAACCAGTATTATAAAAAAATTTTAATTTCTAACGATGAAGATTTGTACCAAATAAGAATTAAGGTTAATGTAATTTTATATTTTTGTTTCTATTCTTCTTTTAATTTCACTAATATTTGATGTGTATGTTAAATTCTCAGACAGAATATAATTGTAAATATTTTTTTTCAGATTTCACTTTTAATTGGTTCTTCGATATGAACTTTTGTTGAAAATTTTATATCGTTAGACAGTCATGGATGTTTATTATTTGATGTAATTATTATTTATTATAAGGTTAATTACCAAAAAAGGCCCAAATTTTCGTCAATGTTTCAATTATAGCTCGAACTTTAAAAAGCAGCAATAAAATCTTCAAACATTCAATTTTTTTAAATGTTAGTCCAAAATTTAAAAAATGGCAATAAAATGCTCAAACTTTCAATTTTCTTCAATTCTAGCCCGACATTATCTATTGTTCTCCCAATGTCCTCAACCCTTTGTTTTTTGTTTGTTTCTCTGACGCCCCAAATTACTTTCGCATTACAACGTACTGTACCAGTAAGCTCTTCATTTTTAGTTCGTTCTTCTGATGCTCTTAGTGTGAGGGCGTTAGGGTTGTGTAATATGAAAATTGAAGGATGAGGGCATCGAGAGAACAAATTAAAAACGATAGTAAAAACTGAAATGAAAGCTTTAGGTTGTCAGAACTGAGTAATCTGATTTAGGTAATTTTTAAACAACGATGTCGTTTTAATTATGTGATTAAATGATGTCGTTTCACTAATCTTCATTTGTTGTATTAATTTTGACCAACATGTATTAATAGTTAAGGTTTTTGAAACACGTGGCAAGCCACACTAGCAAACTTAACGGAAACATTAACGTGGGGCAAGAATTGAAAAAAATTGAAAGTTTGAGTATTTTATTGCTACTTTTTGAAATTCGGGTTAAAATAAAAAAATTGAAAATTTGAGCATTTTATTGCTACTTTTTAAAGTTCGGGTTATAATTGAAAAATTGACGAAAGATTTGGCTTTTTTTGGCAATTAATTTTAAATACTTGTTCTTAATTTTATATTTGTATGATGATTAAATGATATTTTTATATCAATTATTATTATTTTTTATGTGAAATATGTAAAAAAATGTTAATAAAATAAATATATTATTATTATTTTAAATTATTATTATTATATTTTTTGGAGATGGAGTTAATATAAAACTATAAATTATACAGTCCCAACTTAGCATGTAGCAGCACTAGACAAGGTATCTAAAGTTCCTGTTGGCAACAATAATGGGAGAGATCGAATTGCACAAACTTAGGACTAGATCACAAGTCGGTCAAGAGGGAGTGATTGTTACATACGGTTGCACACTCCCAAAATTAAACAATACGTCATGAAACTGTAGTTATGGCATCTAGTTAGCTATCTTAAGAAATCACGGAAGAAAGATAATTATGTTAAGCGTAAGCCTTATCATTGAAGAAAGATGATTATGTTAACCCTTTCTTCTTTTCTTGATGTCAATCAAGACTGAAATTAAATCTTTTAGGGTGTAGAATATTGACCAAAGGTTGTGATATTACATAATCATACGCTCATTTTAAAAAATACGAAAATTCATGTTCTGAATCTATTCCTAACTCATTATTTGGTGTCGAATAGGTTGATGTTTTACTTTCTCACTCTTACAAAATGAATTTAATTACTTAAAAATTTTATAATTTCTCATATTTATCGAATAACTCTTATAACCAACATATGATGAGAGTTCATTGTTAATGTAATATCTTTTATTAATGTAATATCATATAGATGATAGATCAAACATACCTGATGTTTAATCTAAATTCACAAGTCTACTCTTAAATTTATTTTCTTGAACTCTTATCTTGTAATTTAAGATAAACGCGGTGACCATTTAATCATTCCAAACTATTTTTTTTACTTATCATCAAAATTGGTGTTCGTGGTTTAAGTTTTCTTGCTCTTGCTTTCAATTATTACCTTGAAAATAAAGTTAAGACTTACCTCATCTCCAATCATAAAAAATACTAGAGGCGATTGCCTGTATGAGAGGATCAATTTTTATCTATCTAACATACTCTTTGATTCATGTTTAAAATTTTTCATATAAAGTACACAAATTTCATAATTAAGTATTATACAATACTTATCACTTAATAAACAATGTCAACACATAAATATGACAATATAAAGTATGAACATATATAGAGAAATGTTAATCAATTACATTTTAATATCTATGTAATCAAAGTGATTTCAAATACTTATATCTCGAAAATTTGGTTGTCATTGGATCTTCTGTTATGTCTCACATAGATATATACTTTATGCTTACTTTACTTTGCGCAAATATTTTTTTACCATAATTAAACTTAGTGTCTATATGCTTATTTTTCCTTTTTCATATTGGTTCCATTTAGTCTTCTTTAATTTATGAGTATTGTGGGTATTTTTGTTATCTTTTTTCCATTTAGTCCTACTATAATACTTACGCTTCCTGGAAATAACTTTATGTGTAGTTAGAATAAGTACATATGCCTCAGATGACATCTTAAAGGCTTTAAGACGTTCTTCTTCTAGTATAAGATACCTTGTAGCATCTTTTATCGACTTGATACTTTCGTTGTGAGTTAATTGTATCTTCACATGCTCCCAACTCTGAGGTAGTGAACAGATCACAACTTGCACTTTCTGCTTATATGATAACGTATAACCGATGTCTTGTAACTCATTTATATATGTCAATCTTGATAGTGAGTAAACTTACTTTCATTGAGGTACCTCTATAATGTGCAACTAAAGTGAACGACATATCCTTAGTAGTTTCATATTTTTAAACTTACGCATTATGTCATTATTCATGTTGCTCAGCCATGTAATGAAAGCCAATGAGTACTTCTTCCTTTATATTCCACAAGCATCATAATAGCTTTTGTTTTGGACTAGATTACTTTCCTCGAGAATGTTCATGATTATATTTGATGGCTTTAGAGCCTTTTGCTCCTT
>JANZXR010000004.1:7717604-7739759 GCA_027575705.1 Erythroxylum echinodendron
GGATGAAGAGTATGAAGAATGAGTAGAGAAAAACATAGAAGATAGAGCATAGAGGAAAGAATCGTCTATGTCACTGTTCACAGACGAATGGACTTCATCTGTGTTATTGATAGGGCTATCATCTGTGTTACTGTTTACAGACGAAGCAAAACATAGAGGACACGTATCGTCTGTGTTACTGTTCACAGAAGAAGTAAAACAAAGAGGACACGTATCGTCTGTGTTACTGTTCACAGACGAAGTAAAACAAAGAGGACGCTTATCGTCTGTGTTACTGTTCACAGACGCATTAAAACATAGAGGACACATATCGTCTGTGTTACTGTTCACAGACGCATTAAAACTCAGAGGACACATATCGTCTGTGTTACTGTTCACAGACGAATCCGAACTTAAAGACTCGTATCCTCTGTGTCACTGTTCACAAATTTTAGACGATAGATTCTCAGTCGATAGAGGGTTAACCTAGAAGATAAAATTCAACCACAGAGGATAGAACACAGGGGATAGATTAAGGACTAAGGATTATAAGGAGGAGTTAAGAAGTACTGGAGTGAAGTGCATCTTCTGTGTTGCTGTTTACCTTGTATCTTCTGTCCCAATGTTGAACTCTCAAGAGTTAGAATTGACCTTCGAGTTCTTCATGGAAGTTAAGGAGATTGAAATTCTCTTTCGAACCGTATAAAGAATGCCCCAAACCGATTCCCCTAGAGAGAGATATGATGCTTAAAAGATATCATCTGTGTTTCCCAGAATTCGTCTGTGACACTGTTCACGCTATCGTCTGGGTTACTGTTCGCGTATATCTTCTGTCCCATTGTTGACCTCTCAG
This sequence comes from Erythroxylum echinodendron, assembly GCA_027575705.1. NCBI lineage: Eukaryota > Viridiplantae > Streptophyta > Magnoliopsida > Malpighiales > Erythroxylaceae > Erythroxylum > Erythroxylum echinodendron. The sequence goes on from JANZXR010000004.1 coordinate 7,718,437, forward strand.
AAGATAAAGTTGATCTTGGGGTCTTCAGAGAGGTTATAGAGCTTGGAATCATCTTTCAAACCACATGGAGAATACCCTGAACTGATTCCGCTAGAGAAAGTTATGAAGTTTGTAAAATATCGTCTGTGTTACTGTTCACAGTCTTCGAAATAGACAGAAACCAGACGATAGAAATGAGACGAAGGGAAGTTGAAAATGAGACGCAAGCAGTGAGAAGATAAAAATAATAGACCCTTCAGAAGATAAAGTCGACCTTCGAGGTCTTCATGAAAGTTGTAGAGATTGAAGTGCTCTTTAACTCTATCTAAAGAAACTCTTGATTGGATTCCCATTGGAAAAGTTATACCAATAGCCCCAAAGTAGGGAGATGTCTGAAGTGAGGACTCAACCACGTTGATGATCAAAGGATTCAGGTTGGAAGGTAAGAATGGACTAGTTAACTGTTCTAAGTGTTAAGCTAAGACTAATGAAGGGGAGTTTTGAGAAGATAACCTGAAAATGACCAAGGTGTTATCTCTGGAAGATAACTTACATGGGAAGATATTCTGTATGCATGAAAGTAATAAGTATGGTATTAGAGAAAATATGAATAATCATGTATCAGGAGTTAGGCTCCAGAATCGGGGTCCAACAGCTATGGTATCAGAGCATGAAAGCAAGTCTGAGTCAGGCTCCGGTAACGGGGTCTTACAGGTGTGGTATCAGAGCATGAAAGCAAGTCTGAGTCAGGCTCCGAAAGCGGGGTCTGACAACCAGCCTACTAAGATGATTAGTTCTACCCATTAAAAATTTTGAGGTGACATATTCTCAAGGAATTCAAAACAAAACTTTAGGAACTTGAGTACTTAACTATACTCCACATACAATTAATACCTCTAAAAAGAGATGGTTTCAAAAAAGGAAGGCAATTTTACTAAAGTTAGCTCATAGACAAAATCTATAAGAGGAAGAAAATTCAATAAAAAGAAAAAAGGAGAGGGTATTACCCTCATCTAAATCTAATGAATAACTTCATTTGGAATGTAAGAGGATTAAACAATTCTCTTAAAAATCACAGTTTAAAGGATAGTATTTTGGAAAAGAAACCAATTTTGTTTTCCTTACTTGAAAGTAAATAAACTAAAGGAGGAACATTATTTTTTGGGAAATAAATCGTCCAACATTACTAATCATTCACATCACGTCAGTGGGAGGATTATAGTAGGTTTTAACCCCTTAAATATATCAGTGACTGAATTATTTTTCTCAAATTAGATGATCCTTATAAGTTGCCAATCAACCAGTTGTGGATCTTTTTTCTTTTTTTTGCTATATATACAGCTAACTTAAGCTTTCATAGAGCTTCCTTCTGGAACAAAATAAGTGCAATTAAGAGAAATTGTAACCTACCTTGGATTATTGGTGGAGATTTTAATTTTATTTTTAAGAATGAAGAAGCTAAAGGGCTATTCATAAGAGGAATACTAATGGAAATGAGCTCTTAGTTATCATAGCTACACTGGGAATAACATATTTGATCTATTATGTTTAGTTGTACACTTGGTATAATAAGTAGATAATGGTTTGCTTGTTAGACAATGGTTTGCTTTATTAGAAAGAAGCTTAATTAAGTCTTAGTTAACAATCTTTGGTTGATCACCTTCCCTAATACCTATGCTTACTTTGGACCTCATTATCTTCTGATAAATCTTTCATAGAGATTAAGGCTTCTATATCAATACAATCCACAACTTTTCATTCAATTTTTTACAGCCTAATGCTTCTAATTGAATGCTTTTATGGGGTAGTGGAAAGAGGCAAAAATTTTCCTATCTTAGGTTGCAAATGTTTTCAATTGATTAAGGAGGAGCTCAAAATTTTGAAGAAAAGAGTTTGTTGTAGTATAGAGATACAACTAAAAAAAGAAAAAATCCAACTTCAATACTATCAAGTTGAGTTATACAATTCTCCCACTATTTACAAGCTAAAGGTATAGGAAGAGCAAGCTTTACAGGAGTACACTTAATCCCTTTCTCATTCTTACCTTAAATAAAAAGCATAGGTACAATTTACGAAGAAAGGGAACAAACTTGGTAGTTCTTTTCTTCAACTCCTTGCTAGCACACTAAACAATAAAAAGATCACTGCATGAATGCATAATGAAGGTAATATTCAAAGAGGGAAAGAATCCTTGAAAGGTATAGCATACAACTATTATAATGAGCTTCTAGACAAGAAATCTATTTGCATTTCTTCAATATAGGAAATAGAATTATATATGCAAAATAAATTGGATGAGGAAGCAAGATCATTATTTGTTAAGCCAATCACCCTAAAGAAGTTAAAATGGTGGTCGTTTGCTTCATACTAGATAAAGCACCAAGATTGGATGGATTTAATGCACGTTTTTTCCAAAATACCTAGGAGATAATAGAAGGAATAGTCATAGAATATATGAATTCTTCTCTAGATATGTTTTACCCTAACATAGGAAGATCTTGTGATTGTCTCTTGAATATCTCAAACTTAACCCTATTTTTCATATTATGATATGAACTCACCTGTCATCTTTTAAATATTTATGCATGAATTAAGTGATTAAATCTTCCACTTTCACTCCTTTAACTAATTTAGTTATAAGAATATGGATTAATCTCAAAAATAGATATTTTGTAAATCAAAACATAATTACATCATATGGTTCATCCTGTTCCAATATATATCTTAATTAGTTGATAACTAGACAAAGAACAAAAACTAGAAAATTAGAAAAAATAAGAAAAAGATATCATTATTCTTAAATATTGAATCTTTAATAAGTTATTGTTTAAAACTTGTCTATCTTCTAAGAATGATCAATCTTGATTAAAAAATCATTTTATAACATCTTCTAAATGAATTTAAGTTATTTTTTGACTCTTTTCTTTTTCTTCCCCTTTCTTTAAATCTGAAATCCTAATTTTTAAAGACTTACACATTCTCAACATGGATCTGCATTGTTGTATTATCTTTACAAGATTCTATAACTTTTACAGAAATGAACGTTGCCAATATGAGACCAACACAAGGACATGTAGGTTCTATTTTGGTTTATCTATAGTGTAACACGAGGGTGTGTGCAGCTGTAAAGGAGAAACAAAATTGGCCACCTTAGAGTATTACCTTAACATAGTAGAATGTAGGTATTACGTTCTTGATTCCTTCTTTAAATCTTCCAAGTTTCAATTGAAATCGATCCAATTCTTTTTTAATTTGCTTATTTTCCTTAAAGAGGAAAATATAACTTGAAATAAAATATATCTTAGATTAGGTATCTATTCCTTTAAAAGCATTCAAAATATAAGCAATATACTATGAAAGTCATACTAAAAGTATTTTATATCTAGAATATATAAGAGAAAAACTATAAGCTCTCTTCTCTGCTACCTCTATAACAATAAAGTCAAGCTAAAAGACTCTAAAGAAATGCTCATTGAAAGGCAACCCAATCATTTATTTTTTTATGAAACATAAGGGGTCCTTCGTTATTAGATTCTTTTATATTTTTAATATTTGTTTGGTTTGTTTCTTATTTTTTATTTTCACATATTTTTCTTTATTTTATGTGTTTTTATGCAAATCACAAGCATTAGATGCATCTTAATTATTAGAAAGCAACATCCATGCCAAGCTCACAAAATTTTTCTTAATTTTAAATCTCTGTTCATCCTTCTCCACATTTTACATACTTTTATTCATCATATGTGTTTATTTTTACATTAATGATAATGCATAATTTAAATGTTGAGAGGGATTATTTTGAGCCTTAACATCATTTTTTATATGGAAAACTTAAAGAATTGAATATAATTGCATTTATCTTAGCAAGTTACAATTATAGGAAAATAGACAATGAAAATTAACATAATTATGGTAATTTATAGAAGTTTCCATTGTATTGTCATTTAACTATGATACGTTAATAAACATGCCCACCATTTTGATTCAACTATGATAAGTTAATAGATATGCTCACTAATAAGTAATTCAATTTAATATCCTGAGAGTTGATGCTTGAATTCAATGATATCACTAATATGGCATACTATTCGATCAATTTGGCACATTGGTTGTTTAATGCCATTGTTATAAAAGTTACAATACCTAGTTTTATATCTAACAAAAATTTAAAGCTAGTTTAGGAATAATAATTGGGATTTTAGTTGTTAGATATATTTATAAAATTTGAAGGATTCCATAACACATTTATAAGTGCTTTTAGTAATCATCAATTCATTGGTTGTGAAGTGATTGAGAGCCTTTGACCATCAAAGTTAGCAAGCAAGATTTTCTTTTTGCAAACTTCAATTAGGAATAGATTTCTCATATTTGTGTGTTTTAAAAAAAATTAAGGTTCCTCTTTACCCTTTAAGAAAGATTGTACAAAGGCTTATCTTTCCTAATTAAAGATTGTTGTAAGAAGGTTCCTTCACACCTAGTTAAAAGAAAAGATGATTAGAATCATAAGAAAGACTTAAGTAGTGGATATAGACAAGTTTTAATTATTGAACTACTATAAATCTATCTGTAAACTCTTTTCACTATATTTTTTCAATTAATTGATTAGTCAAATTTATTCAAATTAACATTGCATTTTGTTATTCATTTTAAAATCTTTTAAAGATCTTTATTAAGTTGTAAAAGTTTTCATGAAAGTTAAAAACACCAAATTACCTTTTGGGTGCCACTAGGGACCATCAAATAGTATCAGAGTGGGACTCTTTTATTGTCATTTCAAACCAAATTTGGGAAAAGATCTTCATAGTATATCTAGGTTAATATACATCTTCTAGCTAAGATGGCCAAAACATTAATGGGACTCTTTATTATAAAGTAATAATGAAAATTATCTTGATGGAAGCAAATGTTAACTTATAGGAAATTGTTTTAAGTGTTCCATTAATTCTTGAGACATTTATAGATGATAGAAAAGTTACCAAACTAAAAGTAGAATAGGATTCGTAAGACAAAAGACTAATTTCCTTGAATAATAAGGCAATTCACATTTTATTTTATGCATTAAGAATAAAAGAATTCAAAAGAGTCTTTATATCTGAAACAACAATGGGATTTGAAATATTTTAGAAGTTACACAAGGGAAGAAATAAAGTAAATGAGAGAAATGTGAGCATTCTAACATGTTAATATGAATTATTTCAAATGAAGCATAATGAAAGTGTATATAGTATGTACACTAGATTTGTTAATATTATTAATTCTCTTAAAGGATTAGGCAAGATGTCTACTGATGTTAAAATGGTGAGAAAATTGCTTAGGTCTCTTCCTAGTTTTTTGAAGCCAAAGGGAAGAAATCTAAAAAGAAATACCATTGGAGGAATTTATTGGATTGCTACTCACCTATGAAATAAGGATCAATGATACTCAACAAGAAGAGACAATGGATCTAAAGAAGAAAAACATAGCTCAGGCCTCTAAAAAGGAATCAAACGAGAAGAAGAGACATTATATAGTGAAAGTGATGATGAAGATGTTGTCCTAATCATTAAAAAATCCAAGAAATATATAAGGTAGTAATCCCTAAAGAAGCTAGAGCAAGATCTATAATGAACTTCTCTAAAAGAAAATACTTTTCGGTATCAAGACAAATTCAAAAAGAAAACCAAATAACATTATTTATTTTGAATTTAAGAAATCAAAACATATGAAGTCTTAATACCCTCTTAAAGGAAAATGAAAAATATAAGAGAAATGATAAGAAGGAGAGAGGTAGATTTTGAAAGTGGGCATTTGGAAGGAGAAGTAGCTCATATGTCCTTTACAGATAAAGATGATGATGAGGTCACTCTAACTCTAAATCTTATGATAATGATAATGATGTTGAATTATCATACAATGAACTAATTAAAAGCCTTGAGAATTTAAGTATAAAAAGGAAGAAGCTAACTTCCAAACTCAAAGAATCTTAAAAACAACATGATGTATACATAAGTGAAAATGAAAATATTATGATAATGATGATGATGTTAAATTATCATATGATGAACCAGCTAAGAGCTTTTAAATTATGAGTATAAAAAAGAAGAAGAAATCTTCCAAACTCAAAGATTCTTAAAAGCATCATGATGCATACATGAGTGAAAATGAAAAGATGAATAATGACTTGTATACATCAAAGCATATAAGTGTTTGCATTTATTGATAATTATAACTTAGATGTATTAAAGCATGAGAATGAATCATTAGAAAAGGAGGCCAATGCCCTCAAAGACTCATTGTCTAAGTTCTTAAAGAGAATTGAGGAACCTAAAAGCTTTTAGAAGCTTAAAAGAGTTCAAATAATATTATGAAATTAGATATAACTATAAAAGTTTATCCAATACTGAAACTGCATTCATCAAGGGAAATCATTTTTATAATAGAGAACCATTTCCTAAGATGACAAATGAACAAGGAGTATCCACATCTAATCATATACATAAATCATATGCATATGCTACATCTATTAGGGCTCACTCTAAGAGAAAGCCTTATGTTTTCATGCATGGCACTAAATTTTGACCTAGAACCTAACAGTATTAAGGAAATAATATACATAATTTCTATGAAAATATACATGATACCATGCAATCTCACTCACATTTTTTTAAGTCTCAACATCAATTTAGAAGTAAGAATCAAGTTTCTACTCATAATAAACCTTATGATAGTATAATGAGATAACACATGTTTACAATTATAGTAACACCCCACTGCTATAGATTTCATACGGGATACCCTAAGGACATTCCAGTATATAATTTATAATAATGGTATGTTAACTATCTCACCTTCACTTTATAACATGGAAACATAACCAACTTACTCATGGCATCAACTATGTATGTAAAAGTCATAAAACGCAATATTTAAAAACCTCAACTTCACATTTCATTCATTCATAAAAGTTTACACTGAGTTATCAAAAACCAATATTTACAACCGATATACACAAGTTCTACATGGAATTTATTAACTACTTAAAAATAATTATAACTCCTTGATTGCCAGCTGATAGACCTTTGAGCCATGTATAGTCTAAACAGTTCTTCTAGAAGATCTTAGAAATCTAGGTCTCCTATCTCGTACTTGAAAAACCACGTTATAATTTTGGATGAGTTTTGCGAACTCAATGAGTGAACCATCATTAATGATCTCACTCCAGGCACAAAAAAAAATCATATAACCAACAATCACAATAAGACATAAAGAATGTCATACACATCACATACATTTTTACAAAACTTGTACATCCCAATCAGACACATTATCATGACATATCACTTTCACATCACGACTTCAGAAAAGATTTCACAATCATATATTTCATAATCATAAATGTTCAAATACAGATGCATATGAGAATCTAGATTTGTTATTATTTGTTGTGACCGAATGCCTTTCAAATAGAGAAATAAATACTAGCCTATTGGGCTCAGTCAGAATAGAAATCACGGAGTAGAGCTCTACATGTAGAATACTGAGCTTATAGCTCTTTCAAACTAGCTACTCTAATCACAAAGACTTTATCTGAGCATGCGTTTTATAAAATTCATCAAATAACTGAATATGCCATGAATAGCATTCACTTATGATGCATAGACAGAATCTCATATTAATCGGACCTCAGTCCATCATTCAACTTTCGTTGAGCATTCAGAATTCAGTGGCAAACATATATCATTCAAATGTCATATGCAAATATAAAACTTCCAATACATTCCCAACTATTAAACTCCTCGGACTAATAAAGTCCGAAATTCATATTCAGATCACAACAGTTCAATAATTGAAAGTTAAACAGAATAAATCAAACAATCCTAGGAAGATCATCTAGGTTGACTCACAAATGCTCCTTTTCGCTTATTTCCTTAAAGTCCCTACAATGTCTGGATGCTATCGCTCAATATGTTCCTCTAAAACATATCGTACATACATATATCACAACACAAATATGAATTTATTTATGCACATTCATATATACTAAATATGTGGAATGCATGTTTATGAAAATTTTGGGTTCCTTATTATTATTATTGTCACAATATTCATTCATATATCAATACTCAATTTAACAATCCAGACATGCCTAAAAACATACTTTCGGGTCTACTTTGCAAGATTATTATTGTCAGTAAAATGAAGTAATTTGGTATCACTTACTTCTAAAACATTGTTCTCCCATGTATTAAGTTTCGAATGACACCAAAATCATACAAGTTGATTCAGTATTCTATGATTTATGCTCAAAATATCACAGACTGTGTACATTTCAACTTTTGGCTAGTATATGATCATACCCTCGACAGTGTACAACTCATATCTCTCAATTCCCACATCCAAAAATTATAAACTATATACCAATAAAAATATAATATAATAAAATACAAATTTTATAAAGACACCTTTGTCTAATTCGACTTCTATCAATATATTTTATTCAATACCAACAGGACATGATTTCTATCTCGGGTAGTACTACATCCTCAGTCAAGACTCAATTTCAAGCCAGATTTTGAAATGCTTAGAGACAGAATTAAAATTAGACTTCTTCAAGAAATTCATAGCCATATGAATTTAATCTTAATTAAGAATCAACTCATTTAAAAATCTACAGCTCAAGATAGACTCAAAATACCGAAGCATGTTCAATGAAAATGTTTCAGTTCACTTCCTCATTTTCTTCCTAAATTCATCAATCAAATATTTCCCGAATGACTTCGTATGCCTATATATTTTTATGGAAAGGAAGAAAAATGTGTTATGAGTTTTTTGGTTCAAAAATCAAGTCATTTGGAGGTAAGAAGAAGAAGTTATAGCCAAAAGAATGAAGGATGTTTAAAACTGTCAAGCAGCATCATGCACAACCTTTTATTCCAACTTCTTCCAGCTCTTCCCAAAATAGACCTTCGTGACAAGGAATATGAAGGACTCAGGCAAAACATTCTACTGAAAAATTGTTACTTTATTCCTTAAGGTTATAATGAAGCTGATTTCATGCAATTTCGTTCAGTATTCTGCAAGTTATACAAAAAGCACTACAGACTATTCCCAAATCACGACAGAATCACAAAGTCAAAGTCAAGCTACATTTTGAAATTATTAGAGACAGAATTCAATTTTTATTTCTTCATAGAAACTATAGCCCTATGTCTCTATTTTTCTATAAATTAAACTAAATCTAATTTGGATATTCACAGATAAAGTTATACCATAAATACCGATGTATGTTCAGTAAAATACTGCATATATCATGCTCTAGCTCACTTCAATCGTTCATCTTGTTAAGCATATCACTGAATCTACTTCTTCCTTCACCACCTACACATGCATCAACACCACTCATGCATGCATCAATCCACAGGGATGAAAATATACACCATTTAAGCATGCATTCATTAACAAACCTTCAAACCTTAATAGAAATTATCTACACTATCATAAAACTTGGTTTATATTACACACTTCAGCCAAAATTCCAAAAATGGGGAGAGCAAAACGAGAGGTTTTGATGAACAAAGAAAGGGAAAGAAGAGTGAAATAAGTAAAACCCCAAATGGCTAAAGGTTTGCAAGGTGGTTTCGGTGATGGATGAGCCAATAACACAAACATGCACAAGTTAGATGGGTAAGCTAAAAGAGAGGTTTAATGGTGGAGAATTTCGGTGGAGATAAAACAAAAGGGTTTACAGAAATTTTCTTACCCAAAAACGTGACTAGGTGTCTCATTTAAGTCTTGTCACATGTCTCTGATGCATGTGTTACATTTGTCACTTATGGAAGGCTACCATTTGTCTTTTAATTATTTATCCACATGTCACACCTTAATAGGTCCATTTGTCAATTAATTACTACTCCAATTATCACACTTCTATTTGTCTCTTATTTCAGTACTTTTCTTAATCTAAAATACTCCAAATATTCAGAAATTTATGAAATATCCAAAATGTCACTAAAAATTATGAAAATAGTTCTAATATACTCAATTCAAATTTTCAAGACAATTAATCCATAATTCACACTTTAATCATATAAAAAATCACTTATACCCAAAAAATGTCAATGAATGCATGTACAATTATTTTTTTATGAGTGACAAAATTATTCACATGTATGTGTATGCCAAATGACGCATAAAATGCGCTTCTAAGTTCTTAATAAATTCTCATCTATAGCATCCTAGGGTTCTAACCCTAATCAAAGGGTAATGAAATGTTACAATTCTCCCTACCTTAAGAAATTTCGTCCCTGAAATTCTTACCTGATTCATGAAACAGTTGGGGGTAGTGCTTTCTCATATGCTTTTATGTTTCTAGGTCACTTCTTTCATATGCTTTTATGTTTCTAGGTCACTTCTTCACTTAAATGGTTTCTTCAAAGTACTTTCACCATTGGGATCACTCGATTTCTCAATTGTTTATTCTGATAGCCAATTATCTTAACCGACTCTTCAACATAACTCAAATCACTAGAAACTTCAATTTCCTGAGTCAGGATTACATGAGTTGGATCTGACCAACATCTCCTAAGCATACTCATATGAAACACATTATGTATCTGTGTCATTTTAGAAGGTAAAGCTAACTTATAAGCCAGTGGCCCAATTCGTTCAATTATCTCATACGGACCAATGTACTTGGGGCTTAACTTACTCTTCTTACTAAACCTCAACACACTTCACCAAGGTGATACTCTTAGAAATGCTTTATCTCCCACTTGATATTCCTATGTTGATCCACATAACTCTTTTATCGGTCTTATTCCATTTTAATTCTACTAAGGATCAATTTCTCTTTATCAACTGTATCCTGAATCAATTCTGGGCCTTCGACAATCATTAGACCCTCTTCATCCCAATATAACGGTGAACGACACTTCCTGCCGTATAATGCCTCATATGGAGCCATACCGATACTACTGTGATACTGATTGTTATAAGCAAATTTAATCAGAGCTATATACATTTCCCATGCTCCTTGAAACTCCAAAACACAATTTCTAAGCATATCCTCAATAGTCTTAATCGTCATCTCACTTTGACCATCTGTTTGAGGATAAAATGCAGTGTTAAAATTCAGTTTGATACCTAAAGCTGTTTGTAAGCTATCCCAAAATCTCAAAGTAAATCTGGGATCCCTTTCCGATACAATGGACACTAGAACCCTATGTAATCTCATTCCTTCATTCATATATTTCTGAGCTAACTGATCTAGTCAGTTACTCTTTCTCACTGGCAAGAAATGAGCTGACTTGGTCAATCTATCAATAATGACCCAATGGCATCATGTTGTCTCGCAGTCTTTGACACACCCATTATAAAATCTATAATGATTCTCTCCCATTTCCACTCTAGAATAGGAAATGACTGTAACTTACCAACTGGAGCCTGATGCTTTGCTTTAATTTGTTGGTAAGTTAAACACTTAGCCACATAGTCAGCCACTTGTCTCTTCATCTCTGGCCACCAGAAAGATTGTTTCAACATGTTATACATCTTGGTGATACCAGGATGCATAGCATAAGTTGCTACATGTGCTTCCTCCATAATCTCCTTTCTCAGATCTCCAACATCTGGTACACACAAACTCTGTTTCATCCACAATATATCATCTCTCATTTCAAATTCAGAATTTGGATTCACTTTCAACTTCTCAATTAACTTCACAATCTCGGGATCCTTACACTGGGCTTTCCTGATTCTCTCATGCAATACTGGTCTTAGCTTCAATGTAACTATCAATGCCTCATCTTGCCCTAATTTTAACTCAACATGCAGTGTTCTCAATTGAACTAGGTTAGGCAACCTCGATAATTGTACTTGAGCCACACTGCTATTTGACTTCCTACTTAATGTATCTGCTACCCTATTAGCTTTACCAGGATGATACTCAATTGTGCAATCATAACCTATTAACAATTCTATCCACCACCTCTGTCTCATATTTAACTCCTTTTAACTCAACAGATATTTCACACTTTTATGATCGGTAAATACTTGAAAGGTTTCACCATATAGGTAGTATCCCCAAATCTTTAAAGCAAATAGCACTACAGCTAATTCCAAATCATGAAATGAATAATTGAACTCATGATACCTTAACTATCTCGATGTATGTGCTATTACCCTGCCATACTACAATAGTACACATCCTAACTCCTAGTGTGAAGCATCACTGTACGTTACTTACCCTCTAGATCCAGATGGAATAGCTAACATCGGTGCTATAGTTAACCGATGCTTTAGCTCCTTAAAGCTTCGTTGACAAACATCATTCCATCTAAAAGGCACATTCTTTCTCAGAAGCTTTGTCAGAACGGCTGAGATCAGTGAAAACCCCTTGACAAACCTTCTGTAATAACCAGCTAATCTAAGAAAACTTCAAATCTCTGTCACATTTCTTAGAGTTTCCTACTTCATCACTACTTCTATTTTCCTTGGGTCTACTTGTATACCTTGTCCAGACATAATCTGACCTAAGAATACTACTTGATCAAGCCAAAATTCACACTTACTGAACTTGGCATACAACTATTTCTCCCTCGTTATCTGTATAATCAATCTTAGATGTTCTAAATGTTCCTCTCTACACTTAGAATACACCAAACTATCATCAATAAACACAATCACAAAGCAATCAAAATAAGGTTGAAATACTTTATTCATCAGGTCCATAAAAGTTACTGGAGCATTAGTCAATCCAAAAGGCATCACTAAAAACTCGAAGTGCCCATATCTTATTCTAAATGCATTTTTTGGTACATCAGCCTCATCTATTTTCAACTGATAATATCCCGATCTAAAATCTAACTTTGTGAACACTTGAACTCCCTGTAACTGATCAAGCAAATCATCAATCCTCAGCAGTGGATATTTATTCTTAACTGTCACCTGATTTAACTGTCAATAATTAATACACAATCTAAGAGTTCCATCCTTCTTCTTTATAAATAATACTGGAGCTCCCTAAGGTGACACACTGGGTCTAATAAAACCCTTACCTAACAACTCTTGTAACTGGATCTTCAGTTCCTTCAGTTCCACAGGTGCCATCATATATGGAGGAATTGATATAGGAGCAGTACCTAGAACAAGATCAATAGTAAACTCCATCTCCCTTTCTGGGGGTAATCCTAATAGTTTAGTAGGAAACACATCCAGAAATTCCCTAACAATAGGAATATCCTGAATGGTTTGTTCATTCGGATATCAACTATATGGGCCAGCTAAGCCTCACATCTAACTTGAATCAACCTCAAAGCACTCATGAATGAAATTAGTTGAGCTGACACTACCTAACTAACTCCTCAAAACACCACTCTCGGCTGATTAGGGGATTCAAGAACTACCTCCTTAGTAAAACAATTCATCACTACCCTATGAGCAGTGAGCAGATGAGGTCTATTTCTCTCAACTGCAATATGATCAAATCAGCTTCTAACTCTACCTAATCAATCTGAACTATGCACCTTTTACATACCTCACTAATCACTATTATGCTACCCACTGGAGTACTCACCACTAAACCAGTATTCAACATTTCTCTCTTACAATGTAATCTAAATGCCAGATGCGATGTGATGAATGAATATGTAGATCTTGGATCTACCAATGCAAATGCTTCAAAATTAAAAACATTCAACATACCTGCTACCACATTCGGGGAGTTCTGCATCTCCTGTCCGATAATGGCATAGACCTTAGACTAAGACTGCGGCTAATTACTCAGCACTTCGATCCTGACATTGGGCCCTGCTTATTGAGTTCTACCTCTACCTCTGGCTCTATATCCAGAATCGATAGCTCTATTCTACTATACATTTTTCTTAGTTACTGTTCCTCCTCTCATTGCAGAATGTGGTCCTAAAGTCTCGGGACAATCTCTGATCTGATGCTCCATAGAGCCATAATGAAAACAAGCTCCTAATGACTTCCAACACTAACCACTATGCTTCTTACCATAATGTTCATAATTAGGTATCTATTGTGACTGCTATCTTAACACTGATCCTCTACTTGTACCAGTCTGAACAGATATACCTCTTAATCTAAACTCTGATCATCTTGATCTAGTCTAGAATGGAGACGATCTGTTCTAGCGTTTACTGAAGCTTTTGCCAAAATCAGCCTGAGATTCAACCTGCCTCTTCCCTTTAAACTCTTGTCTATACTCTTCTTGACCATCTTTTAATAACTGCTCAATTCTGAGTGAGGCTGCTAGTAGTTCTGTGAAACTACCCAAATTTGAAAAAGCTAGCCTTGTTCTGATCTCCATGTTCAACCCATCCTCAAACCGTCTACATTTGTCTTCCTCAGTTGGGTCATTGCAGTTGCATACCTCATTAACTTATTGCATCTCATCTCATATTCTGCCATTGTGAGTCTACCTTGCTTCAGATTCATAAATTCTTTCATCTTTCTACCCAGATAAATCTTAGGCATATAATTATCTCGAAACAATCTTCCCATGTCAAACCACAAGGTCTGGTGGTACTGCCTGGAATAGTTTTCCATCACTGGTATGCTAGACCATGCAGTAGTAAGACAGTATAATCAAATCTGTCATCTGCCTCACAGTCCATCTGATCAAACACCCTTTCAGTTCTTTCTAACCACCCTTCTACCTTAGCAGGGTCTATACTTCCGTAGAAGTCCACAGTCCCCTGCTTTCTCAGCTTATCATATCTCCTTTCTCATCTCTTCAGGATTCTCGGAGGCATTTGACCAAATTCAGGTATAGGAGACTCTCTATTAACTCCTATAGACTCTATGTCAGCTGACTCGCTAACTTAATCGCTTATAGCAGATGACTTATAACAAAAAAATAGTTGTGATCACAAACTGAGTTTCTCACTATTTATCATGTCTCAATGTCTGTATATGTCCCTATGGATGCCAAACCATGCTTTGATACCAAAAATTGTAACAACACCCTACTGCTATAGATTTCATATCGCGATACCGTGAGGACATTCCAATATATAATCTATAATAATGGCATGTTAACAATCTCACTTTCACTTTATAACATAGCAACATATCCAACTTAATCATGGCATCAACTATGTATGTAAAAGTCACAAAAAAAAATATTTAAAAATCTCAACTTCGTATTTCATTCATTCATAAAAGTTTACACCTAGTCATCAAAAACCAATATTTACAGCCGATATACATAAGTTCTACATGGCATATATTAACTACTTAAAAACAACTATAACTCCTCGATTGCTAGCTGACAAACCTTTGAGCCATGTCTAGTCCAAACAGTTCTTTTAGAAGATCTTAGAAATCTAGGTCTCCTATCTTGTACCTGAAAAACCACATTGTAATTTTGGATGAGTATTACGAACTCAATAAGTGAACCATCATTAATGATCTCGCTCTAGGCACAAAACACAAATATCACATAACCAACAATCACAATAAGACATAAAGAATGTCATACACTTCACATACATTCGTACAAAACTTGTACATCCCAATCAGACACATTATCATGACATATCAATTTCATATCACAACTTCAGAAAAGATTTCACATGCATATATTTCATAATCATAAATGTTCAAATGTAGACGCATATGAGACTCTAGATTTGTTATTATTTATTGTGACGGAGTGCTTTTCAAATACAGAAACAAATATTGGCCTATTGGGCTCAGTCAGAACAAAAATCACAAAGCAAACCTCTACGTGTAGAATACTGAGCTTATAGCTCTTTCAAACTAACATGAATAACATTCACTTATGATGCACAAACAGAATCTCATATTCATAAAACCTCGGTCTAGCATTCAACTTTCATTGAGCATTCAGAATTCAGATGCAAATATAACACTTCCAATACATTCCCAACTATTAAACTCCTCAGACTATTAAAGTCTGGAATTTATATTCAGATCACAACAGTTCAATAATTGAAAGTTAAACAGAATAAATCAAACAATCTTAGGAAGATCATCTAGGTTGACCTACCAATGCTCCTTTTCACTTATTCCCTTGAAGTCCCAGCAATGTCTGGATGTTGTCGCTTAATGTGTTCCTCTAAAACATATCATACATACACATATCATAATTTTGAGCAAATATGAATTTATTTATGCACATCCATGTATACTGAACACTTGCAATGCATGTTCATGACAATTTTGGGTTCCTTATCATTATTCTTGTCACAATATTCATTCATATATCAATACTCAATTTAACAATCCAGACTTGTCTAAAAACATACTTTCGGGTCTACTTTGCATGATTATTATCATCAGTAAAGTGAAGTAATTTTGCAATAGTTCCTTCTGGAACATTATTCTCCCATGTCTTAAGTTTCGAATGATACCAAAATCATGCAATTTGATTCAGTATTCTATGATTTATGCTCACAATACCACAGATGGTGTACATTTGAACTTTTAGCTAGTACATAATCATACCCTCGACAATGTACAACTCATATCTCTCAATTCCCATATCCAAAAATTATAAACTTTATACCAATAAAAATATAAGATAATAAAATACAACTTTTGTGAAGACTTCTTTGTCTAATTTAGCTTCTATCAATGCAGTTTATTCAATATCAACAGGATATGATTTCTGTCTCAGGTAGTACTACAGCCTCAGTCAGGAATCGATTTCAAGCCAGATTTTGAAATGCTTAGAGACAGAATTAAAATTAGACTTCTTCAAGAAAGTTGTATATATGACTTTAATTTAATCTTAATTAAGAATAAACTCATTTAAAAATCTACAGATGAAGATATACTTAAAATACCGAAGCATGTTCAATGAAAATGTTCCAATTCACTTCCTCATTTTCTTCCTAAATTCATCAATCAATTATTTCCTGAATGACTTTATATGGCTATATACTCTAGTGAAGAGGAAGAAAAATATTTTATGAGTTTGTTGGTTCAAAAATCAAGTCATTTGGATTTCGGAAGAAGAAGTTATAGCCAAAAGAATGAAGGATATTTAAAACTGTCAAGCAGCATCGTGCGTTACCTTTTATTCCAACTTCTTCCAACTCTTCTCAAAATAGACCTTTGGGTCAATCGTTCATGGTCATTTTGACAACGAATATGAAGGATTTAGGCAAAACATTTTGCTGAAAAATTGTTCGTTTATTCCTTAAGTTTCTAATGAAGCTAATTTCATGTAAGTTCATTCAGTATTCTACAAGTTACACTAAAAACACTACAGATTGTTCTCAAACCATGATAGAATCCCAAAGTCAATTTCAAGCTAAATTTTGAAACTCTTAGAGGTAGAATTAAATTTTGATTTCTTCATGGAAACTATAGAACTATGTCTCTATTTTACTCTAAATTAAACTTCATCCAAGTTGGATATTCACAAATCGAGTTATGCCCTAAATACAGATGTATGTTTGGTAAAATATTGCATATATCATGCTCCAACTCCCTTCAATCTTTCATCTTGTTAAGCATATCACCGAATCTGCTTCTTCCTTCACCACCCGCACATGCATCAACACCATTCACACATGCATCAATCCATAAGCATGAAAATATATACCATTTACGCATGCATTCATTAACAAACCTTAAAATCTTATCAGAAATTATTTACACTATCATAAAACTTACTTGGTTTATACTACACACTTCAGCAAAAATTCCAGAAATAGGGAGAGCAAAATGAGCGGTTTTGGTGGATAAAGCAAGAGCAAGAAGAGTGAAATAAGTAAAACCCTAAATAGTTAAAGGTTTGCAAGGTGGTTTCGGTGATGGATGAGCCAATAACACAAACATGCACAAATTAGATGGGTGAGCTAGAAGAGAGGTTTAATGGTGGAGAATTTTGGTGGAGATAAAACAAAAGGGTTTGCAAAATTTTCTTACCTAAAAATGTGACTAAGTGGCTCATTTAAGTCTTAAGACATGTCTTCCATACATGTGTTACATTTGTCACTTATGTAAGACTACCATTTGTCCTTTAACTATTTGTCCACATGTCACACCTTAATAGGTCCATTTGTCTACTCCAATTATCTCACTTCTATTTGTCTCTTATTTCAATATTTTTCTTAATCTAAAATACTCCAAATATTCAGAAATTTCTGAAATATCCAAAATGTCACCAAAAATTACAAAAATAAATTACAAAAATAGTTATAATACACCCAATTCAAATTTTCAAGACAATTAATCCATAATTCACACTTTAATCACATAAAAATCACTTATACCAAAAAAATGTCATTGAATGCATGTACAATTATTTTTTTATGAGTGAAAAAATTATTCACATGTATGTGTATGCCAAATGATGCATGAAATGCACTTCTAAGTTCTTAATAAATTCTCATATATAGCATCCCAGGTTCTAACCCTAATCATAAGGTAATGGGATGTTACAACATTCCTTACAAACATCAATATAATAAAAGAAATATCCCTTATAATATACAATTATCCTATGCCCTTTCACCACCTAAAAAGAACATTAAACTCGTTTAATATCCAAAAGACGGATCCCCACTACTCATATGTACATACATGACCAAGGAGTGCATTTATTTATTAAAATAATAATTTTCGTTATCATGGCTCCAATCAATGTTATTTATATAACATGGTATGTCAATTTTTATGGTTAATATGGGTATATTGACAAATTATGTTTTATAAGACGAAGTTTGATAAGTAAAACTTTAAGGAAGTGGTTAGAAGAGAAAGTAAATACTAATAGTTAAGGACCCAAGTTCATTTAGGTACTAAAACACATTGATTGACTTATTTTATAGGTCTATAAAGAAAAGAGCAAATAGTATGTGGATAATGGATGCCCAATTCATATGACCAGTGATGCATCCTGATTTATAACTATTAGAGGCAAATATAGAGGATTTGTGTCACATTTGGAGACAATTTTAATTGTAAGATAATTGGTATTAGCAGAATGAATAAGGGAGACACACTATTATTAATAATGTGCATTTAGTTGATGGATTGAATCATAACTTATTAAGTGTGAGTTAACTATATGAAAAGGACTACAAATTATATTTAAAGGAAGATCATGCATTGTATCAATATTAGTTGAAAATAGCATTACATTTTTTTGTTAAGAGAGAATGGAAAAAATATACACATATATAATTGATTTTATAATTTCTTTGACCAAAATACGAAGTGCTTAATTTTTGTTAGTGAAGATGTATAAATTTGGAATAGGAAACTTAGACATGCAAAAATAGGCCTTATTTCCAACCTTAACTTCAAGCACCACGTCAACCAACTTGCATAGACCAAATTTTGAGAAAGAAAAGATTTATAAAACATATCAAATGGGGAAAATAATCTAATAACTCATTTAATAGAACAAATTTTAGTAACTTGCACTAGACTTTTGCATTTATTTCATATGGATTTGTTTGTTCCAACTAGAGTTACTAGTCTAGGTAGTAAATTTTATAATTTTGTCATAGTAGATGATTTTATTAGGTTTTTGTAGGTTTTATTCTTGACCAAAATAGATAAATGCTGTCGGACCCCGTTTTCAGAGTCTAACCCTTTCATGCATGCTTATTCATGCTTGCTCTGATACCAACTATGTGAGAGCCCATTCCTTAGAGCCTAACCTTCAGAAACATCATTAGACTTATCATTATCGGGTCATCTTCTCAATACCTTGCACATATCCCTACTTCAGGGCTATTAGTATAACTTTTCCTATGGGAATCCAATCTAAGGTTTCTTTAGATAGATTTAAAGAGCACTTCAATCTCTACAACTTTCATGAAGACCTCGAAGGTCGACTTTATCTTCTGAAAGGGTCTATTATTTTTATCGTCTCATTGCTTGCATCTCATTTTCGGCTTCCCTTCGTCTCATTTCTATCGGCTGATTTTTCTTCCATCTCATTTCTGTCTTGCGTCTCTTTTTCCTTCCGTCTCATTTCTAACTTGCGTCTCATTTTCCTTCCATCTCATTCCTGTCTTGCGTCTCATTTTCCTTCCGTCTGTCTTGCGTCTCATTTTTCGTCCATCTTATTCCTTCCGTCTCATTTCTATCTTGCGTCTCATTTTTCTTCCGTCTCATTTCTAACTTACGTCTCATTTTCCCTCCGTCTCATTTCTTCCGTCTCATTTCTATCTTGCATCTCATTTTTTATTCTGTCTCATTTTTGACTTGCGTCACATTTTCGTTCCATCTCATTTCTATCTTGCGTCTCATTTTTTTTCCGTCTTATTCCTTTCGTCTCATTTTTGTCTTGCGTCTCATTTTTCTTCTGTCTCATTTCTGACTTGCATCTCATTTTCTCTCCGTCTTATTTCTTCCGTCTCATTTCTAACTTGCGTCTCATTTTTGCGAAGTCTGTGAACAGTAACATAGACAAAGTCTGTATAAAGTAACACAGACGAAGTCCGTGCACAGTAACACACACGATAGTGCTATCAAGAACACAGACGAAGTCTGTGAACCGTAACACAGATGAAGTCTCTGAACAGTAACACAGACGATGTTTGTGAACAGTGACACAGAGGATACTCTTCGACTCTCCTTGCCTCTGTGTTCTGACATCATCACAGAGGATACTTATACTCTTATATCCTCCTAGCCTATGTGTTGTGACATGAGTACAGAGGATACTTATACGCTTCTAAGCTTTCCTAGCCTCTTTGTGTGACGTCATCACAGAGGATACTTAACTTTTGTATTTTTCCTTAGCATCTTCCTTCTTCGATGCAATCTATTAACCCTTTTCAACGTCTCTTATTTATTCCAAACCTATATCAGAATCACCTAAACGTGATTATTAATCTTTTCTCACTCCTTAAAAATCATTTGGCTCAACACATACAACTTAAAAACTTATCCCTGATCATACTCATGTGCCGAGTATTTGCTTACAAAGCTTTAATACCCTTACAAGTCTTAATACATCAGTATATTAACACCTATACAACTTAAAAGGAAGCTAAAGCCTTAGCAGTCAAAATCAATCCTAAGTATTACAAAAGACATTTACAGACTTGTGCTGCCTTGCTTCCTGACTTATTCACTCTCTTGAGCTTCACCTGAGTTTGACATAAGTTAGAGGGGGGTGAGCTTGAAGCTCATGGGTAACAGATTTATAACTAAGTAACAAGCAGAAAATCTTTCACCCAACAAAACATGTTCAGTTGCAAATTACGAATGCATTCGTCTTGTCACACAATTCATAAGTACATCAGAATGGTTCGGGTGGATCCAAAACAGAATGTACTATACATTTCCCTTAAGGGTCCTGTGTAGCCGTGAACTTATGGGAGACCATAAAGATTATGGAGCTCCATGCC
>JANZXR010000004.1:7763593-7786190 GCA_027575705.1 Erythroxylum echinodendron
ATTGAGTTGCCCGCTGAGTACAACGTGTCTGCTACTTTTAATGTTGCTAACTTGTCTCCATTTGATATGAATGCAGATTCGAGGACGAACCTTTCTGACAAAGGAGGGACTGATGTGAGCAAGGCTGCACATGATGAATATAACGACAGACACCGAAATCAATGCGACGCCAATCGAGACTTGACGTTGCCTCCTAACCCCGCAAGTCAGACTGGGCTTAAAAGATTCAAGGTCGCGTTAAATTCATTGGTGGCTTATGTGGTTGATGATGGACTCCGGAAGAATCAAGATTCTGGCTCGCAACTTCAGTTTGTCAGTTTGAGCTAAGTTTTGGGCCCGAACAACCCTTGACAGGTGCGCACGCTAGGCATGGACCCAAGCACGCACTCTAGCGTCCAATAGGCCAGACGTCAAGTATGCCAAACTAGGCGCAACGCCTGGTCTCTTTTTCTTTTGGTTGTTTCCTACTGTTTTTAAGACAATTCAGACAATATTATTTTACCTATTTAGGCCCAGGATGTTGGCCCAATTTTAAGTTATTTTGGTGACTATAAATAGTTGCCTTGACAATAGTTTTAGGGTTACACTTTGATAATTTGAGAGCTTTGTAAGGAGTTTTCTTCATGTTCTTGTTATTCCACGAACCCTAACTCTACTTATCAATTAATCTCAATTGTGGTGTATTGTTTTGGTTCAATTTTCTTGGTTTACTGCTTGGTCTAGGTTGCTTGGACAATCACGATCCTTAAGGTCTATAAAAGTATCGAAAACCTTGCGTATCTAGTTTGTTTTAAAGGCTACCGGATTATATCAAGATTAATCTTCGTCCGTGCGCGCATCACCTAGAGTTTACAAAATTCTATTAGACTAATTTAAGAAAATTTCCATCCCAATTACATTTAATAATCCAACATTATTCTTTTTTCTACTTTATTCTTAATTATAAAAATAATATCCTGACTAACTTAACCACCATAATTATTAAAATACCCTTAACTAATTAAAAGTTCCTTTTTACCCTCATTTATTTCAATTAATACCAAAAATACCCTTCTTGGAAGTATTTACCCTTAACTATTTGAATTTCTTATTTTGCTCTTTAATGCAACTTAAAATTTCTAGAAATGCCATCTTCTTCTCCTATCTCCTCTTCCTTTCTCATTTTTTAGACACTTTGTCTCCATTTTTATCTCTTTCCATGACCAATTTATCTCAAAAAACCACATGTAATCTAACTATAAACTAGTGTAGGATGATCAAAAATTACAAAAAAGACATAAAATAGCATATAAAATTTTACCTACATTTTATCAAATTTTGGGGTTGTTAACCTCTACAACTTCCTTCCAATTTTTTTGCAAAAAAACACAATAAGAGAAGTGTCATATGTAGAAGAAAGAATGGTGTATTTAGATACACTTAACATCTGGAAAATAGAGAGAAAGATATAGAAGAAAAGCTAATTTTGTAGGTGTTCTCATCATTTTCCAGCTATAAGCCTTTTATATATGTTTAATAGTTATGGGCTAGGTTGCTTTTATTTCGTAGGCATTACATGTACAATGTCATTGCTCACCACACCAGACGTCCACTCTGGTGAAGAGTAGTTTCTCTGCCATTGTGTTCTGAGATTTGTAATTATTTGTTTAATTGATAAAACAGAACATGATTTTGGGGGCAAACAAATTAGAAACTAGTTTTGGTTGTTTCTTCAACAGATGTTCCAATTTTTTGGGTCTCCTGTTGCCACTGCTATTGTGTTTGTAGGATTAGGTTTTGTGCCTTTGTTTTCCTTAGATTTTTAAGGTCCATATAAAAGCTACACCCTCAAACCCCTTATCTGATGTTTGGGATTTTTGCTCTTTCTGGGATTTGTGATTTCTCCACAAAATTAAAAACATTATTATAGGTTTTCTTCTTTAATAAATATAGGATTGCAAGTTTCAGTGTCTACATGTTTGATGTTTGCAAACTTTGTGTTTGCAGCCATTTAACTGAAATAACAATAGCCATTCGTTGTTTGTTCCAATTTCCCATTGGCTTTAGTCTATATTTCACTATTAATATATATCACTATTAATATAATAAAATGTTCTATTTGGTCTATATTTCCTATTTAATAATGGAATAAATCTCAACTGTTTGTATTGGTCACTTAATAGATATACCAAACAAAAATTCATTGATATTTAAATTGGTCATCTCTCTACTATATATATCACTATTAATATAATAAAATATTTTTATGTACTCTATATTTCTTATTTAATAGTGGAATAAATATCAATCGTTTGTATTGGTCACTTAATAGATGTACCATATTAAAAGTCATATATGTTAAAATTGGTCATCTCTCTACTAATTAAGGTAACAAATTATTTTTCCATCAATTTTCTATAATTGTAAGAGAGTCAATAGAGAGAAACTAATTTTAACGAAGAACACGGTGAAGTTTCTCAATCTCTTTTAATAATGCCATCTTATGCATCAGGTATGCAATATTACACTTTTATGATTTGTAACAATTGTTTATTCAAGATCTTAAAGTTGTAAATGTCAATTTTGATTTACGGTATAAAGATTATATATTTACATGTGGTCTCACAGCATGTGATTTGAATAAACAATTTGTTCATCTATTTTACTATGATTTTTTGATGATGATTGTCAAATATTTTGATGTTTGAAGAGTTTGTGATTATTCACTATTAATGGTTTCTATTAAAAAAAGATTATTATGGTGATGGAATTTTAAAGATGGCAAACTAAAATAATACATCAAGACTATTAACATTAAATCTCATGCATGTAAGACTTTTGTTTTTCTTAGTTGTTAAATTGTATAATAAATGTGATTCTAGAATTGTACCACAAGCTATGTGACTCTACTTTAGATAATGTGATAATTTTAGATAAGTATTAGGAGGAAAATAAACATTATGTTATTATTAGGATTTAAACTCTGGTTATTGGGTGAAACTCAAACACCCGAACCACTAGACAACAAGGAAGAACACTTATTATTGTCTTCTTTGGGATTCTAATTCAAATATAATTTTAAAGAAGAAAAATAAGCATCACAACTTTGTTAGGAATTGAACTCAAATCTCTTAGGTGAAACTCAAGCATCCTAACCACTAGATCATAATAGATTATCAATTTAGATTTCACTATAACTATTATCAACATTCAAATTTCACATTAGTTTTATGCATATTATTATTGAAATTTAAAATTATATGTTATGTGTTAAATTTATACAAGACATTATAAAAGGATAATTTATTAGTCACCAAAATAACCAAATTAATTAAGTGAGTTTTTGTCATGTATAAATAATCATTTATTCATAAAATATTAATGCCTATTATTGAATGAATTATATGGATAAACGATGTTTATTAGATGATAGACTTTAGAATTTATCCATAGATAAATTAATACTTTATGACTAATAAATATAATATAGGAAAATCGTTATTTATTTGTCAAATATGTTATATATATAAATATATTGATTATATTTTATGAGTTTTTGTTTGATTACTTGATAAAGTTTGTATGCATTAAACTTATGATAATATATTGTTCTGTTTGCCTAAAGGAAAACTATTGTATATTCTAAATTTTTAATTATTTGAATATGATAATTTATTGAGCGTTTATGTATTTGTGGCTATTTCTCTTCATTCACATGCTTCTATTATTATGATTAATGGTTTAAATTTGTATGAATGATACAAACAATTCAATTTCCATTTAGGTGTTTTGGATCTTGATTTAGCATTATTAAAAGAAAAGCCTACTGGCATTATGGATACAAGCAATGAGGAAGAGAAGACAAACTATAAAGTATGGGAAAGATGTAACATATCATGTCTTACTTTCGTACGAATGACAATTGACAACAATATTAAGACCATTATTCAACAAACTGAATGTACTAAAGAATGCCTTAAAATTTTCCATTCTATGGATAAGTCTTTTGCTAGGACTCTATGGATTGAACTACCGATCCTGAAGTTTGACAGGTTATAGAGCATGTAGAAACATATCTTAGAGATGACAAACATTGCAGCAAAATTAAAGGCCTTGGGTATGACATTTGATGACTCATGTTTAGTGCAATTCATTATGAACTCGTTATCTCCTAAATATGAACCTTTTCAAATTAACTATAACACTATAAAGATAAGTGGAATGATAATGAATTGTCCAATATGCTCATTCAGGAGGAAACAAGGCTAAAGAATTAAAGAGTTCATTTTATTAAACTTGTGGGTCAAGGAGATAACAAGATTTATAAGCTAAAGGCTAAGAAAATTAAGAGGAAAGCACATGTTAAAGTGAAACAGGTTACTGATAATATTGATAAGAAGGAAGAAAAGACAGATAAGTTTCATTTATATAAGAAAGAGGGACATTGTTAGAAATATTATCTGAAACGTAAGGTTTGGTTTTAAAAGAAAGGTACATCTAAACTTTTTGTATTTTCCAAACTAAACTAAATTTTCTTTTAATACTTGGTGGATTAATTTTGGTGCTACTACTCATGTTTCTAATGTTATGCATGGATTCCTTATAATCCAAACCATAAATCCAATTGATAACTTTCTATTCTTGGGAAAACTTATGAAGGTTCCAATTGATAGTACAGGGACTTATCGTCTAATATTAGACACTAGTTATCACCTAGATCAACTAAAACTCTTTATGTGCCTTCAATTTCTAGAAACTTAATTTATGTTTCTAAACTTGATGAAAGTGGGTTTACTATTAAGTTTGGTGATGGTTGATTTAGTTTATTTAAATATAATTCCATTATCAGTTGTGGAATTCTTATGGATAGTTTATATAAATTGAAAGTTAAAGTTAATTTTTCTGAATAACTATTTTCTATTTATTACACCATTGGAATTAAGCGTACCACAATGAATAATAATTCAACTTACTAGTGTCAAAAACATTTGGGTCATATATCCAAGAAAGATTAGAAAGATAGACAAATAATGAAATTGTTTCATATTTAGATTTTATTGATATTGATGTATATATCGATGCCATTAAGGGAAAACAAACCAAATAAAGAACTATAAGATTACTTTTCTCCTTGAAACTATACACACTGATATATATGGACCTTTTGACACTTCATATTTTAGTAGAGAAAAATATATTATCACCTTTATAGATGATTTTTCCTGTTACTGATATGTCTATTTACTTAATGAAAAATCTCAAGCTATAAATGCCCTTGAGGTGTTTGCAAAGGAGGATGAAAGAAAATTAGATAAAAAAGGTGAAAAATGTAAGATATGATAAAGGTGGTGAATATTATGAAAAATATGATTAATCGAGATAATGTCTAAGTCCATTTGCAAAGTTTCTTAAGAAACATAGCATATATGCACAATATATTATGTCAGGCACACCTCAACAAAATGGTGTGTCAACAAGGCGTAATAGGAGATTAATGGATATGGTTATTAGTATGACGAGTAATTCTTCATTACCCAAAACCTTGTGGATACATGCACTTAAAAGTCTTGTTTATTTGCTAAATATTATTCCTAGTAAAGCAGTACATAAAACTCTTTTTAAGTTATGGACTGGAAGGAAACCTAGTATAAAGCTCCTGTATGTTTAGGTTTGTCCAACAAAAGCATAAGTTTATAATCGACAAGAAAAGCAATTAGATTCTTGAATAGTCAGTGGTTGCTTTATTGGTTACCTAGAGAAATCTAAAGGGTATAGGTGTAGTTTAGACTATGTTTTTATAGGTGTTTGAGTGTGTTTATAGATGATTTTTACGTGATTGTTGCATGTATGGGCTTAGAATTATTTTAATATGTGTGTTTATTTATATTTTAGGTGTTTATTTGGTTTAAATCAAGAATTGGATATTAATTTTATGTTTCATGAGGTGTTTGAAAGTGTATGGAAACGTGAAATTAAAGAAAGGAGAAGAATTCAAATGAAAACGCGACGCAAAATGAAACACAGAAGAGATGCACAACCTTGCATCATCTTGTGCATGTCTTTTAGGCCATGCAAATTCATGACTTTCAAAAATTTTGGTGATGCACGGTTTGAAGCATGATCGTGCATCAGACCATCCATCCGTCAGACAGCAATTCCCATGAATTTCAGGTTTTTCCAACATGTGAGCTTCTTCGGTCTTTTGATGTTTTGGGACTATTTTTAGAACCAAATTAAGTGGAAAAACCCTAGAAACAACCTTAGGACCTTAAAATACTATTTAAGAATGTGAAAAACACAAAAGGCAGCCACTATCTTACAAAATTGGATCAAACAAGGAGGATTAAGAAGAATGTCAGTGATTTCCAAATTTCCAAATCAAGTTCCAAATCAAGTTTTTCTTTCTTTCCTTTTGTCATTTTCATTAAACTTGATATGTAAACTAGATTATAAGATGTACATTTATGATGTTCTAAATTACTAGATTAGGGTTTGTTCTTAAGTTGTCTCGTGAATTTAATATTTATTGTTCTTAAGTTGTTTCGTGACTTTAATATTTATTGATTAAATACATTTTCTATATTATGTTAATGGTGCATGCATATACTTTGGCAATAAATTGAGAAAGTGAGTAAATTAATATGCCACATGATTAACAAATCAATTATCATTCGAAGGGAAATCTTGTATAAGAACTTAGTTATTCGATAGATATCTTCATAACTAATTA
Organism: Erythroxylum echinodendron; assembly: GCA_027575705.1. Lineage (NCBI taxonomy): Eukaryota > Viridiplantae > Streptophyta > Magnoliopsida > Malpighiales > Erythroxylaceae > Erythroxylum > Erythroxylum echinodendron. The sequence continues at coordinate 7,770,303 of JANZXR010000004.1, forward strand.
AAAACACTAGGGAAAGAGTTATGAATTGAGAGATTGCAATTCTAAAATTTTCATATTCTATTAGGGTTAATTGGTTAGGTTTAGAGAGAGAGTAATCAATCCTTTCGAAAATCTAGAATCGACACATAATTGAATCAATAATCATTAAGGACGCAAAATCAATAATCATTAAGGACGCAAAATAACAAAATAATAAATCTTATGCATTCATCCTTAATCATCCTTAATTAATTGTGGCAGCTGAATTATTATTTGATTAATTGCTTAATTTTATTTGATTGCTTCAATTTCTGTTATTTAATTTCATTCAATTCATATTATAATACCTTAGACAAAATTAGGTTCACTTGGTCTTAACTATTTCCTTGTGAGATCGACACTCTTAATACTACGAATTTACAATCTGTATACTTACGGATATTAGAAGTTTGGTAAAACTTGCTCAATAAGTTTTTGACTCTGTTGTTGGGGACTTAGATTAGAATCTTTTGAATTCCTTTCATCCAAGATTTTTTTTCTATTCTTATGTCTTTGTTATTGCATGAACACAAGAATTACTCTAATTTCAAGCAAAATTGAAGACACTCCAGTTCTTGATATCATAAGACAAGAATGCAAAATTCAAAGAGTGAGACTCCAATAAGAGATTGAAAAAATGATGGAGAAAAGAGTATGATCAAGGAGATTAGAAGCGAACCCTAATGGATTTCATAAAAATAGGGTTTAACATAGTACATCAAGGCATCACTTGACCACTAGTGCAAGCAACGTCATTTGAGATCAAACCAAATATGTTGAACATGCTGCAAACCAATGTGCATTTTTATGGGTTAGCTAATGAGGATCCTAACGCCCATTTGGTGAATTTTCTAGAAATATGTGATACTTTCTGATATAATGCAAAAGATGTCATTGTGATGAGACTCTTTCCTTTTACACTAAAGGATAGAGCCAAGGCATGGTATTACTCTCTAAACCTTACAAATATCACGACATAGGAGCAATTGGTGTGTGCATTTTTGGACAAGTACTTCCCTTTGTCAAAGAAAATGAGGTTAATAAAGGAGATTACAAATTTCCAACAAAATAATGGGGAGTCATTATATGAAGTGTGGGAGCATTACAAGGGCATACAAAGGAGATGTCATCACCATAATCTACCAAAGGAATTCTCTTGCAAACATTCTATCATGGAGTCAATCCACCCACGAGGGGTACCATAAATGCAATTTCTAGAGGATCTCTTATACGAAAGACAATTAAGGAAGCGGGGGACTTACTAGAAGAGATGGTGGAAAATAACTATCTTTAGATGTCAGAAAGAAGTAGACAGCAGTCGATGTTTCGAGATCATAATGGAGTCATTGCTATAAATTGAATGACAACAATGTAGGCTGAGATCAATAACTTAACAAGACAACTGAACAGTCTGCAAAAATTTTCATCCACCCCAGTTAAAGCAATTCAGTATGGATATGAGTTATATGGATAAGTTAATCAAGTTATCATTGATTGTTTTTTAAATGCAAAACAACAATATTGAGCAACTCAACTATATGGACACAAAGTTCAGTCGAGAAGGAGGAAACAACCTTTGTTCTAACACTTACAACCCTAGAACCACTTAAAATTTTCTAAAACAACCTTTGTTCTAACACTTACAACCCTAGAACCACTTAAAATTTTCTTAGTCAAACAATGCAAGTAATCAACTTCGAATCAATGGTCACTTAGATTTCAACAAAATAATTTCAATACTAATGACTATAAATTTGACAAGATCATAGACAAGCTTATGAGCATGGAAGAAGCTCATAAGAGACTGAAAGGGAAAATCATAAGTATGGATGAGGCCCAGAAGAGGCTGAAAGGGAAGTTCAAACAAGTAACTAAAAACCATGCCTCATTTATGCATAACTTAGAGGTTCAAATGAGCCAACTGATAAATATGTTATCCTCAAGAAGTGTGGGGAGTCTCCCAATCAATACTAAAGCAAACCAAGGGAGTAATTCAAGGCAATCACAGTCATAAGTGGGAAAGAGCTCGAGCAATCAACGGAGAAACAATCTAAAACCCACCTAGAAGAAGACCAAGAAAAGAAGAAGAAGGATGTATATATAAGTGAGTATCTTCCTTAAGTTGCCCTTCCACCATATCCACCGAAGATTCCATTTCCCCAACACTTTATAAAGACCAAACTAGGTGCATATTTTGCAAAGTTCATAGAGAGGTTGAAAACTTTGCAAATTAATTTATCTTTTATGGAGGCATTGGAACATATGTCCAAGTACGCAGATTTCCTTAAAGTCATATTAAAAAAGAAGCAGACTTGGGAAGAGAATCAAATGATAGCATTAACCAAAAGCTGGAGCTTTATTATCACCATTCATATGCCTTCTAAGCTGAAGGATCATAGAAGCTTTATAATACCCTATGTGGTTAGTAAGTTAGAATTTGCAAAGTGTTTACGTGATTAGTCGTAAGTATAAATCTTATGCCTTTTTCGACCTTTAGGAAATTAGGGCTCGGTGATGTGAAGCCAACCTTGATGTTTATTCGGTTGGCAAATCGTTCTATAAAGAAACTGCTTGATGTGGTGGAAGATGTTATCATAAAAGTGGACAAGTTCATTATTCATGTGGATTTCGTTGTATTATATTTTGAAGAGGATAAGAACTATCCACTAATTCTTAGACGACCCTTCATGAATATTGGAAATGAACTGATAGATGTTTATGAAGGCAAATTGCTTCTTCGGATTGATGATGAGCATGTGGAGTTCATTATGAATAAAGACTTAAAACATTTGAAAGAAAGCAGCTCTTGCATAAAAATAAAGTGCAAGAGAAGGCTTGCTTTGAAGAAGTAAGTCGTAAGGAACATGTGACAAAGAATATAGAGTTTAAGGAATATACAGAAGTTCGTGTTCATGAAGTTGAAGTAGAAGAGTGGACAATGATGATTATAGAAGAAGATGAGCAACTCACCTTCTTAGAACATAAACTGTTTGATTCCATTGAAGATTTATGGGATTTCATCATTCTTGATTATGTTGATAGTTTGTTATTGAAAAGGGCATTACAAAAATTACTTGAATTCTTTGATTCAATTAATTATGTCCTTTTCATTATCTCCCAATATGTAACCTATTTACAAGCTACAAAATCGCCTTGTAGAGAAAAGGGTGGTAGCAAGCTACTCATAATTAATCTCATATGAGTTTGAAGGACGCAAGGTCAAGCTAATGACCATAACTTAGCATGTTTGGTAGTTAGAATGCAAATGTTATGTAGCTAGGTTTGTTTTGAATTTTAGTAATTAGGTTTTAATTTTTATGTTTTTGGAATGGTTTGGATTGCTAATTTTCTTATTTTTGAAGTGACTATAAGTTAGGGAAGCAAGTTTAGGGTTCAAGTGAAGAAACATAAGATGATGAAGAGAAAAGCTTAGGGAAGGTCTTCACTTTGGTCTCTAATAACAACAAACTATTGAAGGAGATGACGCAAAAACAACGACGACAGTGATACAACATTAAGAAGTTTTACAAATACTTCACTACTCAAGGTGTTTAAATTTCGTCTCCAATATCGTCACTACCTCAATCACCTTAATAGGTTTCATGCTCTTACATGTTTATTTATATCATGGTTTATCATTTTTTATTTTTATATATGTGTTTTGTTTTCTCACATTCAGTACAATATGTTGTCTAAGTGTGAGGAGTTTGTGCATTAGCATGTAATATGTGTGTGAATTTTGCATACCATATTGATAAATTTTTATCAGGTTAGCATGGTGCGAGCATATGTATGAATTGTGTCAATGACAATAATTTGATGGAATTAGTTTAGCTTTGAACATAGTCATTTTATTGCAAAGGCATATTGATTTGTCAATTTTATGTTTTAAGTACCTTTGGTTGAATATGCATGATAATTAGGATATGATATTCACTTTGTTCACCTTAGGAAATTCGTTCATATAAATTTATAATTATGAGTCAATTGAATGGGTTAGCATCATTAGTAATCTTTCATGAGGATGATTGATTAAAAAGAAATGAGGTAGGCTATAATATAAATTACATGTTAAAAAATGTGTGTGTTAAATAAATAACTATTTCGTTGTCCCTTTTTGAAACAAATCAGGTTAAAAATAGAGTTGATAGTCAATTGAGAATGTGATATAGCTAAGTAATTAGGGGCATTCACAACAAAATATTTGTCTTTGAGTCAAAAGACTAGAATGACATTCCAGCCAAACTTAATAATAAAAATGTGGTCTAGTTGAGTAACCGAGGGATATTCACTATAAAATGTTTTCCTTCATATCAAAAGACTAGGTTAACGTTAAAGAAATAAAAAATAATGTTTCAATAAATAAAACCTAATGATCTTTAAAAATAGCAAGAATTTCCATGAAGGAGTAATTAATGATAGTTGCATTTTCAATTGATTACTAATTATGAATATATGTGTGCAAGTACCATGGGTGAATGAATAAGTGTTAATGTTTTGATTAATATGTATATTCAGTTCAAAGTTCTTAATTATGGAAAGCATAAGTTAGTATGTTGGCACAAATTGAAAGATTTATGTTTTGGGTTAAGTTGATTCCATGAGATTTGAGCCATTGTCTCATGTTGAATGAATGCATGCTTATATGTTTTGTGTTTGGTTTGTTTGTTTGAGTTTTTGTTTTTGCTTGAGGACAAGCAAAAGTTTAGGTCTAGGGATGTTGATAGGTGTAATTTAGAAGATGTTTCGATAAGTGTTTGGATGTGTTTATAGATGGTTTTTGGATGGTTATTGCATGTATAGGCTTAGAATTATGTTAATGTGTGAGTTTATTTATAATCTAGGTCTTTGTTTGATTTAGAGAAAGAATTGAATCTTAATTTTATGTTTCATGATGTATTTGATGTGTTTGTGAGTGTATGGAAACATGAAATTGAAGAAAGCAGAAGAATTCAAATGAAAACACGACACAATATGAAGATTCACACAAAATGAAGATTTAAAGCACAAAAGAGATGCATGATGATGCATCATCTCGTGCACATCTCTTAGGTCGTGTAAATTCGCGACTTTCAACAATTTTGGTAATGTCATGCATTGCTAGACAACAAATTCCAACAAATTTCACCTTTTACAACACGCGAGCTTCTTCAATTTTTTGACATTTTGAGGCTATTTTTAAAACCAAATTAAGTGGATAAAACCTATAAATAATCGTAGGATGTTAAATTATTGTTAAGAATGTAAAAGATAGGAAAAAAGTGACAGCCACCATCTTGCAAAATTGGATCAAACAAGGAGGATCAAGAAGAACGTCGACGATTTCTAGATTTCCAAATCAAGTTTTTCTTTCTTTCCTTTTGTCATTTTCATTAAACTTGATGTGTGAACTAGATTCTAAGATGTTATTTACATTTATGATGTTTTAAATTTTCATATTAGGGTTCGTTCTTAAGTTGTTTTGTGACTTTAATATTTATTGATTCAATATAATTTCTATGTTGTACTAATGGTGCATGCATATACTTTGGCAATAAATCTAGAGAGTGAGTCAAAATTTATCTGATTAATTTGTGCAAAAAGAGTAAGTGAATTAATATGTGACACAACTAATAAATCAATTATCATTAGAAGAGAGATCTTGAGTGAGAACTTAGTTATTTGATAGATATCTTTAGATTTAATTGAAAACATTAGGAAAAGAGTTGTGAATTGGGAGATTGCAATACGAGATTTTCATATTCAATTTGGGTAAATTGATTAGGTCTTGAGAGAGAGTAATTAAACCCTTCAAAAATCTATAATCAATACATGATTGAATCAGTAATCATTAGGGAAGCAAAATAATGAAAGAATAAATCTTATGCATCCATCCTTAATTAATTGTGGCAACTGAATTGTGATTTGAATAATTGCTTAATTTTATTTGATTTATTTAATTTTTTATTTAATTTCATTCAATTCATATTCTAATATCTTATACAAAGTTAGGTCCACTTGGTTTTATCTATTTCCTCGTTGGATCGACACCTTTGGTACTACAAGTTTATGATCTGTATACTTGCAAATGTTGGAAGTTTTATTATAGGTTTGACTTGCTCAACAAGGCACCTGCATCTTTGGGTTTGTCTAGCAGAAGCGCAAGTTTATATTCCACAAGAAAAGAAATTAAATTCTCAACCAGTTAGTAGTTACTTTACTAGTTACCTAGAGAAATCTAAAGGGTATAGGTTTTATCGTCCAAACCATAGTCTAAGAAACGTTGAAACAACTAATGCCAAGTTCATTAAAAATGCTGAAGTTAATAGGAGTGTTGAAAAATGTGTTGTGGATATTAATAAAATAAAAATTGATGTTCCATTACAATATCCACATTTATACTAAATATTGTCCTAGTGTTGGAAAAACAAAATAATTATGGACAAATTTGGATAAAACAACAACTCATAAAGAAACTAACTTACAACTAATTAATTTAAATAAACCACATGGAATAGCTTTAATAAACTTGTAAGAATAAGGAGATCAACTATTTTTGATGACTATGTGGTTTATTTGTAAGATTTAGAATTTGATTATGACATTAATAATGATCCTGTTTCATTTTCATAAGTCATCGAAACTGATAAGTCTAATAAATGAATTGATGTTATGAATGATGAGTTAAATTTACTAGCAGAAAACATGAGTTAAATTTAATAGCACAAAACAATGTCTAGGAACTTGTTGATTTATTACAATGATATAAAGAAGTCAGATGCAAATAAGATCACGGTATAAAGATTGGCTTATGATCAAGGTTATACTTAAAAGGATGACATTGATTTTAAAGAGACTTTTTCAACTGTCTCAAAGAAAGATTTAATGAGAATAATCATAACATTAATGGCTCAATTTGATTTAGAGTTACATCAAATGGATGTGAAAATTGTCTTTCTGAATGATGACCTCGAGAAAGAAATTTATATGGATCAACCTAAAGGTTTTTCCATAGAAGGAAGGGGTAACGTGGTGTGTAAATTTAAGAAATCAATATATAGACTTAAATAAGCTTCCCGACAATGGTATATTAAGTTTAATGTTGCTATAACATCTTTTAGTTTTCAAGAAAATATTGTTGATCATTCTATCTATCAAACAATTAGTAGGAGTAGGTTTATATTTCTAGTTCTATATGTTGATTATAGGAGAGGCATCCTATATGATATGAATTTTAATATTCCAAAATAGATCACAAGGACTAATAGGTTATCTCAGAAAGACTATATCCAAAGAATTTTTCAGATATTTAATATGAACAAATGTTCAACAGGGATTGTCCCGATACAAAAAGGAGATAAATTAGTCTCATTTAATGTCCAAAGAATGATGTGAAACATAGATAAATGGAATCTATTCCATGTGCTTCTATTGTTGGCAGTCTGATGCATTTTTAAACATGCATAAGACCCGATATCAGCTTTATGGTTGAAATACTAGGCAGATATTAAAATAATCCTGGTATAGACTATTGGAAAGTTGTAAAGAAAGTATTATGGTATCTTTAAGGAATCAAGGATTATATGTTGTTATATAGAATATCAAATCCATTAGAAGTAATTAGATATTCGAATTCATATTTTGATGGATGCATTGACAGTAGAAAGTTAATATTTGTTTATTTGTTTTTACTAGCAAAAGGAGCAATTTCATATAAAAGTGATAAACAATTTTTCATTACTTCATCCACTATAGAGGCAAAATTTATAGCTTATTTTGAGACTACAATTCATGCCTCATAGCTGCAAAACTTTATTTTAGGACTTGGGGTTGTCGACACCGTTACAAAGCTGTTAAAAATTTATTGCGATAATTCTGCAACAATTTTCTTCTCCAAGAATGAAAAGTACTCCAAAATTGTTAAACATATGGAGTTGAAATATTTTGCTGTATAGGAGAATGTTCAAAGAACAAAGAGTGTGTATTGAATATATTAAGATGAATCTTATGATTGCAGATCCCATAACTAAAGGCCTTCCACCAAAGATATTTAAGGAACATGTTTAAAGAATGGGCCTTAGTTATATTAATGATTATTTTTATGACTTTTTTACACTCTATAAGTAATATATTTGTCTATAAGATATTAATGTGGACCTTTATGATATGTATATATCACTTATGTTACCAAAATTAATAGATTACTAGTTTTGTGGTATATGGAAGGAAGTATGCAATGTTGAAATATATGACCGCCATTACCCGCATTACGTGGATTATTGTATTGAGGTAAATTGTAAAGATATTAAAAGATTTATTCATACACCCGTAATGTTTACACTATTAAAATAAAGTTTGAAGCATTGAGCCAAGTGGGAGAATATTAGAATGTAGCTCAAATTAATAGCCATATATAGCCACATATATATCATTATTAATATAATGGAAGTGTTCTATTTGGTCTATATTTCCTATTTAAGAGTAGAGTAAATCTCAATCGTTTATTTTCGTGGTAGACATACCATATTAAAAATTATAAGCATATAAATTGGTCTTCTCTCTAATAGTTAAGGTAATATATTGTTTTCCATCAAGTTTATGTAACCGCAAGAGAGTCAAGAGAGAGCAACTAATTTTAACCAAGAACACAGTGAAATTTCTCGATCTCTTTTCAATGATGGCATCTTTCACATCAGGTATGCATTATTACACTGTTATGATTTGTAACAATTGTTTATTGAATATCCTAAAGTTTTGAATGTCAATTTTGATTTATGTCATAAAAATCATAGTCTTACAAAACATGATAAGTTTAAAGGATGTGGATATTAAACTACCAACCATAATGTCAGCTAAGTGTAGAGCGAGTTTGAATATATCAATTCAAGTGTTCTTCCCAACATGACATTTTTGACAAGCTTTTTCTTTAGTTTCACTAACTTTTGTATGGATTAGGGTTATGGATGAGCTGATTGACGTCAAGTCAGAGCCATTTAGTTGAGTTTTGAGTTAATTTTCCCCTTAATAATGTTGAACCAAAATGTTAATGAAGAGTTAAGTTCTTATTTCCACCAGATGGCTACTTATCAAATCAAATTCAAATTTAGTGGATTTTTATAATTTAAAAAATTAAATAAATTAATATTTAATATTAATCAATATTAATATTACATCTTGCTATAATAAAAATTGATATTGAATTTAGTACCATATTCACAAAGTTAATTAGATATCTCTAACTCTATTGTAAAGAAATAATATCTTATACGAGTTGAACCTTAAAAGCTTGGCTCCCTTACATTTTGTTTAAAGGGATTCATATGATTCCTTAAAGGTCGTTTAGTTTTATTTATGTTTTGTTATTTTGTTTTTTAGTTTTTAGTTTTCATTTTTAGTTTTAGTTTTAGTTTTAGTTTTCGTTTTAGTTTTTCTTTCAAATAAAAACAAAATTTTGTTTGATTATTAATGTTAGTGTAGATATATTTTTATTACTGATGATATTTATATATTAGATAAATTTTAGAAATAAATTATTTTTAATTAATTAAATTTATTTTAATTTTTTATAAATATTTATTAATAAATCATCACTAAAATTGTTTTTTGTTAAAATAAATAATGTAAAAATTAAAATTTTATTTTATAAATTAATATATATTTTTAATTATATTTTAATTATTAAATCAAATTTTATTTTAAATTTATATATTTTGAGGATATTATAAATTTATTAATATTTATTAAATTTATTTATCCAATATATATATAATTAAAAAAAATTATTATACTTTTATTAATAATAATTAAATATCTAATATTAGATTATATTATTTATAGTTTTTATTAATAATTAATATAATAAATAATTAAAAAATATATTTTTAATTGATAGTAAATAAGATTATGGGGAAAAACAAAAAAGAAAATAAAAATCACTTTTTGTGATTCTTGTAAATTTTAAATATCAAAGAAATCAAAACTAAAAGTAAAAAGTAAAAACTCAAATAATTTTTTATACTAAATTTAAAAGCAAAAATAGAAAATAAAAATAAAAATAAATAAAAAATAGGCCTTTACTGTTTCTTAATTCTGAATTCTGAGTCTTTGGGCCTCCACGTATCTAGCTCAACCCAAAACTCACCTAGAAACATCGTCTGAATGCAGCCCATTTCTACGATCATCCCAGACTTGGACCTTTGGATCTCAACAAGGTATATCAGATACAGATAATCCGATCACTTTTATAAGATTATATCTCTTGTTTCTTATCATATTTCATAACATAATTAAAACAAAGTAATTGAAATAAATGATTTGATGTACACCACAAAACATCCAACTTATGGTCTAAGCGAGTCGCCGTTTATCTAGAAAGTACTAGAAGTGTCGTTACTTTCCCTAAACATAAAATCTCTCGCGCACACAAAATCACAAACATTACAGGTTACTTGATAGTTACTGCCGTCCTCCAAAGCTTCGAGACTGTTGTCCTCTGCTTCTTTAGGGTTTCAATCTTCTCACTTTCCCTTTTCAGATTAAGATGAGGTAAGCGCCACCACCTGTTTCAGATCTCTCTCTCTCTCTCTGGGTGGATGTCATTTCTATTCCGATCTTTGCCCCTGTGGTTTCGTTCATTTTCGGTCTTGCCACTGCCCTTTTGTCTTCCTAATTCTGTTCGACGAGTGGTTAGATCCGTTCCTGTGATTTATTTATACTATTTGGTCTATTTCTCTAATGATTGACTCCGTTGTAGATGTTCCTGGCGTGGTTAGGGTTTATCTGTTTATTAACTGTGGTACTGTGTTTTATGATTCTCTGACATTAACACTTGGATATTTGTTGTGTAATTGAGCATTTAACACCTTCGGTTTCTACTTCTGAATTGTGGTTTGTACATTTTGTTGTTCAGTCGTCATCCAGAGGTCAAATGGGCTCAGAGGGTGGACAAAGTTTTCATTACGGTGTCGTTGCCGGATTCTAAAAATGCGAAGGTTAATCTTGACCCGGAGGGAGTGTTCACCTTCTCCGCGAATGCCGGAGCAGATAGCAACCACTACGAATTGAAGTTGGATCTCCATGACAAGGTCAATGTGGAGGTGAGTGGATGTTCCTTTAGCTGCTGGATATCTTGGAATTTACTGTGACTTGATTAGAACTTTAAGATGTTCATTAGTGAATGCTCTCAGTTTCCGCTATTGTTTGTTGTACTTACAAATAAATGGTTCTCGCCTTTGATTACTCGGTCGTATAATTCTCTCAAATTTTCAGTTTTTGGGTAAATATATCCGCCTCACTGTTTGACGGTGGATGTACGATTTATTTTGTTTTCTTTAGTTGTCGTTAATTCGAAGAATCTTCTTTTAATTCTTCTTTGTTTTAATTAGAAATTTTATGTTCGCTAGTTAATTTATTGAGTCTGTGTGTTCTCTTTAGGATAGCAAAATTAACATTGGGGTGAGGAACATATTCTGTATCTTGGAGAAGGCAGAGAAAGGTTGGTGGAAGAAGCTATTGCGAGGAGATGGCAAAGCACCTCATTACGTCAAAGTTGATTGGGACAAATGGGTGGATGAAGATGACGACCAGGGTATTTATGCTCGTTGTTCTGTTCACTTTTCTTGTTACGCAAAAAAGTCTTTCAACTTGATAATTAAGTACCCATGCGCTTATCATTGTGTTATGATGTTCTTTTCTTGTTTGTTTAGGTCTTGGAGATTTGGATCTGGGAGGGATGGATTTCTCGGTAGGCGCTATAATATGATTAAATTGGTTTTAACTCATTGGGTGATACCTTTGTTTTTAATGTCATGTTTCTTGCGCAGAATTTTGGTAACATGGGAGGTATGGGTGATGATCCCGGGGAGTTTGATGACAGTGAAGATGAAGGTACAATTCTCATAGGAACTTAATTGACGCTTGTTTTACAATTGTCGTATCTGTTGTTTTAAGACTTGGCAACTCCTTAGCTGCTGCAAACCTCAATTATGCTGTCTGATGTGTTATACTACAGCTGCAGACCAGGAATTGTACAAGACAGAAGAGCAAGATGCTAAGAAGGAAGATACGGAAGAGAAAAGGAAGGAAGATACGGAAGAGAAAAAGTAAGGAGCGTCAAGAGTTAAACCTGCCCGCTCATTAATGTTGGACAATGATTTCTTTACAGACTGTTGAAATGCCCTTTTTTAAGCTTAAGTTAGAATGCTGTACTCTTGATGGTGATGCCATGGAGAGGATCTATCTAGGAGAGCACTGTTGCTGATTGTTTTGCAGTAACCCTTTTGTTATGTCAAAGGGTGAACTTGAATTTGTACCTGATATATTTTTGTTGATTGCTTAACATGCAAATGCGAGTCTGAAAAGTGAAAAATATGATCCACGGGGAGTAGAAGAGATGTTCCCCAACTTATAACCTCCAGGACCGGTATAGCTCATGTTAAGAGAGTATGGATTTAAGGATTGTGTGGGGATTTAAAGTTATGTTATAAAATTTGAGTAAAATTAAAGAATTTAGAGATATGATTAAGAAAAGAGATTATATTTTTTATCAAGGAGGTTTGAGTTGGTATTTTCATAAAAGATATTTAAATAAAAATTAATTAGTAATTATATTTATAAAAATTCATTATTAATTTAATTAAAATCTAAATACTTTTAAGTTTGAAAAAATCAAGCTGTGAATCGGTGACACAAAGTTGGATCTCAATAATAAATCAAGATGACCGACAACTTATCTGATTGTACTTCGAAACCTGCAAGTATATGAATGCCATAAATCTCAACATAGTTTATAAGTTGTTCCATGGAACTGTACGTCATAACTCATACGACTTGGTTACATTTGCGGTTTACATTTGCCGATCATCTCTTCTTTTTCCAACTCTAGAAATGTACCTAAGGGTGGCACTCCAACAGAAGATGCCAAGTTGAGAAGCCACATTCGGGAAAGTTGATAGATTGAGTTCATGCCTATTAGGAAGTCCAAATCTTTTCCGCTCTTCTCTTGAACGACAAGTCTGAAAGGTAATTATGATATAATTACAAGTTACACATTATAGTAGAATACATATATTTTAATATATAAAATTGACGTATAATAATTATATTTTTATTTTTAATAATACAGCTTGAAATTTTAAGAAATGATTTAGTATAAAAAATTTTACCCTCTAATAATATAATAAGAATAAAATAAAAATTAGTTAGCAAAACATATATATTTTATTTTAAGTTCTATTACAAATTTTAGCTAATTTTTAATTTTATTAGAAATCTCAATTAAATAAATTTTTTGTTAAAAATAAGAAATGAAAATGGAGAATTGATGAGTGGAACTCAAGATATACGGATGAAAAGGCCAAAATTATTAATGCTTGGTCAAATACGTCTTTGCGTGAGCTTCACCAGAGAGGATAAAAGCCCTAAAACCCTGACTTTCCCAAACAACCAACAAACAGATACATGGACGATACAACAACGGAGATGCAGGTGGAGGAGGAACATCTTGATCCAAACCCGATTCCCCAAAAGCGATTCGGACTCAGAAACACCATCCAAACCAACTTTGGAGACGACTACGTCTTCCAAATCACCGCCAAGTAAATAAACATCACTTGCTTCTCTTTGTATTATCATATTTAGTAAATATTAACCAAGAAAGGTAACTTTTTGGACGATTAGTTAGTGAGGTATCGAGTATAACGTGTGTTAGATTATTAATTGGTTGAAGGGATGACTGGACTTCAATGGCTGTTTCTCTGTCGACGAACACCGTCAAGCTCTACTCTCCGGCGACAGGTCAGTATCAAGGAGAGTGTAGAGGTCACTCTAATACTGTCAACCATATATCTTTTTCCAATTTGGAGACGCCTTATGTTTTGCATTCTTGCTCCTCCGATGGTACTATTAGAGCTTGGGACACTAGAACTTTCCAGGAGGTCGTTTCTCTCTCTCTCCCGCTCTCTCTATTTTTATATGCACCTGAATTTGTGGTTGTATAGTGGTCTGGATTGGTGAATTTGAAATGTACTTGTATACTTCAGGTTTCACGCATACATGCTGGTTCTCAAGAGATCTTTAGCTTTTCCTTTGGTGGATCTGGCGAGAATCTTCTTGCCGCAGGGTGTCAATCGCAGGTTTGATATATAATTGATTTCATTCTCAAACTTTATGTATCTACTTCTTTGTGGATATATTAGTGATATCTTTAATCCAGACTGGATTCCAGAGATGCAATGTGCTGTTGTTTCTTGTTTATTCTATTGTCTTGCAACATTTCTTTTGATTTGCTCATCGGTTTATGTTAGATACTGTTCTGGGATTGGAGAAACAGGAAGCAAGTGGCCTGTTTGGAAGAATCTCACGTGGATGATGTCACTCAGGTCCAGATACTCGTTGAAATTTTATCTGTTTTATGTTATATATGTTTTTTTTTCATGACCAAGTGTACAGCTGGGAGGTGTTAGCATACTTATGAATTGATTTGCACTGTTAGTTCTTATGTTGATACGGATGCAGGAGTTCCTGCTGAAAGTCCCAATTTCTTAGTAATTGTCGATAGATTGTATTATGCTCAATGTTCAAACTTAACATTTCCTGATGAAGGATCCAACCATCTACCTTTAGCCATATCCGACTGGGCTAGATGCTCTACTGGAAACATGTAATTTTGAGATCTCTCATCCATGTGATAACACTTTTAGATCAAAGAAGATAGATATAAATGAAACTCACAAGTATCATAATATCCTGAAGAAGAATAAAAAACGAAAGCCAATATCATTCTTTGAATTGTGTACATAGAATTTGACATGGTGATAGTCGACATGGCACGCTTAATATGAATCGGAGATGCAGCAAGGTAAACTATGTTCTTATGTCTGTCCCCACTGGATTGTTAGGTTACGTGCATTAGGAACAACGTAATTAAGCCATTGTCTTATTGAATACAAATAATTCCCAAGTTGTGCTCTGGGATGCTACTGCTTCTGTTTAGAATGTCAATAGCAACATCGATTACCTGATTTAGAACCTCATCATATTTTCTTACTTTTGTTGATAGGTTCATTTTTTACCTGGCTATCAAAACAAGCTAGTTTCTGCTTCCGTCGATGGCCTGATGTGTGTATTTAACACTGGTGGGGATATCAATGATGATGATCATCTGGAGTCGGTAAGTTCAAGCTTGTATTTCTCATTCAGTTCCATGTTTGCGTGTGCCATAGATGTAAAAAAATCTTTTTGTTCTTAAGCAGATGATTGGTATGTTTTCAGTGGCTGGAAAAAGCTATGTCTCTTTGATTTCTTTCTATGCATGAAGTGATTTGTTGGTGCAGTATTTAACTTTATCCTTATACTTTCAACAAGCAAGGTTTTCTATATTAGTTTCTGCACATGCATGGAACATATTTAATCAGGAACTCTTGTGATAGCACTTCCAAATTGCTGTAGGTGATTAATGTGGGAACTTCAATTGGAAAAGTTGGATTTTTTGGAGAGAATTACCAAAAGATCTGGTGTTTGACACACATTGAAAGTTTAAGGTAAAATTAATTTTTTTCTGGCTATTTTCAACGGAACAAGAATCTTATATTCTTTTATCTTCCTATATGAAATGTTAGCAAATCCAAGTCTGGTCTAGACTGAATATTTTACAATATAGGAAATTTTCCTAGTTGCACTTCACACTAGCAGTTTTATGCACGCATGTTGCACTACGTGATAGCCTTTTGTTTGAGATGCACAATTGATATTTAACTTCTTTTTCTCTTCCTTTCCAGCATTTGGGATTGGAAGAACTCAATAAATGAGGCTATCCTAGAAGAAGCCCGTTCTTTAGCCTCAGAGAGTTGGGCACTAAACCATGTATGATTTCTCCTGTAAAATCTACAATGA
>JANZXR010000004.1:7786290-7805630 GCA_027575705.1 Erythroxylum echinodendron
TTATTATTATTATTATTATTATTATTATTATTCGTGCACGCCTGATGTAACACTCAAACTTGTAAAAATCATATATCTCAATTCTGGTGTCCAAAAATTACAAACTTTATACCATTAGAAAGCTAAGAGGATAAGCTACAATTTTTATGTAGACAACTTTGTCTGATTCAGTCTACAACAATACAGTTTAATCATTGAAATTAGGACACAATTTATTTTACACGGTTGTGACTTATAAGTCACAGTCGTGAACTATGAAGTTAAGAATACATTTGCTTACTTAAATTTTCACATCATTAATTCTTTGTAACATAGTAATAATATGAGCTTAACATTATAAATAAATTAACATAGTGATAATATTGTTTCTAGTTTAATGGTTGTTGGCCCTAGGTCTCGGTTCTTATTTTGTGATGACAAGGTGCCAAAATTGGGGAACTTTTTAAATAAAAGTGTATATATACACATTTGTGCATTTGAAATTGCACAACTAAAAAAAACATAGGGTGCATAATTGCGACAATTCATGAACAGTACCTTCCCAAAAAAATGGGGTAGTCATGATCATGCATGTGCACGATCATGCAATCTTACTGCACTCTCCAAGTTCAAAACATCATAACTTTCAGCTCTGAAATTCAAAAATTATAAACTTTATGTCGTTAGAAAGCTAAAAGAAAGAGCTACAACTTTCATGAAGACAACTTTGTCAAATTCTACCTGGATCAATACAGTTTATTCATTGAAGGTTCAGAACACATTTTTATCTCCTTTTCTCTCTTCTGTCAATATAAAACTTCTATGCATTTTCAAAAGCCCCGATTCTAACAATCAAAACCATACATATAAAACTTCCATTAAAACAATTTTCTTAAAAAAAACCCATCCAAAAAGCCATCACACAATTAGCAATTTTATTCCCAACACATTGACAACTTAAAAGAGAAGAAATTTTGAACATATACAAAGAGAAATTTCTGCAGTTCTCACTGTCATTTCTCTAACAAAGCAGAGATTGTACATAACTTCAATTTTCATATCAAAAACCATTTCAGTATCATAATACAAAACAATTAAGAATGCTCATGCTTGATATGCTTCTAAAGTACCAAAAGTTTATGAACTAACTCAGTTACAAAAGATAGAAATTCTTGGAGATTTCTCAAAGTTTTTGCAAGATTCAATATTGATTTGCTGATTCTTGCACCTGAGAAGTAGAAAATGATGAGGTGAGATGCGAAGCTTAGTGGCTAATACGTTTATAGCCATCTATATATATATATACGCAAATATAGTTCATAGAACACTTAATTAAATTAAAGTCACCTAATCCATATCATATATCTATCATCAAATAAAGCATTCAATTATAAATCATGCTCAGCAAATCACAATAAAGTACACAACAATATGGCTTAAGAAAATTCCATAAAACAAAATGGTGAAATCAAAGTTTATACCATGAATAGAATGAGTTCATTTTTTGGAGCTTATGAGCTACTAACTGGCAGTTGGGAGAAGTCTTTAGGTCATCATGTAAGTGATGAATAGAATAGTATCTCTCTTACCTACATAAACAAAATTTCCAATGCTTACATATTTCATATCATATTCATATTTTCATGCTTCTTGAATTTTTCTGTTTTTCATCAATACCAAAGCAGCACAATTCTTGCAAAGCAGCAGAATTTTTCAACAATACTAAACACCAACAAATTCTCATTTAATAATTCTAACTTTTAAGAAAAGTTCGGGGTCTAACAATGGCAGTTAGATGTCGTTCTTGAATTGTTATAAACTTTTACTTTAAATGATGATGTTTATTTCTTTTGCTCTATTTGAATTGTATTGTTAAACTTCATTTGGATTGTTATATTTTATGTTTGGATTTATCATTATCATTATCATCATCATCATCATCATCATCATCATCATCATTATTATTATTGTTGTTATTATTAGGCTAAACATTATGTGATGCACATGTAGAGCCATACGTTTACAATGAAAGGCAAGTTCACGCACCTTCACAAGACAATATATATACCATACTTTTCGAGCATGACGTTACAAGCTCAAAAGAATCCAGTACCTATAGGCAATATCCTATACATAATTTATATTGTTCATAAGAATACGTTAGAGAATGATAGCATCTAATTTTTGAAGATTGACGCAACTTTCCTATCCAAAATCTTACATAAATCTTTCTCAATAAGCTCTGCTCGTTGCAAAGAATAAGAATCATTTTAACTTCACTAAATGATCATCTGCATATGTTCAGTTGTCAGAAATACTAAATGAAACAAATAGCAAGTATTTCTACAAAAGGTAACAGTTACTACGATCACACTTTAATTTCAAACAAAATCAAATTACATTCAAAGGAACAAAACATTTCCATTGATTTGGTTCAAAATGCTTTACTCCAAGAATTATCTTTGTTTGAAAGCTAAATGAACATTTAAACTTGTTTAGAAGGAAATTTAACTGACATAAGATTGACCAATACAAACAAATGACCCCTCTAAACATAAATAAGAACATGACATCCCTATATCCCCGTATAGCACCAAATCACCATCAACAGCTAGTAGCGTAGTTTATGGATCCATCAAGATTCTCTGATTTGAACCAAGATAATGAATCCACTCCACTTTTCCACTGTTGCTCCAAAAACTTTAAGATTTACCAGTAGATATAGATTTGGCTAATGAATAAGCTTTCAATGCATCCCAATCTCCCTTCCTTTTCTAGATTTTTTACGAATATGCTTTTTAGATTTAGAAGTGCGTTTTTTAGGAACTGCAACAACTATCATTAAAACAATAAATATGTTATTAATAATGGACTTATAGACTTTAAAACTATACACAACATTTTAAATACTCCCACCAAACATGGATACACATTCACATGTAAGGCATACATAAACATGGAGCTAGCAACAATTATCAGCATGCTCTGAATTACAGGATATGGATGAGAAACAATCAGATTAAGAATCCATCAAGCTATAGGATATGGATGAAAAATAACTTTGGTAATTACCTTTGCTGAAAGTTGCGTAAACACTAGAATGTGCAAGAGCAAAGACAATGTCATGTGCAGCCACAATCTTAATAACTTTAGTTCTCTTTAATAGAAAAGGTAATACTACTGAACAATGGCCCTTGGGATCATGGTATCATATTCTTCCCAAAGGAAAACAAGAAGATGATCAGTGTATTACATTATAAGAGACAACAAGGAAATAGCAAAGGAAAGAGAGTCGTACAAGACTATTTTCAAGTATTATGGTAATTAAAAGCATACCGCTGAACATTGACCATAAGTCTCCCTCATTTGGGCCAAGGTCTTACGATATCTGTCCATCCCTATCTTCAGCAAAATTAATGTCCTTTTCCAGTTTCTCAAATTCTTTCCTTCACATATAAAGGAATCAGATTAGTAAAATAGACAACATGATCAAACGCCATAAAATCAAGTAATAACTAACTTGTATTCTGGTGGTTCCTGTAGGTCACAAGGATATTGTTCAAAGAGTAATAATCGTCACAAAATAAAGGGTAACACTAAAAAAGAACAACAATAAAACATACAGAACATCATTTATCTGCATTGAAAATATTATAAAAAATTGTAAACAAAAATTTAGTTTCATTTAATTCCCTCAATCACATGGCTTCGTGATACATTCATCCACAAAATATACAAAAATATTTGACAAAATGTACATATTGAGCAGAGGGAAAAGGACATGATACTAAGTCATCAACACATACTACACTTTCTTCTATTCCTAAGAAGACATCATAAACTCCAGCATGTCCTTCCAAATATTTAATAGTGCACCAAGTAATGCCCTGACTTCATCTAGCCTACAAACAAGGAAAATATAACTTTCATACAATTTGGATGCTTCCAGCCCTAACTCTACCAAATGATTATATAGTTCTTCTTCTGAAATGGGAAGCAGTTTAACTAATAATGTAATAGATTTATACTAGCTTCTGCAACTGTCTGAAGGCCATCTTTGATTACATCTTCACCATCATTTGCCCTGTTTTTCCTTTTCTGTGATGTTCCTGAGTTTGCATTTTGTGAACGAGCTGGCATTCCCATTGGAGATTCAGTGCGATCACCATCCATTGTTACATTATCTTCCACACTGAAGTCATTGTAATGCAACATGTCATCATTTTCATCCCTTTGGTTGGAAAATCCACTATTGACAGAAATGGTGTGCCTTCTTATCTCCTATGTTGTTTTAGTATGCTCACTAGTTGCTTTATCACGTCCGTAAATCTCTACCATCTTCTCGTAGTTATGAAAAGGCTTCTGTCTCCACTCGACAACTTCTAGTTTAGTCTATTACAAAAATAAGTTAATAAATCAACTAAATCACGGCACATATCATATTTTCTTCCAACAAATTATTAAACAAATTCACCTGCATCAAGGTCTCCCACACTTCTGGCTCAACGGTCCACATATTTATTAACGGATTCCATACAAATGTACTACCTCCATTTGAAAATAAATCAAAACACTTACTCCACTTGTTCTTAATAATCTTGTTCCTATTTTGTATTTGTTCCTTATCGATTCCTTTATCTGGAAAATTTTCCTTTAGTTCAGCTTCAATTTTATCAAATGCATATGATGTGAAAGTCCCACCAATACGATTGCCTTGTGAATGCTGGTGCAAATATGCATCAACCAAATTGCCTTGTGAATGCTGGTGCAAATATGCATCAACCAAAGCACCATCCATAGCTTGATTCCAAAAGCATGCCTCTCTTCGATGTGGTATTTTGTATGTCACAAATTTAACTATAAAATCTGAAATTTATATCAAAAGCATACACAATATTGAAGCTTTAAATATTTCCAAATAATATAAATGGCAAGAATAATGAATAAGCATTACAAAGACACAATTGCATGTGAAAACATTAACAACACAAATAAATAGCGTCATATTTAGATGCAAGTAGCCAATTCATATTTTTAAAGCAATATAAAATAACCGAAAACATAAATTTATTGTGATGTGGCAACATCTATCGTAAAGTGTAATCAGCCCACATATGAGAAGCCTGTTTTCTCGTATTATTTCTCCACTGTGTGCATCATCTTCGTCGAAATTTTCATACCCATCTTGGTTATCATTTTCCCCTCCATCGTACTCTTTATTAAGAAATGGATCATCTAGATCTACACTAATTAAGAAATTGTGCAGAATGACACAAGCCATAATAATTTTTTTTTGAGTCTGAATACCACAGGATGGTTCTGTGGTGGATGCTATAATCAGGAACCATTTTTTCAACACACCAAATGCCCTTTTGGCAATGTTACGCAATGATGAATGTCGATGTTTGAATAATTCACAAGCATTTCGTGGAGGATTCCTTGAATATTCTTTCAAGTGATATCGTTCCCCTCTACACGGTGTAATAAGTCCACTTCTCAACATGAATCCAGCATCAACAAGATAGTATTTTCCTATCATGAATAAAATTATGTCAAAAAGTAATATATGACATTTATTAGTTAATACGATTTGAGCCCTATTTTTAACTTGGGAAATTTTAAGTGAGAACCGCCTGGTTAGTATAGTTTTCATAATCTGTGAATCAGATGTTTTTCCTTCCCACCCAGCCATAAGTGAACTTCATATCAAACGAACAAGCACACAACACATTTTGTGTTAGATAGTCCTTTCTCCCACAAAATCTAGGAGCATCTCGAGCAGGTACTTTCACTCGGATATGAGTACAATCAATTGCACCAGCACAATCTTGACATTTAAGTATATTATTCTCAAATATATGCATGTTGTTTAATATAATTAAACTAATTTAAGAAAAGAAAATCACCTTTAAAAATGGGTAGAATCTACTACTGTTCAATACTTCCGATGGGGTTTCTAATCCTTAAGGTTGTCTTAGAAACATATCTTCTGGCTGTATAATTCCTTTCAAAACGCTATAAAAACAACGACTTACAGTTTCTCCAAATCAACTCTAAAAGATTGCAATCTCCTGATTGATAACGTTATACCCTAATATGTATAGAAACTTTGCTACTTGTTCTTCAACAGTTGCATTTATAGTTGGCCGAAGCACACCTTTTCCAATTAATAAATCACATAATTCGACAAATGTTTTAGACTACATTCTAATTATATTTCTCCCATTAGAATGAAATTAAATTTTTTGTATGATACTCTCCTTTGATTGCGATCTCTCCGATGGTGTAAGCATTTCAACTTTGTCTTTCGCATGTCTCTTATATAACACCCACCAATAAATCACAAGACAAGCAACGTGAGCAAGCGCTAATTGATATATGCGAATCAATTTTTTTTTTTGATTATCCATTCGATTACCTTCACCGTTCATATCTAAAAAATAAAATTAGGAGTAGTTTTTAGATTGTGAAAATCAAAATATAACAAATATGACGTAGATATGTCCATTTATATATGGTATCATAAAAGCAACAAGAAGCAAAGTAAGGGAAGCTTCATCTGAGTCATTCCCCTACTGAAATATCAAGCAAAGTAACAGGAAAACAAAAGTAAAGAAGACCGTGACGATTGAAAAACACCCTAAATTCATACAAATTTTCTGAAAAGTTTTTATTCCTACAAACCATATAAATAACCTAAATTGAACATTAAAGTATCATATACAAAATTTCACTTTTGAACCAACAGTAGCATTCTACCCATTTTTATTTCACAAAATCACACTTGTAAGTAATCACTCAACTATCCTCGTTCTAATGTGTTTGTGAAAAAAAATGAAAAAAAGAACAGATAAAAGGATCAACTAGTTGAAAAATTCCATGTCAATGAACGTTGACCAGTCATCCCCTTTTCAATATTATAAAAACGTCAAATTGGTTACGAGTATCAATTGTAGCAAACATCCAAATCAGCTCAAGGAATGGTAATCCCATGGATTCTTTTCTATGAGCTTCATGAGGAACCAAACATGACCAGTGCCAATTTGTACTTTTTATCATGTAAATTGCTTCAAAAACTCTGTAGTAACCAGCCTCTCTCGTGTATTTACTGACATTTTTAGATCAATAATGTGTATATATATATATATATATATATATACTGATTTGCAATGTTAGTTGTTATGTTGAGAATACCTATTACAGATGCAGGAGTTTCTGTTGAAAGTCCCAATTTCTCAGGAATTGTCGATAGATTGTGTTATGCTTGAAAATCGTAAGGGGTAGGTGATTCACAAACTGTCCAATTTTACGTAAAATGTCTCTGGCACAAATAAAAACAAAAATCAATCAAAAGAAAAATAGTAGATGACACCAGAAATTTGGTAATGCAATTCGGCTCTCCTTGCCTACGTTTATGGGGCCCTTACCTAGATTAATACTTTTACCGAAGTACAATAGATTTACCTAAGGCTTTACTGAGCTGACACCACTCAACCTTGACACTATCTTTCAACCTAACTTTCTGTGAAAGATTTTCATACCCACTAACATGACCGACTCGTGTTAACCTTAACGAAGGATTTTTTTTCTCAACAATCTTATAACTGAAGAACACTAAATAAATGACTTAAGTAATTAAATAAAATTTAACATGAATAAAAACTCTTGAGAAAGAGACAAAGAATAACTTCCCAAATTTTCTACACTCCACTACCACAAGATTGATTCACGAGTTGAAAGTCTATCACAGCTACACCCATAAAATCATCACCAACATCCTAGTAACTAGTTCACCAACATAGACACATCCAGCAAGATAATCTCATTATCAAGCTTCAGTTGAACCCACACATGTGTAAAACAAATTAACGATTGGAATTTCATGTCTGCTCTCGCATTTAAAGAACATCTCAAGCTTCCTCAACTCATCAAAGGCTCTCATATCAAAGTGTGATGTTTGTATGAGGCGTTGTGTTGAATTCTAGCGATTTCTTAGGCTAGCCATTTCTCTTCGTCTTTTATTCCTTTTAGAGGCACAAACACAGGCAAAACGCGCAATCTACTCCATACACACCATCAATCACTTTCTCTACTCACCACTAATTAGCCATAGGTTCTCTGCACAGCTACACAATAAAGACCTACACTTCAATTACATAAAACCCATGTTTTTAATCCTTATCCGAAAAATATATCAACACCTGACACATAAATCAACATTACCCTCTTTATCCACACATCAACATAATCCACCACAAGTCTTCACAATATCCACTTCTATTCAAAATAGGATTCCATACTATCTAGAATATTATCCAAATAATTCTTTTGAATCCAAGACAATAAAAAATATGATAAGTCCAATTTATAAAAATATGTCAAAATAAAATAAGTAGATATATGCACCATATAATGCTCAATGTTCCAACTTAACATTTCCTGATGAAGGATCCAACTGTCTACCTTTAGCCATATCTGATTGGGCTAGATGCTTTACTGTAAACATGTAATTTTGAGATCTCTCATCCATGTGATAACACTTTTAGATCAAAAAATATAGATATAAAAGAAACTCACAAGTATCATAGTATCCTAGAGAAGAATAAAAATGAAAGCTGATATCATTCTTTGACTTGTACGTATAGAATTTCACATAGTGATAGTCGACATGGCACACTTAATATGAATTCAGAGATGCAGCAAGGTAAACTATATTCTTATGTCTGTCCCTACTGGATTGTTAGGTTACGTGTATTAGGAACAACGTAATTGAGCATTGTCTTATTGAATACAAATAATTCCCAAGTTGTGCTTTGGGATGCTACTGCTTCTTTTTAGAATGTCAGTATCAACATCGATTACCTGATTTAGAACCTCATCAAATTTTCTTATTTTTGTTGATAGGTTCATTTTGTACCTGGTTATCAAAACAAGCTAGTTTCTGCTTCCGTCGATGGCTTGATGTGTGTATTTAACACTAGTGGGGATATCAATGATGATGATCATTTGGAGTCAGTAAGTTCAAGCTTGTATTTCTCATTCAGTTCCATGTTTGCTTATGCCATAGATGTAACAAAAATCTTTTTGTTGTTAAGCAGATGATTGGTACGTTTTCAGTGGCTGGAAAAGTATTTCTCTTTGATTTCTTTCTATGCATGAAGTGATTTGTTGGTGCAGTATTTAACTTTATCCTTATACTTTGAACAAGCAAGGTTTTCTATATTAGTTTCTGCATATGCATGGAACACATTTAATCAGGAACTCTTGTGATAGCAGTTCCAAATTTCTGTAGGTGATTAATGTGGGAACTTCAATTGGAAAAGTTGGATTTTTTGGAGAGAATTACCAAAAGCTCTGGTGTTTGACACACATTGAAAGTTTAAGGTAAAATTAATTTTTTCTGGCTATTCTCAACAGAAAAGAATCTTATATTCTTTTATGTTCCTATATGAAATGTTAGCAAATCCAAGGCTGGTCTAGACTGAGTATTTACAATATAGGAATTTTGCTTAGTTGCACTTCACAGTAGCAGTTTTGTGCACGCATGTTGCACTACGTGATAGCCTTTTGTTTGAGATGCACAATTGATATTAACTTCTTTTTCTCTTCCTTTCCAGCATTTGGGATTGGAAGAACTCAATAATTGAGGCTAACTTAGAAGAAGCCCGTTCTTTAGCCTCAGAGAGTTGGGCACTAAACCATGTATGATTTCTCCTGTAAAATCTACAATGATAAACTCCATATGTTCCTTGCCTTCATTTGCAAATTTTACAGTTTGCTGTATCTGTGGGGTATTAGGATGATAGGTTTTGTTATCTATATATAGGGGCATATTTTTGCATTATAGTTTGTAGGTTTCAATCGCCACACCCCTCCCCCCTCTGGTCGCATGACGTAGCACTTAGCCTCTGCACATACTAACATTCTTCCAATCGTATGTATGTGAGCTATTGCTTAAATAACCCTATACCGCTGGACAATATTAACAGTTTTGAAAATTTTAACTTAACAGTTCACCTTTGAGTTTCCCCTAAATTCCAGTTGGGAACTCTGTTTTTCATTTAGTATTATTTGACCTTTAAAATCTCTGGAGAACATATTCATTTCAAGTACAAATAGACAAACATGTTTCTCAACGTCTCTGAGTTCAAGATTTTTATTGTCTAATATTTTTCAAGTTCTGTACATCAACTGGAGAAAGAGTACAGCCATTACATTTTCGTTAAAGTTGGATTTCTTGTTGTTATCAGCTTGCATATTTGGGTATGAATCTGTTATTATGAAGCACAAGTTGACAGCCCCTTTGTCCTTGGCAGGTTGATTATTTCGTTGATTGTCACAAGCCGAGTGAAGGTGAATGTTTATGGGTAATTGGTGGCACCAATGATGGTGCCCTGGGTTATTTCCCAGTCAATTATAGGGGGGAGAAAGCAATACGATCGGCAGAGGCAATTCTAATGGGTGGCCATAAGGGGGTTGTAAGAAGTGTATTGCCTGCGCAAAGTCATGGCCTGTTTGGATGGACAGGCGGTGAAGATGGCCGTTTATGTTGCTGGTTGTCAGATGATTCTTCTGAGATTAACCGAGCTTGGATCTCAAGTTCATTGGTTATGAAATCACCCAAGAATCGCAAGGAAAATAGGCATAGTCCGTACTAATATTTCTATGCATTATTAGTTCAAATCTTGTACGCGCCAAGTACTGAATATTGTTATGAAGTGCAAATAGAAAGGTTTGGAAAATGTACCTCGTACGTTTAACATGGCTTCCTATTCCATCTCCCATAAGGCATACCGGTGACTCCTCCATTTGATCATGCATATATAGATCAAATTCAATATCAATGCCAGCAAGAATTTATACTGTTTCACAAGGGATCTAACTTTTAATTCGTAAAAGATACAAGTGAAATATTCAGCCACGACAACGTTAAATCACACAATAGTAATGTCCAAAATCCATGAACTAGAAGCATACTACAAGCAGATCAGACGCTAGGGAAAGAAACCACAATCCCATCTCATATATTTGGTTTCTCCTACAATTAAAACTCAAAATCAACAATTGATTATGCAAAGTGATTGGCATTGGGCGCAAAATGCTTCATAAAACTAGCAAACTTGCCCAAGTTTGGGGAAAAAAACTCATCCATCAGCCCCGTCCTCGCCCTGCACCTACCACCAAAATGAAAATGATCAATTTATTAACATTGACATGCGGCTTCAATAACTTCTAATCGGAAAAGGAGAATTGCAAATGAATAAATACATAACATTGCGTATTAACAATTTCCTCCTATTCCTATATCAAATTACCTTTGTTCCCACCAGGCTTTCCACCCGGACCACCTTTTCCTCTGCCTCCACCCTTAGCAACTCCATCATCAAGGCCTCGCCCAATGCCTTTTGCTGTCCTTCCACCAGCAACGTCCTCTCTACCTCTCCCCCTTCCACGCCCTCCTACACCAGGTGGCTTCCGATCTGAAATAGATAATTTACTTGTTAACTAGACTGCTTAAGCATTTATGACGGGAAAAAGAAAACCAAACTTGCTGGATCCTTTTTCTCAGAGTACGAAAAAATGAAAGCAAAGAAGAGAAGGGAAGAATTAAGCAAATAAAACTTGGAAGCACATACAGCATGACTAAGCAAATTACTTTTAAGCCCAAAACAACACAAGTGATAATATGAACTAAGAAATGTTCCTTTCAAGAAATAGTTGCATGTTATCGAACAAGAACATATTGCTAAACAAGGAAACTAACCTGCACGACTCTTGGTTTCTTCTTGCACTTTATCAATAACCTGTTATGTGAAAGCAAAAAGATTACATGCGGAATAGATTTTAAAAGACAGAACACCATCTAGCACCAAAAAAGCCAACAATGTTGAAAATATGTACTTTGTACAAAAAATCTTCTGCCACAATCAACATCCTAGAAGGTAGCCGAAAAAGAAAAAGAAATACAGTTTCTATAATAAAGCAGGCATATCTATCACAAGTTCCATCAATTTAATGATCAGTGCATCTAAGATGAACATTCAAGCAGGTGGTCTTTCTGCTGTTTATATTACTTGAGGGAGAATGAGCGATTGGAATAAAAGACTATGCAGATGGTACACAAAACAGTCAATAAATTCCAGCCTCAAAGCATTATCAGAACTTTATATTTGCTAATAATATGATTTTTTTTTTTCCAAAAATACAAAAGTTACTACTTCCATGGTGAACCTATTGCCACATGTTAACATCTCGTAATGGATATTACCTCATCAGGCACTCGAAGATACTTTATAGTATTTCCACGGATATAGCATTCAGGCATTCGCCAAAAACTGTCTCCATCCTACATCATATGCCAGTTAAACTGTAAGCTAGTCCTCAACAGCAAGACAAACTTACAAGAAAAGTATACGGTACTTTGGAGGTGCAGATAACTTCACGTAGGTGGATGTTCATCCAAGTATCACAATTGACCAAATGCCCATTGTAAGTTTCCCCATTTTTCAGTTCCACCAACTGTTACAAGATACAACCACCAAGAATTACACGCTGCAGAAAACATGACAAAAGGGGTAAACAGAGTCTGACGCAGCAAATCAATAGGGTAAACAGAGTCCACATGAAAGTCAACGCAATAATGGAGGATCTCTTACCATGGGATGGCCTTGTGCCGTCTTAAGAAGAGAAAGAGGCAGCTGCCGTAAGAAAAAAAAGAAAAAGTTTAGCCAAAGATGATCAAAGAGAACATAAACAAATTATTAGTACACGAAACCATAAAAACAACCTGAGATTAAAAAAAAATATTGTTCGAAACAACGGAAAAAGGAATAGAAAATCCAAACAACAACAAGAGACGCAACGAAAAGTTAGCATCTTTACCATCTTTTAGTATTGGGAAACAAAAGGGGCGTTCCTGTTAGAGGGAGAGTAAAGTGTCAAGGTAAAGTCAGTTAAATCAGCTAAAATCACAAAAATAAAGGAAGAAAACGTCAACGACTACAAAATCTAACCCCGAGCGGTATGTAACAGTTGTTACCCACAAAAGTAGAGTTAGAGAAGTGAGAAGCCTTTCCTAAGTGATACTAACTTTGAACTTTCAGTGGCAGTGGGTTGCTTGGAGCAGGAGGAGAAAAAGAACAGGTACTAGAAAACACGGACTGACTTTGAACTAGCTGGGTAGGGAATTTGAGTCATTTTAAAGGTAATTAGGAAGAGTGAATCGGGGCGGCTCCAATAGATGACCCGATTTGTTGAGTTTTTAAATCCTTTTTCCTTTGCTTTATGATCTAGAGCTTTAACAAGATTTGGAATTTGTTTATGCTGTTTCTTGATTATAAATGTTGTATAGACTTCTGTGATAAAAATAGCTCATATAGAAATTTATATTCCCCTTTTAAAATAATGGAGAAAGGCATTCATAATTCATAAAACAAATCAAAGTGAAAAGAATTCACAGAGGCAAACTTGGAAATAACAGAACAATTGATCAATATACAAACAATGTACTATTACAAAATTGAGGTCTATTCAACTCAGCTTTACAAAACTGAGTTTTGCCGAGTGGATTTCAGGGTTAGGATATATCTATCAAAACAATTTACAGACAACATTGTCATGCCTAACCTCATTCTAACAGAAACTTCTGTTACACGAACTTTGAATTTTTAAAAGGTAATAACTTAAGAAGAGCACATGTCCGGTCGGGTCAAGGAAAGAGTTCAATGTTTGCTTCATTTTTATATTTCCTGTAGACGGATGTCATATCAACCAAATGACGCATAGTTGGTCTACCATGGGGGCAATTCCAAGGTGACTTCAAGTCTGCCAAGTGCTCTAGTATCTGCGGATGAAGAACAGATGACTACAACTTTTTCTGCAATGATATCATTCTCAAGTAACATCACAATCGTAGTGGATAGGATACATACAATGCCTAAAAAGTGTTGGATTGAAACAATGCAAGAAGGATTTGTAAAAGATTCATTCACCTAATACGAATATCAAAATTTTGTTATTTCTCAAATATGCATGATGATCTCGTTTCACAGACAGAATAACATCTCTAGGAACAAGGGGTGCTATCAGTTATTACCTTCTGCATCTCATTCCTCCCCAAGGCATTTCCGATCATGACAGAGGATCTGCATGCCCGTGATGCGAGCATCGCACGAACTCTTGATGGGCAGACAGAATCAACAGTGTCCATTTTGTAACTGCCAATTATTGAGCATTCCTCTTGACCATCCGTAAGAGTAGAAATCAGGTCTTTGACATCTGTTCCAAAAGAAATTTTCCAGTAGACTACTCAGATTAACTGCTGCAAGATTCAAAGAGCTGTCCCCAATTCAAAGGCATTATGTTTCACCCATCCTCAAAAAGAGGACAACAGGATCATGACATTTTGACCAACAAAAAATTGAGGAATAAGTATACGAGGTTATTAGCTAAACAACTTAGTCATGACAGAATATGCATCTGAACCTCAATCAAGCAGCCAATTAGACAGTTCTCCCTAAGAATGTTTGTTCAATAATTGGAAAGAAAGCTCTTTCCCTACCTTCCAATCACACAGATGTCAAGAAAGTTGTTGCAATGAGACTGCATTTATTTACATGGTTATGGTTTATATAGCCCTTTGGGGGGTAAACAAACGCACCAGAAGCACAAAAGATGGATCTGATATCATCCTATATGCACAGAAAAATATGTAATCACATGAACGCAATCACAGGCATATTATGTGTAAATCAAAGATGTTTTTTGGTTTTTATGTTCAAAACAATTGTCACACTCGGCAGCAGATCATAAGTTTCCTGTATCACATACAATTGGAAGGATAATCAAAAAGAAAAAGGCTTACCTTCAGCTCCAAAAGTTGTGTTCTTGCTGAAGGGAACAGCTTTTAGTTTGAAGCGGTGTCCAGGTTGTGCCTGTAGATCCTCTTCGAGAGTAAATCCATTTTTCCTGACAAATTGGGAAAACCATACCCAAGTCATCAGCATACCATGGATGATCTTGTAATAATTTTTATAACTGGTTTAGTTGAAAAATCAAAACGAAACAAAAATCGGTGAGAAAAGAGAATTGGTGAAGCATGGAATGTATTTTACCTGATTATTCCCATGTTCATCGAAGCAACTACTTCCTCTTCTGGAGATAGCTCCAGTTCAAGTGTCCTACACATGATACCCAAACACCAGTCATTAAGACTTTTTGGAGACGACAAAGGAACCATGTAATATTGTGAAGGCAAAAAGCTGAAAATACACCCCACCTTAGAAAGGAACAAAGATTCCACAGATGGAAAACAAAGAAGGGATCAAACACTTATGCATGTTAGATAGCTACTTCTAGGAAAAGATAAATTGATGTAGAAATCTGTAATAAAGGTCATGAATATCACCAGAATTTCATTTAATTTCAATTTAGTAATTTAAAAATTGTAACAGATCATCAGTTCATTACCGAATTAAGGGTTGCTGATTCAAGATGGTTGATTGACATAGTCGCTCAAAATTGTACTTCTCATCAGCAGCATGCTGAAAAAATTGAAGAAATGCTATGAGAAAATTCAAATTGTTTCACAAGAACACATTTGATTACAGAAAACTGGACATCTGCTTTTTAACTCAAACTGTTAAGGGGATAGAAACTACAGACAGAGGAACAAAGAGTATTCCAATCCACAAAAAAGATACCTGATCAACTATGAATAAATCATTATCTAACTTTCCAATGATGAATCCAAGATTGAATTGCCCAATTACCTACACATAGAAAAAATGGAAACAATGCCACCGAGACAATCAAAGATACCATTAACAAACTTGAGGAAGGAAAAAAGTAATTGTTCAATGAAGGACAACCTTCATATGACAAAAGTCTTGCTTTTTGAAAAGTCTTTCCAGCTCAGTAATAGCTGCAGCTAGAGCTCCAGCTTTTCGCTCCTCATTGTCTGGTTGAGAAAGTTCCAGTGATGCAGCAGCATAGCTCCTGTGGCTGCATTAGAAACCAGGTAAGCTAATGTCTAGATGAATCACCAATTTCCTAACTTGATCCTATTTCAGACCTTTGGATCTTCATGACTCCAGAAAAACAGTTAGACCGTAACCTCAGCAACCTCTGCTGCCTCCTTGTCCTCAAGTCTCTCAAACTAAATTGCAGTTTGGAACATATCTTTTGCGAAGAAGACACTGAAGGATCTATGACTGAGTAATTGGATTGTATTGGAGGAGTTCTGATGATAGGATCGTCACATATTTCATCAAGAGATTTGCTAGGAGAAGCAACTGATGCCATACTAGTAAGAAGTAATGGTTTCTCTATCTGAGCAGGGTCCTGGATATTAAGTTAAAAAAAGGTTAAGAAAGACAAAATTACAAGAAGTCCCAACACATTTACATGTTCCACCAATCTTCCTATTACATTAATCTCTTTAAAGCATAAAAAGTTATTATCAAGATATTTATTAACATTAAAGAAAAAACTAAATGCAGAAAAGTTTATGGCACAAACCTCCTCAGGGTTTCCACCCTTGTTATTCCCACTTGAAGGGGGTGAATTCCCAAATTTATCATTATTTGTATCCACTCTGAGGTATTTGGATGGCTGTGCCTCGCTCACTTCACCAAAATCCTCAATCTGATGATGATTATCAGAAAATTCTCTATCCAAATAATGGTTAACAAAATTATTTCCTGTGGGTTGGCAGAGAAGAGTTTGATTTCTTAGGACTGGAACTTCAGATAGTACTGCACTGGTATCTTCTTGCTTTCTCTTATTTATGGTTAAAAACTTATTAAGTGTTGACTGAAGTGAGCAGGAGGTACTAATAGTGTTTCTACTTCTATAGGTATCTAACTCAGTGACTTTAAAAGGGGGTGGAGCATTTTCCTCAGTTATATCAACCACATGAGTTTTGAGTTGTCTACTGTTACTCTTCAATAAATTATCAGTCTTCTTAATGTCATGCAATCTAAGAGTGAAGTCCTTCATCTTGAACTTTTCATCAATATCTGGGACAAATGTTCTGTCAATATGCAGGGAATGAGATCTATCTTGGCCAGTTTTAAGAGGACTACTGTCCTGCGGAATGTGCTCCTCAGTTTGAATATCACCAGAATCACTGTCACCAGCAGGTAGTTGCTTTGACGATAAACAAGACTTATCATGAGGAGAATATGACTGAGAATGATTTGTTAGGCCAGCACACTCGTCAAAATTGTTAACAGAGTAGCACGCATTACTTGAAGAATAAATCTGCTGCAAGCCCTCCCTTAGAGCTAGTAATATGGAGCTCTCATCAGAAAAAAATATTTTCCTTTTATCTGGAGTTACATTGACATCACATTCCTTGGTTGGAACAGTGAATTTCATGATGGCAATGGGATATTGCCGGGAGTTTGCCCCTTTATATAACTCGTTCACCAGCTTGCTGACTTTTGGCATGTCAACTGGTCGACCATTTACAAAATAAAATTGTCTATCTCCCAAACTGCGACCACAACCCTGTCCAGACTTGGAAAGGAAGCCATCAACCTTACAACCATCTGACAACTGTATATACATAGGCTCTAAGCAGCTGAAGGTGCTCATGCCAAATACTGTTATGATGTTATCTTTTAGGGAATTACTACCTTGTGTTTTCAGAACAACAGATTTAGCACTTTTCCCAGCTGCATTGGTGCAGACTAATCGAACACCCTCGGCAATAAGAGCATATGCCTAAAATATGAAAAAATATATATACGTCAATCATTTAAAACAATAACAGCTACAGTACATACGAATGAACATTCAGCTTAGAAAACCAATTAAAACTACTCAACATTCCCATGAACATTCAGCTTAGAAAACCAATTAAAACTTCAACTGCAAATTCACACAGAAATGATTCATTTTATTCATTAAAGTCAATGAAAAGCAATCCATGCTTTAAAAGATGAAGCTACCAATAACAGTAAACAGCAAAGAGGAAATAATATAAGAAGACATAACGTCACAGCATTACAGAGTTTCATGCACTAGCACAGAAATTAGTGCTTTCATTTTCAACTACCTAATTGATACACAAGCAATGAACTAATGACAGTGACCCTCAAAGTAGTAGGCAATATCAGATAATTAGGGAACGTTACAACCAACAGAGGAAAATGCTCACATTCAGCAAAGAGATCAGCTTCCCATATTCCTTGCGTATATTACGGCAAAATTCTTTGCTTCTGACAGGTAAATTAGAGAACAACTTCTTAACAGTAACAGTTGTACCAACTTGACGTGCCGTCTTTCTCTCAGATGTTAACACCCCAGTATGATCATAACTCAGATGTGTCGCTACCGACTCATTTATCGTCCTCGTTTCAACAGTCAGATCTCCCAATGCACAAAGCGAACTCAATGCTTCCCCTCTAAAGCCAAATGTGGCCAAAGACTGAAGATCATGAAAATCCGCCAGTTTTGAGGTGTGATGCTTAAGTGCAAGGACCTGTAAAAATAAATCAGACTTTGGAATTATATGCGAAATACAACCTCGAGAGAAAGAAAAAATAAAAACAGAAACAAACACCTTGAAATTGTTCGGAGAAATGCCGCAACCATTATCAATGACCTGGAACCACTCCTGGCCGTACTCCTTCAAAACGATCTCGATGGAAGTGGCTCCAGCGTCCAAGCTGTTCTCTACCAGCTCTTTCACCGCCGACGAGAGGTCCAAGATCACTTGGCCGGCGCATATTCTGTGAACCACGCCTTTGTTTATGGCTCTAATAGTCGGAGAATCAACTGGCTTCGTTTCTTCCATGTCACACTCTTTAATCGGAGGAATCGAACATTACTAATCAAACCCTAGAAATCAAACGAAACAATTTAGCCTACAAAAATAAAGATAATTCAACAGGAACTTCCGGAATCGGGTGATTAACTAAGTGAATACGTGTTTTCCAAAAAAAAAAAACTAAGTGAATACGTAGAGATTTTGCCGCCAAAAAATGGGTAAAGAAGAGAGCCGCTCGGGCTATTTTGTTCCGTGCAATGTTAGGATTGAATTCTGTAACAATACTGTATTCGTACAGTTAATATCGAATACTATTTCAGATAATTTTTTAAATTTATAAAATAATTTTTAAATTTTTTTAAAAATTGCTCTTTATTATATTGTATAGTTATACGGTATATTTTAACCCTATTTTTAAAAATTAAAATAATAAATAATAATTATAATTAATATGAAATAACAATAATTTTTAAATATTTTACATATAAATAATAACCACAATTTATATCAAAAAAGACAATCATTATCATATAAATATAAAATTAAGAACAAATGAACAATATAAAATGTTCAAAATATTACAATT
>JANZXR010000004.1:7813338-7825439 GCA_027575705.1 Erythroxylum echinodendron
CAACTTCCATCCAAAAATTAAAATTCTTAGGGACTGACTTAGAACTCGATTTCATAAGATAATTTGTAGCCCTATTTTTCTAGTTTAATAAAAATTAACAATTACCTCATTTGGATAACTAGAGAAAAATTTATGGCTAAAACACCAAAGCATACTCAGTGAATATGTTCCAACTACATTTTCGAACTTACCACTTCTAACATTTCACATATAATAATTCTAACTTCCAAGAAAAGTTTTGGGGTCCAATAGAAGGAGTTTGGATACTGTCTTTGGTTTCCCAATCCCAACTGGCCTGCTCATCAATTATGACATTGCGACTAATAATAATCTTCCTATTTAAGGGATCATACAACTGATAAGCCTTTGAATGAGTGCAATAGCCAATAAATATATGTTTTCGTAACTTCCCATCTAGTTTATGCCATTAAATTGTAGGCAAAACATAACAGATGCACCCAAACAGTCATAGATGACTTACCGAGGGCTTGCTTCCACTCTATGCTTAATAGGGAGTTTTTTTTTTCCATATTGCTTTAGTTAGTGAAATATTTAAAAGGTGTACAGCAGCAGCAACTCCTTCAGCCCAAAAAGAATCTAGCATTCCTTTTTGCTTAAGCATGGATCGAGCCATCTCCACGACGGTTAAATTCTTACATTCAACTACACCGTTTTGCTTGGGAGTGTATGGATCTGTGAGTTGCCTCTTTATTCCCTATTCATCACAGAAAGCATCAAAATCTTTTAAAGTGAACTCACCTCCACAATCAGTATAAAGCACTTTTATAACTTTTCCACTTTGTTTTTCCATATGTGTCTTGAATTTCCTGAAGCACTCAAAGCTTTCTGATTTGTACTTCAAGAAATATACCCAACTCATCTTGCTAAAATCATCAATAAATAAGAGGAAATATTTGCTGCCAGATAACAATTCTGTCCTCAGGGGACCACATAGATCAGCATGGATGAGTTCGAGAATATCTTCAGCTCTCTTTGATTTTCCTATCAGAAAGGATTGCTTTGCTTGTTTTCCGACCATGCATCCTTCACAGACCTTCTCCAATGGCTTAATAATGGGAAGATTACTCCCCATTTGTTTGTTCTTTAGTAGTTACAGCCCTATAATGTTCAGAAGGCCATATCATTAATGTCATAATTCACTTTCTATAAGAGTCTTACTAACTATGGTTGTTTCTGTTCTTTCAGTAAAGTCAAAAGCAAACATACAATTTGATGACGTATGAGCACAATCAAGAATTTTACTAGTGTTTTTGTGTGTCACCGTGCATTTACCATCATCAAATACCACCACGTAACCAAATTTGATCAATTGACCAACGCTCAATAAGTTATGCTAGACAGGGAGCAAAATGCCAGATTCAATCAATTGACCAACGCTTAACAAGTTATGTGCTAGACAAGGAGCTAAATGAACATCCTTAATGAATTTTTTTTGGTTACTTACTGAGATATCAATTGTCCCTTTGCCTTCAATCTGCTGTTGTTTATTATCTCCAAGCCGCAGTTGTGATTTGAAAGTCTCATCAAGCCTTTTGAACTTTGAATGATCTCTAGTCATATGATGAGAACAACCACTATCTATGTATCGGATGTTGTTCTTTTCCTCCTTTATTCCTCTTCTTTAGCATAATTCGCCTCTTCTGGTTTGGACCAACAATACTTGTCAGAGTGCCCATATTTGTTATAGTATGAGCATTTAAGTATACTATTTCTGCCTCAGCCCCTTCCTCGGTAGCCTTCTCGACCTCTTCCTCTTGCATATTGATTTGAGGACTTAGGCTCCCCTTTGATTTGAAAAGCCCTTTTTACTTCCTTTACATTCGATCGATTAATTCATGCCTCGTAAACTTGAAGTGATCCCATTAACTCATCAAATGAAAAAGTGGATATATCCTTTGATTCTTTGATCGCAGCCACCATATGATCGAACTTGGATGGCAAGCTCTTTCTTTAGCAACCATTGTTTTGTCTGATATTTGATCTTCAAAAGATCTCATTTATCCTACAAC
Source organism: Erythroxylum echinodendron (assembly GCA_027575705.1). NCBI lineage: Eukaryota > Viridiplantae > Streptophyta > Magnoliopsida > Malpighiales > Erythroxylaceae > Erythroxylum > Erythroxylum echinodendron. The sequence goes on from JANZXR010000004.1 coordinate 7,815,369, forward strand.
AGATAAAACTCTTACCAAAAATCAAACACAGATTCGTTATTTTTCATGAAGGAAGTTTTAAAATCACACCTTAGTGAATGCAATTTGACTGCGATTACCTTGAAGGAACCCTGATATTCAATCTGAGTATGGTCCATACTTGTTTGGCTATGGTAGCTACTGCTATCCTTGAAAAAATTAACTCATCTACTGCTTGTTAGATGAAAAAGAGTGCTTTGGTGTCTCACTTCTGATGCTCATTGTTATAAGTCTCATCTTCTTCATTTTCTTCATAACCTATTTAGACATAGTTCCAGAGATCTTGGGATCGAAGCAGTGTCTTCATCTTGATGCTCCAAAATTCATACGAGTCTCCTTTGAAAAGCGAAATTTGTGGCTGAGAAACATTAACACCCATGTTGGCAACCTGCTTGTGTGTGAAATTGACTTGAAATAACTCCTAGTTCTGAAGGAAATTAGCTTTGATATCAATTTTATTAAAGATTTTGACGAAGCAAGAAAGAAAATTGGAAGCAAAAATACTTTATTCAAATATTTTAGAGGCTTTAAATAGGTAGTACAAGCTACGTATAAATCTTAACTACTTGAGATAAAAGATAATTCTTATCTTAACTACTTTAGATAAAAGATAATTGTTAGCCTAAAAATCTCCTAAAAAATCTCAACTACTTTGACTACTTCTATCTTAACAGAAATGTCAGAATTATCCTTAATTCCAGCACGCTTACAGTTATTAGGGTTTGGCTTTTCTAATTTAAGATTTGTACTTCTGCTGTAAAATTTTGTTCTGAATCTGGACATCCAAATTTGTTGTTTTGTCTCTTTTCAAATTACAATTATTTTTCTGTTCCTCTAAAGTTAAATATTTGACTTTTTTCAATTTTTCGACATTATAACTTTTTCGTGCTCAGTTTAATCCTTCAAGGAGTGGAAACTTCATATAAGTCTAGTTGGTTTGACTATTAAATGATCATCAAGGACTATTTTTTGGTCCTAATCGTTGACAATGTTCTTAGGATAAGCTTAAGATTACTATATTGATTGCTTCCATGAGCATGAAGGGCAAAAGACTCAGGTGATTTGAAATATAAATTTGATAGAAATCATAGGTCAAAGAGATTTACATTTGTATAATATCTCATTTTGGCCCTAATATGACCTAATTGTACTTTGAATTTGTCTAAATTTACTTTAGTTTGAATCACATAGTCAGAATGAATCAATTTTGGGTTAAATTCAAATTAAATATAAAAATAAGGTTGCATTAGGATTATAGGCAGCTTAAATTCGTTCCGACCCATTGGCCATTCTAAGTATTTTTACACATATTTTAGGAATTTTTAATGATATTTCATTGAAAAATATACAAAAAGAGTTAACTTAATGATGTGGATAGGAGAAGAAAAGGAACATTTGTTTAAGTAAATTTTGAGAGAAATTTTTTGTATTTGTTCATATAAACCAAAATATTTAGGTTTTATGAATTATAAAATATTAATTGATTTAGATTTTATACATAGTTTTAAGCATTGTAATATTATATGTGAGTGGAGTATGGTAGAAAAAGAAACAAACCGTCAATTTTGGTAATTGATAACAATAGTGGAATTTTAATAAAAATGTTTTAATTTTGGTAATAATAAAAAATTGTTTATGTCTATATGGAATTAGATATTGAGGTTTTTCAAGAATTATCTCAAAAATTCAAGAAGAATGAGGAGTGTGGTGAAACTCCATTTTAGTAATTGATAAAAATTAATAGAATTTTAATAAAAAAATTTGTTTATGGATATAAAGAACAATGATTTTATGAATTATTTCAAAATTAAAGAAGAATGAAGTATTAAGTTCTTCAAGATTATTAGTAATATTAATAATATTAATGCATCAAGCCAAGTGCAAAGAAGCGGGCAGAGAGTAAAGAGGGAGTATGATTAGAGAGGGACAAAGAATTGACATAAAAGAGAGACATAGAGTTGACAATGATGGTATGATAAGTAGTGATGGTAAGAAGAGAAGGAAGAGGCTAGAGGGAGAGCAACTTCCAAAATTGTTAGAGTAAGAGGTAGAGGACAACAAATTAAGGTTTGGAAGATTAGGTATAATTTTTGATTCTTTTTTTTTAAATTAGTCATTCAATTTTTAAAATGCTTATTTTTAAATTAGTATTAACATATTTCGAGTACTATTTGGTACTTGTTGGTATTAAAAATCAAAACATTATTATTGTGTTTCATACCTTTTTCTAATTAGTACGATTATGCAAGATTGATGCTGGAGCAGTTAGGGAGGCTCTGCCAAAGGTAAAATTTTCAGATCGTGAGATTTTTGTATTTTTGGTGATTTAAGTCTATTTTTGGAACAAAAATAAGTGAAAAAACTCTAGAAAGATTCCAAGAAGGATTAAGAAGTATTTAAGGCAAAGATAAACATCAAAAAAAGGCAATTGAAATATCTCACGAGGAGATCAAAGAAAATTTTTTTCCAGAAGAACAACCTGTAAAATTTTCCAACTCAAGGACAAGAAGAAGAATACATTCATAATTCAATCTTCTACTCTTTCCTTTTCTTTCATTGTTCTGGAATGTAACAATTGTGAATATTTTTAGCTATGAATTGCTAAATTTGTTTTTGGAATTATTCTTGAATTGTTTTGTTAAAATTTTATGTTCTTGATTAAATAGAACCATCTTTGTGGTGTTTATTGTTTTAATCTTTGAATTGAATTTAAAGATTAGGTTGAAATATTTATGATATGTTGTACATCTAGAGCTAGTACCATATTAGACCTATAAACATCATATAAATAAGCAACTGAAGAGAGATCTTAATTGTTTATTAGTTACCCATAGTATAGCTTCAAATCTAATTGGATAGTTAGCAAAATTTTTAAGAGATTGAGAGGTCATGATTCAATTCTTATATATATTTTAATTGAGATTACTTTGTTAGATCTTGAGAGATGATAATCATAACTATAAGGATAGAAGTAAATCCTAAATTGTTATCATTATTATATTTTTTAACTTAAATAAATTGTTACAAAAATTGTTAGGTGTCTAATAACAATCTTCGTGGAAACGATATTGTTTATACTATAAAGAGACAATCCATATACTTACAGTATAGATAGATTTAGGAAAAAAATCAAACAAACAAGTTTTTGGTATCATAGCCCAGGCTCGTAAATTTAGAATCTATCTTAATTTAAGTTACTTTGCTTTAAGGAATTTAACACTTTTCTTGTGTGATTGTAGTTGTATAAACATAAGAACAATAAGGAGTTCTAGCAAACTCATGGATACACAAGTTTTTGACATTACCAATCAATAGAGGAAATTTTGAAAAGTAAGACGCCAAGAAGCTATAAAAGATCAATTTCAAAAGAAGGGAACTAAGGAGGACAACAAAGACCCTCATAAACTTTAAGAGGTTGAGGTTTAATCCTAATCAATAAGGGATTGCTAGACCATCAGTAAATAATTTTGAAATTAAACTAACTTTGCTGAACATTCTGCAAACCAATATCCAGTTTTATAAACTGGTAAGTGAGATCCTAATGCTCATTTATCCAATTTCTTGGAGACATGTGATATATTTAAATAGATGGTTATCAGAGGATGCAACAAGGATGAGTTATTTCCATTAACACTTAAAGATCGAATCAAGGATTCCATTCTACTAGGCTTTGAAACAATTCATTGCATGATTGAATTCTCTTAACCCAGAAAACATGATAATATGGAAGCAATTGTTACAAACCTTTTTGGCTAAGTACTTCTCCTTAATGAAGATTATAAGGATCACTAATGAGATAACAAATTTTTAACAAAGTGAAGGGGAATCATTGTACAGACTATGGGAAAGATTTAAGGAGTTACAAAGGAACTACCCTCACCATAACTTACCCAAAGAGTTCATATTGCAAACCTTCTATAATGGAGTTAATCTACCCACAAGAGATACTATTGACACAACAGTTGGTGGTTTATTGATGAGGAAGATAGTAGATGTTACACATGATTTATTAAAGAAGATGATAAATAATAGTTGTTTATGAATGGAGAGGAGCAAACAACAACCAATCTTTAAAGATCAGAAGTGAGTGTTTGTTGTTAATTTATTGACAACATTACAAGTTGAAGTAGCAAACCTGGCAAAGCCAATAAACAGCATGAAAACCACTTCTTCCAGTCCATTAAAGGCGATATAATATGGATGTGAATTGTACGTTCAAGAAGGCCATGTTGCAATTAATTACTTCCTGGTGGACAGCAACAATATGGAATAACTAAATTTTACTGGAGCATAACTAGGTCAAGATGGTAATAACCCTTACGCAAATACCTATAATCTTAGGTGAAAGAATCATTCAAATTTCTCTTGATTTAATAATGAAAGAAATCAAACGAGAGCACAAAACCCATTAGGATTTCAATAATATAGGTTTAGGTCACTGGAAGCAAAGATGGACAAGCTAATGGATGTGTTGATTTCCAAGTTCATAAGCCAAGATGAGAGTCAAAAAAGGATGGAAGCTAAGTTAGACCAAATTGGGAAGAATCACGCTACTTCTATCTGTAATTTGGAGGTTTAAGTGGTGCAACTGGCAAATGCATTATCTACATGAAGTGTAAAGAGTCTCCTGGGTAATAAAGAGTCTAATTCAAAAGAGTAACTGGAAGCTATCAAACTTAAAAGTGGGAAAAAGTTGGAAGACCCAACTGAAAAGAAGGCTGAACCCCACCAAGAAAGAAGTCAAGATAAGGATGATAAGGACGAACCACTATAAGTCTCTCCCCCTCTATGAGTTCTAAAGATCTCATTTCCTTAAATGCTGAAGAAGAATCAAATGGGCGCTTAATTTGAAAAGTTTTTAAAGAAGTTGAAGAAATTACAAATTAACTTATCCTTTATGAAAACTTTGGAAAACATTCCCAATTATGCGAACTTTCTCAAAGATATCTTATCAAATGAGCAAACTTGAGAGTGCAATTAAATGGTCTCTTTAACTGAGAGTTGTAACTCTATAATTACTAGCCACATACCCTTAAAAATAAAATATTCAGGAAGTTTTACTATATCCTATGTAGTTAGTAATTTAGAATTTTCTAAATGTTTATGTAACTTAGATGCAAGCATTAATCTTATGATTTTATCTATTTTCATGAAATTAGGGCTAGGAGATGTGAAGCCAACATCCATGCTTATTTAGTTGGTGGAACAATCAATAAAGAAATTGTTTGGCATGGTGGAGGACGTGCTAGTCAAAGTGGACAAGTTTATTATTCCTATGAATTTCATAGTGCTAGAAGTTAAAAAGGATCAAAACTATACATTAATTCTCGGTAGAATATTCATGAATACAAGAAGAGAATTAGTGGATGTATCTGAAGGAAACCTTATTCTTCAAATTGGTGATAAAAATGTTCAGTTCAACAAGAGTAAGGTATTGAAGAATCCAAAAGGAGGGCAACACTTGTATGAAAATTGATATAGTTGATGAGTATGTAAAAGAGCAAGAGGAGAAATATAAAGAAGACATTGATATTGAGGATGTAGATGATGATTAAAAGTTAGAGGAGGAGGAGGAGGAGTTAGGTGAGAAATTAAAATAGGAAATCTTAGTAAGGAAAAAAGCACCCATGTCACCTTTCATTCAGAAACTACCCATTCTATAGTTAAAAACCTTACTCACGGACCTTAAATATGCCTTTCTAGGTGAGGATCATGCCATACCCACCATAATTTCAAACAAGCTGGATGGGGAACAAGAAAAAAAAAAGTGGTAGAGACAATTAGAAAGAGGCTGAGGGCTATGAGATGACAAATTTTAGATATAAGAGGCATACGTCCTAATATAGGGAAATATAGGATCAATTTTGATGAAGGCTGTAAGGCGGTGAGGGAGAGACAAAGATGACTAAACCCTCATATGAAAGAAGTGATCAAGAAAGAGGCAGTAAAGCTTTTAGAAGCGAGTATTAATTACCCTATTTTGAATAGTAAATGGGTGAGTCTAGTACAATGCGTACCAAAAAAAAGGAGAGACAATGGTGATGGAAAGTAAAAAAAGTGAATTAATCTCTACTTGAACAGTTATATGTTGAAAGGTATGTAGTGATTATAGGAAGCACAATATGATGACTAAGAATGATCACTTTCCTTTATTGTTTGTGGATAAAATGATTAAGAAGTTGAACATGTATTATATTGTTTCCTTGATGTTCGTTCAGGATGCAATCAAATTTTTATCTATTTAGGAGATTAAAAGAAGACCACGTTTATGTATCCTTATAGAATCTTGGTTATATACATTTGTCAATTTGTGTCTTTCATATTATTCCTTTAAAAATTCAAATATGAATAAAACCATATGACATGTACTTAATTATGTCTAATAATAAATAAAAGGATACGATCTCTTACATAAGAATGTGCCATTCTATGTCATTCACAATAGACCTTTAGAAATTTAAACTCTAACATGTTTGACTATACAATCATGTAGTTAACTATATCTTAAAAAACAAATAATGGACAATTTTCTATACGAAACATATGCCAATTTGTATCCTATTGTCCCTCCAAAAATTCCAATATGAAAATGGTTGACATCATGAGCATATAATTAATTGCGTCTGCAAAATTTTTATTAAATACAGTTTGGAATACAAGCATGTAAGTGAATGTGTTACTAATCTATAAATAAATGATTTTTTTTCATTAAAGCCCATTGTATAGGATCTATATAGTTATATAATAGTGTAAATTGATATTCGTTATTGTTTATACCCAATCATGGTATTCACATGTGTAAAGTCAAGGTGATGTTTATCTATAATGAATGATGGCATTTTTTGTACATAGCCATAGTGTTACATGTATAGTTTCTTAATATATTTTGGTTTCCATTTTAAAGCATGGATGTTATCTATAAGTCATGAATGATGGTATGGATTTTAATACATAGGCACGGTATTGTATGTATAGTGTCCTAATACAGTTTATATTCAAACATGATTTTTTGGGCACTTAGTCATGGTTTTCTAATTTAAAAGTGTATTTGTTATTTATCTATAATGAATGATGATATTTTTTATACAAAGACATGGTATTGTATGTATAATATCTTAATATAAGTTATATTTAGACATGGTATTCTTTATACTCAATCAAGGTATTCTCATTTTAAATGTGTTTTTGTTACTTAGTTGTAACGAATGATAGTATGAGTCTTTATACATAGGCGTGATATTAGATGTATAATTTCCTAGTATAGTTTGTATTAAAGCATGATGTTCTTTGTAATCAGTTATAATATACATGATTTTAAACTGTATGTGTTACTTTTTTATAATAAACTATGATATTTTTATATATAGGTGCAATATTGTTTGTCTAGTATCTGAGTATTTTTTTTTAAAGATAAAATATTTCATTAATAGTGTTTATGTAAAATACAAGGAAGCTCCGAATCTAGGTTAATACAAAAAACTCATGATTGCTTAGAATTACAAGTTCTAGTAATTAGGTTATACAAGGTGATTCAATCCAATAACCGTCTCCTCCTTATATTGGTAAATAAATTAGTTGTTATTCCTCTTGCTAAAAAGAACATCTTATTATAGAGTACAATTGCCTGGTAAACCTCCTATATACTTCTTTTTTGTCTAAAAATCATGATGTTTCTCTCTTTCCAAATGTTGTATACCATTGAGGCCTAACTAATCTTGATTTCCTTCTGGTCGACTTGATTCTACATTTTGACATTCCCCTCCCAGGATAATGTTGGACTGATAATGTTCAGTATAGTCTGAATTCTTCTCCATATTTCCCCGATAAATATGCATTTGTTCATTAAATGCTCCTAAATTTCCATATCTATACCGCACAATTCACACCTTTGTGCTAAAATTTTCAGATCTATGAGTGATCCACTAAATTGAATCTTCTTCAATCTCCTAACAGTTTGGCATCTGGAATATTATGATATTTGAGCTTCTGTCATTATGATAGGGCCGTATCCATTGTTGCTTCTGATGAACCTAATTACTTTGGTCTCTGCATTCACCACCAGCTTTAGATGTTGCATTCCTTCCACTTTGTAAAGAGAACCCCATCAATGCCAATTATCTTACTAAAAATGTGTACTATCACCATTTCCAATCTTGTGAAGCACCAAGTTTAGCATCGACTACCTTATCTCTAGGATTTCCTTTAAAGTCTTTGACATGTCTTACCAATGTTTCAATGCCCGAATGCTACTACTTTTAATGAATGTGTTATTTATCCATTTCACTCATAGATCCTCTTTCTTGTTACATAACCACCACAAGCTTTTTACCAAGCTACCTTTGCTGATCATCCTTATTGAGCATATATCAACCCTTCCTGATCTTTAGGTTTACAGACTTTGCTCTAGTTTAACTTTACTTTGCTTCTGCCTTGGCTCAAGTCATTCCATAAGAATTCCCTAATGTTTCAGCCAATTTCCTTGAGAATGCTCTTCAGTAGAGATAAGTGATTAATTCAGTAGTTAGTGAGGTTACTCAATATTGACTGAATGAGTTGAAGCATTCCCCCATAGCGTAAATACCTATTGCTCCATTGGTTTATTCTTCCATTTATAATGTCCTACAAAGGTTATCCCTTACATTTATCTTCTTCTGGGAAATTGGCACTCCTAAGTACTTTAGTGGTAAATTCCCTTATTTCAAACCCATCTTTATGGCCTTTGAAACTACATATTTGTTAGAGATGCATGGTAAATAGAAAAAGCTTTTCAATAGGTTACTTCTCAGACCGAAAATCTCTCAAAACTCCTTCATTGTTTGCATAAAAAGATTTATAGAGTTTGTGTCAGCCCTATAAAACAATAATAAGTCATCAATAAAAGCAAGGTATGTGAGCTTCATACCGTTGCATTTGTGGTGATATTGGAATTATGGATGAGTCCTTGTATTCCTAGGAAAGACAGTAGACAAAGCTTCCATACATAGTACAAATAGGTAGGGGATGGAGGATTCCCCTGCCTTAAGCCCCTAGCTTTTATTAGTGCGGTAGGTTCCCCATTAACCATTATGCCAATTGTTGTTGTTACACATTCCTTTATCTAATCTCTGAAGAATGTTAGATATCTTAATGCTTTTAGAATGTTGAATAGAAAGCTCTAGTTAATATAATCATAAGCCTTAACTAGATCCATATTTATTGTGCAATTCTTCCTTTTTCCTCTTTGAATGGCATCCTTCCATTAGTTCCTGGCAAAGTAAAATGTTAGTAGCCGTTGACTTCCTCTCAAGAAAGCATTTTGTTCAGGACTAATATTCTCTCCCAGACTCCTTTTTAACCTCTTTGCTAGAATCTTTGTAATCATTTTATATAGAATATTCCAACAGGCAATACGCCTAAAGTGCCTAGCCTTGTACTCATTGATGATATTCTCATTTTGAATTGTAGCAATTACTTATTTTCAATGATAATTAAACTTTTTAAATATAGAGCTGGCATTATATGTATTGTGTCTTGATATTTTTTTATTAACACATGTTAATTTTTGTACCCAGCCATGCTATTCTCTTATACTAGTGAATTTGTTACTTATAATAAAATGAGTGATGGAATTTTTATACATAAGCATAGTTTGGAATGTAACGAGGCATACGACTACTACTTCTGCTAATGTTTTGAAAAATATTCACATACCAATATATAATACATTCTAAATGGAAGCATTGTCAAAATGATTAAGTAATCAAATATTGACGAGCTTCTCCCTTGTTTTTCTTTTCAAATTCTAATTCTCTTCCTATCAATGTTGCGAATACCGTAACGGACTTGATATCGGATTGAGTTCTGGTATGGTACCGTACCGGTACCAGTTAATACCGGATACCGTTTCGGGTAATTTTTTAAATTTATGAAATAGTCCTTAAATTTTTTTAAAAATTACAAAATAGTCCATTGTCATATTATACAGTTGTACTCTGTTTCCAAAAATCATAATAATAAATAATAATCCCAATTTAATTTAATTTATAAAATTAATTTAATAATTATTAATAAATA
>JANZXR010000004.1:7825539-7844907 GCA_027575705.1 Erythroxylum echinodendron
ATAAAAGTTGAAATAAATAAAATAACTAATTAAAAAACTTTGAAAAAAAGGGGGGAAAGAGAGGTAGGAGGGAGGGAGGGAGATTTTAAAATTTTTTGAAATTTTTGCAAAAAAGTCCCCCAATTTTTTAAAATTTCTAGTACCGGTCGGTATTTGACCGGTATTTTGAATACCGCCAGTACCGACCGGTATTTACATCCGGTACCATAACTTAAATTTCGGTACCGGTTTTAGTCCGGTACGGTATGTACCGGTATTCATAACAATGCTTCCTACTACCATAATTTTCATTCTAAACAAGTATGACTCAAGTTGGATCATGTTAATTGCTACATTTTGTTTTACATTTTACAAGAGATGGCTTTCTGTGTAGAACTTACTTACAGTTATATATAATACCTGATTGTGATAAAAAAATTCAAAATATATCTTATTCATCAAATTATAATACTCTTCCTAAGAATAAATAAATAAATGGCATAGATACTGTTTCTTGATCGTTCGTTGACGTAATTGCTTGTCTTGTTAGATAAGTCATTAATATTAAGTTGTTATAGATGACAATGTCAAAATACACAAACAAATTCTTGTGTATCATATTAGGTAGAGGGAACAAGTGACGTTTTTTCCTTAGTAATAGACTAACAACTTGTTTTTGGGTTAATTGTCCTTACTTTTATTATTTTTAATCTTAATTGGCACCTGACAAAATCATAGGTTTCTTTCATAGTTTAATTTTCTTAAAAAATCTCTAGTATTTAAAATTATTGAAAATCTTTTAATTTTCTAAAAAATTATTTCTCTTATACTTTCATTAAATAAAATATTACCAACTCATTATTAAATTTAACTTGAATCAACTAAATATGAATCAAACAATAATTTAATTATTGATTTGGATCAGTTTTAATTAATTTGATTCAAATTTAAATCTTATTTATTGATTAGTTCTTATACGTTTTTTATAATATATGTAAAAAATTAAAAATAAAAATTACAAGAACTTTTTTTGATAATTTAAAGAAGAAAAATATTTTTAAATTTAATTAAATTACAAGAGATCTCATAACGTAGGTTTAGATGTCATTATCCCAGAAAACATATTTTGCATGGCTTGCAGGGTTGTCTTGATGCTTTTTGCTCGAGTAAATGTCTTAAATGTTGGAGCTGCCTAACTCTGGCATAACCTCACCATATGCCCACTAGTCTAAGGTACTCAGTAACTGTTTGGATGAGCTTATATCAGTAGAGTTTTTGTCAGTAGAACTTTTGTCAATAGAACTTTTTTAAAAAACTTTAAATTTGAGCTTCTTAAAAAATTATATTTTAGCTTCTTAAAAAGTTAGTTTTTATTTAAAAAGTGCTTTTGAATTTTATGACCAAACACTCATTTTCTTAAAAATAGCTTTTGCGATAAAAAAAAAAAACATTTTCACCCTCCAAAAGTTAAACCAAATTGGCACATACTCTTTTCGAGCCTCTTAAATAACTTAAGTGGAATATACAATAGAACCTCTTTAAATTGATACTCGGTAAATTAATAAACTCTCTAAGATAATAATTTTTATCCAGTCCTGACTTGGGCCAGTTGAAAATTTAAAAAATTTTGATAAGATAATATATTTTCAAAATACTCTTATGTAAATACAGGATCTCATTAATATCATAAATTAATAATTATATAAACTTACAAAAACATAACTAAGACAATTTAGTGAAATATGATTCTAATATTGTTTGTTTTTTCTTAAAATTATCTAGTTGGAGCTCATCTCTAACTTTTCTTGCATCCAAAATTTCTGATGCTGTGTTCTCGAACTGCACCAAAAAATTGTGAAGAGATCTAGACGCGATAAGTGCTCCCTTATGCGTAACTGGTTTCAAAGGTACTGTATCATCTTCAACTTCATCATCAACATTATTTTCAAGGACAGTAGCCACAATTTATTCTAAGCTCTGGACCTCTAAACATGTATCATTTGCACCCAGGTAATCCAATAGGTTATTACATCCATTTTATTGCGATAGCTGAAATTATTAATCATGAACTCTAGTTTATGAATGTCGTTTTATTAATCATGAACTCAAGTTTATGAATGTCGTTTTCACAAGTGAGTTCATCTAAATTCCTTGAGACTTCATCCCCTGAGCGAATTTTGCGGTGTCGAAAACAATTTGCTATTATCTCTTGCTGAGCATTAACTGTCCAAGCCGAGACTGCAAGATTGATAGCATCCAAAATATTAATCTTACCTGGATCATTTTGTCCTAACTCATAACCTTCTAAAATCCTACGATAAAATCTCCTACGATAATGCATCTTGAAAGCTCTTATTATTCCAGCATCACAAGGTTGAATTTTTGGTGTCATGTTGGGTGGCAAGAAGAACAACTCAACATTATGTAACCCTTCAATATTTCTTGGATGTACTGGACAATTATCTACCACAAACAAAATTCTTCTACCATGTATTTTTTTATCAAACCAACGGATATATTCATCAAAAAGTACACTTGTCATCCAAGCTCTTTTGTTGGCACGGTAGTGACAATTCAAGCTAGTTGACATTCTTGAAGCAACGTGGCTTTGCATATTTCTAATAATTCATAAAGGGATTTTTTTTCAAAGTCATCCTCATTGCAACAAATAACAACTATTAGTCTTTCTTTGTCTTGTTTTCTTCTTTCAAGTTTCTTCGTAGCAAGAGAATGATCAGCTTATAACCTGTAAAATAAACCAGTTTCATCCATATTAAAAACGTTTTTTATAGGGAACTTATCTTTCCCTTATAGACTCCAATTGCTTCTCCATATCTTGTATATTAATCGAACCACTCTCTCCGAAACGACGAATTTACTTGATACCGTGCCATAGCTTGAATTTCTCAAGCCAACCTTGAGAAAATTTGTGCTCAGAATCTTGTTGAGGATATAGAAGTTTCATTGTATCTCTTGTCTTCTCTAAAATTAGCTCTCCGGTCATATTCACATGATTTTGGTACTGGAGAAACCCCTCATAAACAACCATCTCCATATATGGAAATTTTGCTGGTTTGTTCCGTTTGATATCCCTTCCTTTTTTTAGGTTGGCCGAAAGATACTTAGCCGATCGTTTGAGTGTGTTTGAGATTGTACCTTGACTAACTTTCAAATGAAACTTTTCTTCAAGCCACAACTGCAAATGTTTTTGAGTGCATGTCGAATGATATCTCTTGTACTTTCATAATTCTTTGCGTATTTAATCCGTCATTGTTGATTTCGTGACATCTTTTAGATGAGGAGCTATTGTTGGGTGTGGTTTCAAGAAATTTTCTATCTTGTTTATAAAGTATTTTCTATCTCCATCGTATGTACATATATTGAATGTTTTGAGTAAAAATACAATAAATAATATTTAATTATTAAGAAACAATAAACATTATTTATTAGTTTCATTAATATTATGTACAATGAATTTATGTTTTAGATTCATTCAATTAATACAAAACATGAATTTTTTTAAGATACAATATTTTTTTATGCAATTAAAATTTAACTTCAATCAATTACAAAAATCTTTTTAAATTAATAAATATTAATTTATCAGTTAATTAATATCTTTATAAAATAATAAAAATATCATGATCCAACAATATTAATTTATAGACATTTTACGGTACTTAAATTTTTATACCAGATGTTAATGTCGGCATATCCGAGTACGAACAAAATTATTTTCTTATGACAATCAACTTATTATACAAAGTTCGCATATACTTATTCTTACTTTTTGTTCTTAATGGGTATCTCTTCCATGTAGTTGTGAGAAACTAGACGTAGCCAACTGTGATGCTTTGCGAGGATATATAGGAGCGAGCGTATTGTTTAGAAATTGTTGAGTTGAATACATGCATTAACTTGACGTTGGCGGAGAGAGCGCTTGGAAGGGGAGCTAGTGCTACAGAAGATTACTGAAAGACAACGGCTTACACTAAGTAAAAGGTTTCGTTTCGCCTGTTTTGGTAGAAACACATAATTTTAATGGAATACAAGTGCTAGAAAGGTCTACTGGAGGATCTAAAGGGTTACAACAATTTTGGAGAATCTAAAGGATTACAACAACTTGGATAATAGTATTCTTATTCCATAAGTAAAATAATTATTATGTACAAATTGAGGCACAAACAACAATTAAGATGAACACCAAACGAAAGAAAGAGGGGAGCATTCAGCTACACCACCCAGGTTGCCTGATTATAAATACTAATTGTTGAAGATTGAAGTTGTTTGGTTCAAAGTGAATAAATAAATAGAGAGTAAAAAACCTATGTATGCTACAAGCGGAGCCAGCAATGGACTCCCATGCATACTGCTCATCATCAAAAGGCGGTACCTTTTTCCCTTTTACAGATTAGCAAAAGGCAATTGAATTGGCTGTACACACAGATTCTTACTTCCTTCTCCTAATGTCTTCACTCTCCATTTCCTCCCGTCTACATGAAGTAGCTAAGCGATGACTTCTTTCTTGATCCTCCCTCGCCATATAAATCATTCCATTGCAGCAGCTCACTCATGCTGCCTGACTCTGACGATACGCTTGCACACACCTGCACCACAAATGCATTAGTTGTATATTCATCATCTTTTATGTCTGTGCTTAAACTAATTCCATAAATGAAATGAGCGAGACCTGATCATGGGCATATCTAAAATCCTCCATCTTGAGAGGCCGAATGTCCACACTGCTGTACAATCGAGGTAATGGTTTGTTCTCTGCTGATGCCACCGCTCTCTCCTAAAAAAATAAGAAAAATCAGTGGGAGCAACCTTCCACATTCCTACTATGCTGCACTTCGGAATCCAAAACATTTGCTACAAATTTCCAAGGAAATCCTTAAAAACTAAGCTACTTTTAACACCACATAATGGATCCATCACATTGTTCCAACTTTTATGCCTAATAATAGGACGAGAAATCCATAAAATAAGCTATTATAAAACAAAAATCAAAGTTAACGATTGTTACTAATAACCTTCTTTTCCTTTTCCAATATTTCGCGAATGGGACAATATGCTGCAGTCACGCAAAGATTCTGACAAAATAAACAGCAAAAATATTCAGAATCTCAAAATGGCAAAACTAACATATTAGAGAAATGGAACTGCAGGAAAGAGGGTAAAAGAAAAAACTTCTTACCTTCAAATCACTTCCCGAATAACCATCTGTCATATTTGCCACTGCTTCCAGATCAACATCAGAAGCCAAATCTTCTTTGGCCAGAATGACTTTCAGAATCTTTTCCCTGTTTGATGCATCTGGCAAGTTGACCATCAATCTACAAACCCCATTTGTACAAGTCAACAATGTTGCTATTGCACTAGGTGCAAGGAGAAAAAACAGAGTAATAATATGAGAAAAATAGAAAACCTCCTTGGAAGTCTCCTTATAACAGCCTCATCAAGGTCAAAGGGCCTATTTGTAGCAGCAAGGACCAATACTCGTTCTTTATCTTTCGTACGCAGACCATCCCAGTTCACCATGAACTCATTCTTCATTTTGCGCATAGCCTCATGTTCTCCTGGATTTTCTCGTCTTCCCAACATGCTATCCACCTAAAGCAAAAGGCCAATTGAGGAAATGAACATATTAGAGTGAATTAGAACATCAGACTCTAAAAGCCGCATGGACAAATCCTGAACAGAAATCTTGGCACTCTCATGGTGCATATGCAGTTTGCATTGGAGTACATTCGGCAGAATCACAGAAAATAACACAGATAGGGGACATAAGAAACAACTAGAGAAGCATCAAAATGCTTATTATTTGAACAAACCTCGTCCACAAAAATCACGCTAGGAGTTACTTTGCTAGCCAAAGAGAATACTGCCTTTACATACTTCTCTCCTTCACCAAACCACTACAAAGAAATAAATTTGTTGTTTAACCAGATCCAACATCTAAAAACATAGCGAGGAAAAGCATAATCCAAAAAATAAGCACCTTTGATGTAATGCTAGACATGGAGATGTTTATGAAGTTCGCACCAGCCTCAGTTGCAACAGCTTTTGCCAGCATTGTTTTCCCCGTACCAGGAGGCCCAAAGAGCAATATTCCCTTACAAGGCTGATAAAGAAAGCAAGTGACCATAAATTTATAGTACCTTTAGACATGAAAAACAAGAAATATTAGCAAAGCAATGAATGGATATTAACCTTTGTCAGTTGCCCTTTTCCAAACAATTCAGGCCTCTGAAGAGGAAGCATTACAAGTTCCTTCAAGGTGTCCTTCACAGTTTCTAAGGCTCCTATATCATCAAAAGTAACTCCTATCTCATTTGGAGGAATTACATCTGCTAGAAGCTTCTTCTCGAATTCATTCTCGGTGACAACATCCTGTAAATGGTTTTGACTTAATTTAGTACCAATTAAAATGGCAATCCAAAAAGAAAAGTACATCTTATATCAGGTACAACAACTTTCTAGATACAGCCGGCCAATTTACCTTGAGTATTTTCTTCATGCTCTTGTTTTCACTTTGTATACCCTGTAGAATGCTCAGACCATACCTGATACTGCAAGATAGGATAAAGAAAATAATATCAAGAAAAGATAAATCAAGACTTCCAGGTTAATGATGATGGTGAAATTGATGAATAACCTGTCAGTAGATATCAAAAGTTTCGCATCTCCATTTGAGATTGCAGAACAATTCATAAAGCGGTGGCTTAAAGCCCATCCGACTACTTTCTCAACATCTTTAAAACAGAAATATGACAGTGGCCAAAAGTCAATAACAATACCAGAAAAAGCTAAAATTGTAAACAAGACAGGCAAGATTCGAGATTCAAGAACACTGACTTTCAATAGCAAGTGCCTGATCTTTGATGCAAAGAGTTTCAAGGTCAGGGCAACGTAAACCCACACGACTTAGTACCTGATATTTTTAAGGGTAATAAGTAAATACTTAAAGATTTCATAATTAAAAGTTCAGAACAATGATACATTGAGATTATACTTACCGTACGAATGCTAACAATATTGGCCTGTGCTTTCAGAGTTTCAACATCACGTTCCAACTGTTGCTTCCAATCCAAAAGTAAAGCTTCATCCTGCAAAGTTTCGCCAAACCAGAGGATCAGACATTGAAGGAAAGATACTAACTGTAATTAAATACCAACAAAGTGCAGGTCTTTACCTGAGGTAACTGTATCGTCACTTTGTTAGGGAAAAGCCGAGCGAGCTGTTTCATTGTTTTGGATGTCTCTTTGTTCTTATCACCCAGTCTACCAAAATTATCCTGAAAAAGATAGTATGACCACAATTACAGTTATAATGAACAGCTACCAAGATATCAGCAAGTTTTTTCATTCTGTCTTGCTATAAATCACGTTAATTTATATTATTGAGGTAACTGTAACACAAAAAGAGTACTTACTAGAAATTTTTTATTAATTCTTCAGTTACAGTGGAAATGTCATAACTTAACACTATCATGTACCCAAAAAAAGAAAGAATTCAACAAATTGCCTCAAGGTCTCATACTTGATGACAAAATGTACTGCAACTTTTCAGTACATGCCCAATTTCAGGGATTGACTGAATCTCAAATCAAATCTAACTTACGTTCGTGGATTAATAAGAGCTTGATTTTTGGACAATTGACTGTAGCTTCATTCAAGTACAGTAATATCATGAGAAGGTTTGAGTTTAACCCAATATCGTCCAATTTTACAACCATTTCCTTTTGTATATGACATAAGTGATCCCAATTACTGCACTTAACACAAAAGTGCAATTCTGCCCCTAAGATGCTCAAATAACTGTAACGTCAGAGTTAAACACTACTAACTGCTAGATACCACTAACTGACATGCATGGACACTATAAATCATGTAAATGAAGGCAGAAGAACAGAACCAATTGATTAACTTCTTAGTTTACAGAAGATGGGGCCTATTAGGCTGATTACAAAGTTTAACGTACCGAGAAAGACAAGTCAAGCAAAGCAGTCTGGTTACTTCCAAACTTGGTGAACAAAAGACCACCAGGATGTGACTGCAAAACATCAAAAGGTCATCAAATATGTTAGGGCATTCTGCTACACACCTAACAAACTCTACTTTGAGATAACAAATTTGCATCTAACATCAAGAAACCATAAGATATTACCTTTTCCTTGCGATTGTCCATCTGGGTATGGGAGCCAATCACAATTACCCTGTCCGGCAAATTTTCAAGTTTACTCTTTAAGCCAGAGTAGGTATCTTGATTCCCCACAATGGACTTCTCTATATCTTTGAGAAACAATACCAAAGGAGTGCTTTCACTTTCATTTAAAATAACCTATAAACACCAAAACACTCCAAAATTAGCACCAAAAGATTGGAAAACAAATTACCATTTAAGATTAGTTCCTTTAAAAGGAACAAATACCTCAAAGAGTTCATTGACAGCAAGCCTGTCATCCTCACCACTCGAATTATCCAACTGAAGTGAATTAGCTGTAAAATAACAAAGTAAAATGTGAAATTTGATTACAGAAATAGAATAAACAAAAGAAAAAGTGAAATGTTACCAGCACAGAAGAAAGTGAAATGTTACCAGCACAGAAGAAACCATGATCTTCCTCACAAACACCACCCAGATCAGTGCCTTCAGGTATGGATTTATCAAACCTAACCCCAACTTTTGAGGCTCCATTTCCTTCAAAAGCAAGGACTACCTTACCACAAAAACCAATGCTAGGGCCCCTTCTCAGACAAAAAGGAGAAGTTTTGATTACAAAAAAGCCATGGCAACATGAATTTGCATAAAAGGATGATGCAAAAACTGAAGTATGGGAATAAAAAGAAAGACCTATGTCATATAAATTCATTACATACATGATATGCCACTACAATTTTAGTCAAAACAAACACATTTGAAGACCCCGTTTGAAATATTCATTAATGGGGGTACAACCAAAGTGGTTAAATGCAGAAATAACTTATGAATCAAAAAGAGGAGAACAAACCTCAAAGGCAAGATCCCAGATGGTTTTGCAGCTCCCACAAACTTGACCCTGTCACCTGCAAAATTCGCCATTTAAAAATGCTTTAGCTATTAAGTAGGAATTACTAATGATACCACAAACTGAAAACAATGGTAAAATAAATAAAATACTCAACAGTAACACTGCCAAATTAAAATGCACTAACCTGTTTTAAATATGTACGATTTGGATGATGCGGTAGAAGTTTCCTGCCTTGGTAAAGCCTGAGAGTTCAATGTGGAGCCACCAGTAATGTCTGCCTCAACACTGGAAGTAGGTTTCTTATGGTGTAACACTGCCTGCCCAGCTCGTCTGGTGATTGCAGATGGCCTTTCAGCCCTTGAACTTTCTTTAACAGAATCAGCTTCTCTAACTGCTGAGCCCTGCAAAAATATAATCAAGCCATGAAAGAAGAATACAGAGACACCCTGAGTAAAAGGGATTTGTTTATCCAGAAAATCAAAGTAAGAATGCAAATTTGACAAACAAACATGCCAAACTAGTGTGAAACTTACACCAGGCAACACAAGAGAATCAACAACTAAAAGTCTGGCACCAACATCTTTCGCAAGGGCTTTAGCCAGAGTCTCCTGATAGATTTCCGACCCTGTAAGATAAATTACCATAGGATAGGAAGATATGAGTATCAGTATTAGTGGCATGAAGTACATAAAATAAGGAAGAAAAAAAAAGAACATATTGACAGAAGATTAAGCATACCTGCAGGACCAGAAAGTAATATTCGAGGAGACACAGAAGGAAGATCGCAAGCAAACTTTGCAACTTTGTTATTACATTTTAAATGAACAAATGCAGCAGCTTTCAAAACTTTCTGTGTTGTATCACTGTTAAAAATCTTCATATCAGTAAGTTACGATGAAAATCCTCAAGTCAAGCATAGTGAATAGAAAGACAAGGAAAGGAATAATTACAAATAAGCATGTCTGCACCTTAAATAATATGGAAAATTTTCAAACGAAACATCAATGTTTTCAGGACTAAGAATTCCTTGTCGTATACTATCTTCGTATGCTTGGCGTCGAGTAGACATCAGAATTGCCGAAGGATCAAGATCCTTTAGCAGTTCTTTTATTTCCCTTCGCTCATCAAGTATCTTAGAAATGCTGCTGTTTAAATCAAATTCTGAGGATGAACCAGTAAGAATTCGCAAGAGAGGCCTTAATTCATAGGTATTAGCATGGACCTTTCCAGGTCCAGCCTCCATGGGAGTGTCAAATCCCACACCATCAGCAGCAGCATTTACATTAGCAGCATCCAATAGAATACTTTTCTCCCTTGAAGTAACACCAGTAGGCTCATTGTCACTGGTGTTATCCTTCATGTCGACCTCTGGAACATGATCATCAGATGCACCACCAGAAGCAGGAACCTCAGCATTCTGTTGCCCATCAACACTACTTTTGGCAGGTGGGGGAAGAAGGGATAAATCTTTTCGAAGATTAGACAAAGAAGCTAATATAGATGCTCCAGCATAAGCTGAGCAATCTCCAGATCTAGCCTCAGTATGGATCCTTTTTCTAGGAGCTCCTTGGGCTTCTAAGATGCTTAAGGAGGGAACACTTGGAGCACCTAAGTTATCATTGGTGAGCTGCTGAAAAATCTGTTATATCATTAAGGAACTTATAAGTTATTGTAAAAGCGTAAACCAGCATAAAGAACACAAAGAGAAGAGAAAATCCATCTCTTTTCTTCAAAATCATACCACCAAAAAGGAAAACAAATTTAGGAACCAACGAAAAAGGATACATAAGCATGTTTTCCACAGGGGCTAAACACCACCTCGTCACCTCCAGCCAATATTAAACTTGCATTCTTATGGTACATTTTACCATTCACTTGAACAGATCCTTTGCCCCCAGTGACTTCCAATAAGGCCACAGATGCACCTCCACGCTACAGGTTGACGTCAGCAAGAAAAAAGCATCATTATCAAATGCAATTTTTGTCATGGAAGTGACTTTGGCTAACTCAATAAATCAACAAGGACAAACTTTATAGTATACAAAACTATATAGGTACCTCAATATGTCTCAGTTTACACAAAATACTGCTGATGCCTGGATCATTAAGCCACAAATTGCATTGACGACTTTGACCAATAGTAAAAAGTGTACCACACAATAGCAGATGAGGATTCTGTAATGCAAACAAATGGAACAATAAATTGTTTAACTCCAACAGAAAAAATCATCCAGATTGATACGTTGCTCCAAAACATGGAGGTCGACACTTGTTCGACATCCAATATCAGATACAAGAAACAACGGAAGTAAAGTAATCAACTAGATTAAAACAGAGAAGAGAAAGACATTCATTTGGCTTTGAGCAACCACAGTTATAATCATAATCCTAAAAAAACGGCATGCATCTTAACCTTTCTGTATTTGATGTCACAACAATGAAACTTTAAAGATATAAAGAACATAAAAAAACATGCAATTCCAAAAAGAATTTAAAATTATAAAAGCTTTATCAGCACACACACACACAGGTCAACCACAAAATCATAACGATCACTAACCTCAAAACAGAGAGATGAAACAGGAAACTGCAAAAATGCAAACAAACCCAAAGTATTCATTCATTCTCTCTTAGAAAATCGTATGACTAACTCTTGCCTAGGAAACATTAATTGACCAGACTAGACAGCATTTGAAGCCCCACAACAGAAGCTTCAATGACGATTTCCCATCAATAGTTCAGACTGTCACATGATGCAGACATGAAGGAGACCTCACTAGAAAGCACTTAAATGGCTCATGACACACAATCCAAGGCCATAGGCACCTCCCCAGCAACCTCCAAGCTGCAACAACATCCAGAATATCATGTCTCAATTCAACCTGCATGAAACGGCATCCCGATCACGCAAAGAAGACACCAACGGGCATCAAGTATGCTTTATCTTACTCTCACAATAGACAAGGTATACCCATCTCATCTGGTGTTCCCTAATCCCACACCCCAATTCCAAAATGCTGCTGGTTGTAGATAAGATAAGTTTACCAGTGAAACCTTGCCTTTCTACATTGATCAGAACCCTAACGTTTTGGTTGAAAGAAATTTTCAACGTGGTGTTTTAAGCTTGCTCAGAAGAACTAGCAATCGTGTAAGGGAAGGCTATCTCAATGTCTCTATCAACAAACCTCTACAAAAGCTCCCTAAACATGAACCATAAAAGGCAAACTGTTCAAAACAGAGGTTCATCTCATTCTCACTTCCAGAAATGAGCAAACTAGCAGTAGATGAATCTATGTCGTTTCAACACATTGAACAATAAAGATTCCACATCATAAACTTAAGAAACCAAGCAACTGAGCAAAACAAATTAATCAATCTACCACTAAATTCTACAAATTTGTGAGAAACACAAAAAAGACAAAAGAATAAATTTTGACACGACATTGTGCGCTACGGGCCTGATAACTTATATTGCGAGATAGAAACAGTTAAACAAATTTATATTAATTTGTCCAAAAAGAAAAGCGGCACTTCGCACAGCTTGAAACAACCAAACAACTACCATCTGCATAAAAAGAATAAATTGTTCCTCAAACATACAAGGATCATCAGAGCAAGAGAACTAGTAAAGAAAAAGAAATAAGGCAAACTCCTACCCACCTGGGAGCACTGAGAAAGCAGCTTGCCCCATGCAGCTTTGGTATTCAACTTCACTGTCTTGATTGACCGCTTTTTAAATCGATTCGAACCCGCACCCGCAGCCTTGGATTTCTCTGCATTCACAGCAGTTTCAACTAAAATCCCAAAAGCATTTCAGCCAAAAAAGAAAACAAAAACCCATATAGATCTACCAAGTCAAAATTTTAACGCCAAACACCAAAGAAGGTTAAAATAAGCGAACTTTTATAAAAAAAATCACTGCATGCAACCAAGAACTAGTCTAATATCGCACCTAATGATTGCGGAGCCACCAAGTCCTCGTCCTCGTCCTCGGCTTCAACAACCAGCGGAGATTTGTCTAAGTCAGCAAGAACAGGATTTTCAACAACAGTAGCTTGTAGATCAGAGGCCACCAACTCAGATTCCTTCGCGGGACTGATAATTTCCACCGGCGGCACCGG
Organism: Erythroxylum echinodendron; assembly: GCA_027575705.1. NCBI lineage: Eukaryota > Viridiplantae > Streptophyta > Magnoliopsida > Malpighiales > Erythroxylaceae > Erythroxylum > Erythroxylum echinodendron. The sequence goes on from JANZXR010000004.1 coordinate 7,838,653, forward strand.
CGCCGCATCCGTCGACGTCGTCGACGACGCCTCAGTCGTAGCCGCCGCCGTCTACGGTTCAATCAGTCATGCAATCAGAACCAAAAGCCCAAGAAAACCACCAAAAACTAGGCATAAATACGAAAGCACAAACCTTTGATCGTTTGAAGTAGTTCGGCGGAGGAGAACTAGGGGACGAGGAAGAGCGGAGAGGACGCTTGTTGGAGGAGGAGCTCCGTCTGGTTTCGACCATGTTGTTGCCGGCTGTCGTTGGTTTTGGCCAGTGTTTGATGATTGATGTTTCTCTCTCTAGCTCCCTGATCCGACAACAGGAGAAAATAAAAAACAGAAACAAAACCCAAGGTTTGGTTCGGGGCTTGAATGACTAAATGCTTTGGAGGGTTGGTTGGTTGGCTGGTTCTATTTATATAATATAATATCTTCAATTCTCAGGAATAGATTTATAAGTAAATACAGATTAGGAAGTGGACTGTTCGGCTTTGGGCGTAAAAGGCCTATGTGACTTGGAAGTTGGAAGCGTTGAGTCTTTCTCTTTTGTTGGGAATAATTTTAAATTTTGCGTCCGTTGAAATACTAATTTAGTAATTCCTAATATTAAAGTCTTCTATTATTTCTTATTTATGAGAATATTTTTATTCTAAATTTCGGAATCTATAATATAATTGATTTGAAAATAATGTTAAATTATTGTATATCATATCATTGTCATTGTCATTATCAATACCTCACCTAGTTGTAATTCCTTTAAGCCGCAGTACTAAATTAGTATAACATTTGGTCATCGTGCTAATCAAAAGAATCCTCGGATATCTCAACTTGAAGGTTGAAAAGACAAACACAACGAGAGAGAAAAGAGAAAAAAAAAAGGAGATTGTCTAATTTAACGAAGAAAAATATACAAGATGCATTTTTGGTGCAGCTGAAAGATTGAAGTTTTGTTAACTAAGCCATATTAGAAAGGGAAGATGCTGGAATTGACAACTACTACTGAATTCGAAAGGGCACGCAAAAAAGCTAAGTTGGATATTTATCAAATGTTAGAGATATGCGGTTTTTTTCTTTTTGTTAGTTTAAGAGAGGTCCTAGGAGGGTTATAATTATAAAAAAGTGTCTTTAAACTATTCACACTTATATTAATCTTTACTTACATCAGGTCAGTCTGTAAAAGATAAAGTACTGGCCAATAGAACTTTTCATTTTTAAGACCCGAACTCGAGATCTCTAATTAAAAGATGAAAGTATTAAATCACTTATACCAATTATGTTTAGTTGATATACAGCTTTTAAAAAAAAAAGGAAATTGCCTAATTTAACGAAGAAAAATATGCGAGATGCATTTTTCGTGCAACTAAAAGACTGAAGTTTTGTTAGCAAGGAAGATTAAGCCATATTAGAAAGGGGAAATTACAACGCGGAATGACCTCAATGGTATAAACTTCTCACTTTAGGCTCTCTCTTTTAGGAAGTCTTAAGTTCGAGTTATATAAAAGGAGGAAAAATGGAAAATTTTCTTATCGATGATCCTCTAGCTTTTTTGGGCAAAGCTTCCTGATTGGAGCAATTACGGATACCTCGCTTCTAGTGACAGTGTGAGAGTTGAAGCTACTAGAGAATCTAAGAGCTATTAAGAACCTGATACTGAATAGAGTCAGCGATTAATCAGCAGTTGACCAATTAAGTATGTGACAATTCTTTATGTGTAGAAATATACAGGCTATATAAAAATTTGAAAGATTTTGAAGTTCCAAATTTACATCTTTTTGAGAAACCAAATGTGAAAAAAAAAAAATGCTGGAATTGACAACTACTACCGAATTGGACAGGGCACGCAAAAATGGATATTTATCAAATGTTAGCAGATATGCGGCTTTTAAAGCACTACAAGTGAGACTCGATTCCTGATGAGTCAAACCTGTCAAGTTCAAGCCCCAAATTGGACTCATCGCCAAACTTGTTTCTTAACCATTTCCGTGTATTGTAATTTTGACCCAACATGCATCTCATGTTTCAACATCTAATATCTGAAAAAGTCTAATAAATGACTATTAACATTTGAGGTATATAATTAAATATTAACTTTTTCTTGTATATATAATTAGGTGTTCATTTAATTATGAAGATAAACATTAAAACTTGGTTGCTTTTGAAAGAGAATAAGAGTTGTATTATCACGTAAAATTACCATTTTGTAAAATTTTTAAATTTTTTTTGTATTGAAAATTAGGATTTTAAATTATCATTTTGTAAAATTTAGTATTTTCAAATATATTAAATGTTAGTGAAAATATATTTTATTTACTATTGTTTATAAAAACTACTTTTAGGAGTCCAAAAATCAAGCCTATATTAAAAGCATATTTTAATTAATTGAACAACATTTTCATAACTATAATTTAAAAGAAAACAATAATATGGCTAATACGTTTCTTTATACTTTTAAAAGGTTTTTTTTATTTTGCATTTTGAATTATGATCTGAAAAAATTTTATTATAAAATAATAATTTGTCCAGTTTACCTTTTTATTTAATTTATCATTTTTTAAATCGGAAAATTTATGTCTCTCTTTTCAAAGTTATGCATATATTGATCGCTTATATGATTATTTTATCAAATATTTTAAGTTAATCATGCCTAATTTTACGTGACTGTGTACATTCAGAGACCAACAAATTTGCTTTTACTCACAACACTTCTACTTGTAACAGATTTTTAACAACAATATCAAGCATAGTCTAAACTGCTGTAAAAGGCACATGCACTCTAAATAGATATCTGTGTTGGGGAAATAAATCATGATTGAATCATGGGTGTAGCGGAATAATAAATTGTTATGGTTTCCAATTGAATCTCAATGATTGAATACTTAAAAGTACTTGAATTATAAAATATAAAATTGTACGTAATTTGATATTTCTTTTAAAATCATTGTAAAACTTGTTTAATATGTCAACCACGAGCTTTACACACATCCAACCTCCAATAGCATTCACATAATGATAAAAACACTCAACTATTTGAGAGGAATTAATAAGAGTGTTAGCTTCCTCATGCTTATTCTTATATATAGAAAAAAACATTATTTAATTTTTAAAAAAATTAAATAAATCAATTATAATTAAAATCAAACTTTAATTATAATTAATTTAATTTTAATAAAGTCAAATATCACATATTTGATCCCTAAAATTTCTCAAAGTTTATAATTAAGTTCAACTTAATTGAAATTGAATTTTCTCTTTTAAAATACTCTTTATATGTGACCCACTAAGTTCTTAATATATTGACAATTATTATAAATTATAATTCTAATTTATGATTAGAATTAGATAAATTAAAACTTCTTTTAATTTATCTTTAATTTTCTAATTAAACAATTTATAATTATATAATAATATTAACGTTCAACAATATTTCATGACCACTCAGATATCAGGAATATCAAAGTGATTTTACTTAATATGTTCATGCATGGTTATAATGTATAATTGAATTCTTTCGTGATCTAATGTTTTAATTGGACATAATATGGATATAATGTCTAATCTTTTGAATCTAATCATATTCGTTCTTGCTAATTAGTAATTGATTTATTGATATTTGAAAATACCTTTTCAAATGTCAATTCACTATGATCAAAGAATTCTTTAAACCATTACTAATAAAAAACAGTAGAATATTCTCTTTAATTACTTTAAAGTGACAAATTCTTTATTGACTTAACTATCTCAATATACCGACTTAATTACCCTAAATGTGATAGGTCATAAGTAACATTAAAACACAATAATTCTCACATAAAATACTTTGGTAATCTTAAGTTTACGGATTAGTTATACGACCATTATAATGAGAAAATCCAAAGACACATGAGTAATATTCCACTTGGAATCCTCATAATTTGGTTAGTTTAGTAAACTTATTCTCTAATAAGCACTAGCACATTAGTTTAAATATCTTCAAACTTTAATTTATGAGATCAATTTCTTTCTTCATAAGAAAGAAACATAACTTGTGCTAGTTTTACTATTTCATTAATATCCCATCTTAATGAAACTACAATTAGGAACAATTTGAAAATAATACATGAGTACAAATTGAATCTCATAATTATAATGTCTTCATAATTTCAATTACAAGGTAATTATTCCAGGGATTTTATCTTTAGTATTAAACATCAAATGTAATATTACATGAAGGTAAAGGATGCATTTATTAATTAAATAATAATGTCATACATAAAATTGTAACCAACCAATTAGTTGCAAGGTATAAACTAACAATCTTTCAATTGCACTAAAGCCAATCACTTACGTATCTAATACCATATTCTTCCATATGATGATCATGTCTTAAGACAATGACTTAGTGAGAGGATCTGCAAGATTCTCTTCGTTGAGAACTCGCTCCAGTGTTATGTCTTTTTGCTCCATTATCTCCCTGATTAAATGAAACTTCTTGAATACATGTTTAGAACATTAATAAGACCTTAGTTTCTTTACCTGTACAATAATACCATTGTTGTCACAATACAATACTATAGGCTTAACATTGTTAGGAACCGCTCCAAGTTCAGTGAAGAATTTGATCCAAGCCGCTTCCTTTGTTACCTCTAACACTAAAATGTAATCTGCCTTAGTTGTAGAATCTACAATAGTTGGTTGTTTGGAATTTTTCCAACTTACCACACCACCATTCATAGTGAAGATGCACCCTAAATTTGATTTACTATTATCTAGATATGATTAAAAACTAGCATCTAAATACCCTTGAATTCTCAGTTTAGCTCCTTTATAAACCAAGAAAACATCTTTAATCTTCTTAAATACTTTAAGATGTTTTTCACAGTCGTTTAATCACACTCACCTAGATTGGCTTAAAACATGCTCGTTATGCTCAAAGTATAATAGACATCTAGACTAGTGCATAACATTGCATACATGATTGATCCAACTACCAAAGCATATGGAACATAATGCATTTTATCTCTCTCTTATTATGTCTTAGGACACATACTCTGTGAGAGAGAAATCTCATACTACATAAGTAAGAATCCCCACTTGAATTTCTTCATGCTAAACCTCTTTAACACTTTATGTATGTGGATTGGGATAACCCAAACAACCTCTTTGATCTATCTCTATAGATCTTTATTCCTAGAATATAGGTTGCATCTTTCATATCCTTTATGGAGAAGTCCTTGGATAACCAAATTTTTATAGACTGGAGCATTGGTATGTTGTTTCCAATTAGCAATATGGCATTCACATATAGCGCTAGGAAAATGATTGTACTCCTAATAACCTTCTTATAGACACATGGTTTATCCACATTTTTAATAAAATCAAAATCTTTGATTGTCTCATCAAAATAGATATTCCAACTCTGTAACGCCTACTTAAGTTCATAAATCGACTTTTGCAACTTGCATACTTGATTAAGAAATCTCTTAGATTCAAAACTCTTATGTTGTGTAATATACACATCCTTGAGCAAATATTCATTGAGAAATGTTGTTTTGACATTCATCTACCATATTTCATAATCATGATATGCAGCTATAGCCAATAAGATCCCTAGGGATTTAAGCATAGCTACTGATAAAAAGGTTTCATCAAAATTAACTCCTTATTTTTGTTTGTAACCTTTAGCCAATAACCTTGCTTTATACATATGTACATTACCATTCATGTCAGTTTTTCTCTTAAAAACCTACATGCATCTAATAGGTACAATACCATCAGGTACATCCACCTAAGTTCATACTTGGTTAATGTACATAGATTTCATTTCAAATCTCATTGTTTCATGTTATTTTAAAGAATCAATGTCAGATATTGTTTCTTTAAAAGTAGTAGGCTCATTGTTGGCACCCGAACTTTTTCTTGATGAATAAGTATGATTTAAATTAATTATGAGGTCTTTATGGATTTATGTTGTGGAGTTAATTATTATGTTAATGTTAGTAAGATTTTATGACATAGGTTAATTGAATTAAAGTATTAAGGTAGTAAGATTGCATAAATGACATTTTGGGGAGATCACTTAATGATAAAAGATGCAAGGCATATAAGGAAGGGTAGGAATGACTTTTACCACTCATTAAGGGCAAAATTAGAAAAAGAAAAGTGTTGTCTTGATTTTAAGAAGGACAAAATGAAATTGAGGGAGAGAAAGAGCAGAAAAACATAAGAAAGAAAGAGAAATGAGAGAGAGAGTCGGCAATTAGAGAGAAAAAGAAGAAGAAAGGTTAGGGT
>JANZXR010000004.1:7848800-7859492 GCA_027575705.1 Erythroxylum echinodendron
ACTAAGAATTATAAGAAGGAGTTAAGAAGTACTGGAGTGAAGTGTATCTTCTGTGTTACTGTTCACGTGCATCTTCTGTCCCAATGTTGAACCCTCAAGAGATAGAATCGACCTTCGAGGTCTTCATGGAAGTTAAGAAGCTTGAAAATATATTTCCAACCATATAAAGGATATCTCAAACCGATTCCCCTAGAGAAAGATATGACTCCCGAAAGATATCGTCTGTGTTTCTCAGACTTCGTCTGTGACACTATTCACACTATCGTCTGGGTTTCACTTATATCTTATGTCTCATTGTTGATCCCTCAGAAGATAGAGTTGATCTTGGAGTCTTCAGGGAGGTTGTAGACCTTGGAATTATCTTTCAAACTATATGGAGAATACCCCGAACCAATTACACTAGAGAAAGTTATGAAGATTGTAATATATCGTCTGTGTTACTGTTCACAGACTTCGAAATAGACAGAAATGAGGAGATAGAAATGAGACGAAGGGAAGCCGAAAATGAGATGCAAGCAATGAGACTAATAAAGGGGGAGTTTTGAGAGGATAATCCAAAAGTGATCAAGGAGTTATCTCTGGAAGATAACTTACGTAGTAAGATTTTCGGTATGCATGAAAGTAACAAGTATGGTATTAGAGGAAACCTGAATAATCATGTATGAGGAGTTAGGTTCCAAAATCAGGGCCCGATAGATTATTAGTATCAGAGCGAATGAGTAAGCATGAGTGGGATTCTGACAACCGGGGTCTCACAGATATGATATCAGAGCAAGTAAGCAAGTCCGAGTTAGGCTCGGGAAACCAGGTCTAACAGTTGTAGTATCATAGCATGAATAAGCAAGTAGGAATTAGACTCCGTAAGCAGGGTCCGATAATATTTTATATTGATTCTTATTTATTCAAAATATCGTATTTAATCATAAATTGTTATAAATTTTACAATTAAGTCCAACTTGATTAAAATATCTTTACTCTCTTCAAGTCATTCATTATGTGAGACTCATTAGGTTCTTAAATATGTCGACAATGATTATAAATTCTAATTCTAATTCTAATTCATAATTAGAATTAGAAAAATTAAAACTTCTTTTAATTTATCTTTAATTCTTCAATTAAATAATTTATAATCATATATCAAGATTAACGTCTAGTAACACATTATAACCATCAAAATATTTAGGAATGTCAATGTGGTTTTGAGCTAATTTTATCGTACATGATTTTTTCGTATAATTAAATCCTTTCATTATACAATGTTTCGATTAAACATTGAGCATATAATTAATGTTTACTATATTTTAAGTCCAATCATATTAGTTCTCTACCATTATCTATTGATTCAATTAAGTACATTTGTAAACTATTTACAAAACGTTATTCCCCTTTGATCAAAGATTTCCCGAATCAATACTAATCGAGAACAAGAGAATATTCTCCCTAATTGCTTTAGGGTAATAAATCATATCTTAATCATTCAACTACCTCCATGTAGTTCATGTTACATCCAATGACTATTGACTGAAATACTTATGATTAGAATAGGTCATAAGTAGTATCAAAACAAAGCAATCCCTATACAAAATAACTTTGGAGACTTGAAGTCCAAAGATCACTTATACAATCATCACAATGATAATTTACATTAACATGCAAGTAATGTTTCAAATAGATTTCTCATATAGTTTCAGTTCAGTTAACTTGTTCTCTAATAAGCTCCTGTGCGTTTGCTTAAGTATTTCCATACTTTAGTCTGTAAGATCGACTACTTCCTTCGAAAGGAAAAACAAAATGCTTGCTAGTCTTTTTATGTTTTATCAATATCCATTCTTAATAGAACTATAACTAGGAATAGTTTAAGGATAATACATAAATGCAGTATGAATCTAATAACTATAATCTCACTATAATATGTTTGTAATGTACAATTATCCTATGGACTTTTTCATATACATCTAAACATGTACAAGATAAAAGATGTCTTTAAATATTTTTTCACTAAACTGCAGCCAAACAATTTTCTATAGGGTATAGAACAACAATCTCCTAGCTGCACTAAACCAATTACTTAAGTATCTTATATCATATCGCCATATAATTATCATGCTACTATTATGACAGCGGCTTATCGAGAAAATTTTATAAAATTCTTTATAGTGAGCACTTGCTTAAATCTTACAACTTTCGTCTTAATTATCATCATAATTAAGAAAAAACTACCTAAATACATCCTTGGATCTTTGATAAGACCTTATCTCCTTTTACCTGCTTAATGGTTCTAATGTTCCACAGTACATTACTATCTAAAACAATGCAAGAAATTATATCAAGTTCATTAAAGAACTTATTGATTCAATTAATTATTTCAATTAAATAAAAAATGTATTATGGCTTAATTACCAACCATTTCTACATTGAAACCTTCCAATCTTGAATGATATTATTATAAGTCAAATAAAACTTAACTGTGATTTACTTATAACATAAATATCCTTATCTCTTTGAACTCAAATATTAACTCTTACATAGAATAATGGATATTTTTAATACTTCACAAGTATCTGATATCTCAAATACTAAACTTTATTGTCATTGTACTTAGACTTAGAATAAACTTTATTGTCTATGTACTTGGACTTAGAATAGGTGAACAACTTATAATGTACTCTATAGACCTAATTCTCATAATTAAGTTATTACCTTTTCATATCCAACAAGAGTTTTTTTAGACAATTATATTTTCAATGATTGAAATTAAAATTGTTGTTCTCTATTAGCAATATGCCTTTACATGCTCTCACTGGAGAGGACAACTGTACTCCCAATAACCTTCTTATAGACATGAAATTCATAACCATTTCTAAAATGATAAATTCATAATCATTTCCAAAACAAACTCTTCAAATTTATTATAAAAGTGAATTTTTCAATGTCTCATAGCCTTTAAACTATACATCAAATGTATCAACAGAGGCACTAGTTCTAATTAGAAGTACTATCATAAGATTTGAACTTGTCAAATTTCATCTTACTCCCATTACATATCTTGAGAACCATTCTTCTACAAGTATACATTTAAACAAACAATTTATTCAATAGGTGTGTAAGAGTATATCTAACCTTTTGTATATATCATAATCTTTTATTATCCAATTTAGTTATAAACATAATGGATAATGTATGCTGCAACCAAGCATCACATCCGTGAATTATTAACCTTGACTCTTTCCAAAACTTAGAATTCCATATCTGATACAAAATCTTGTTAATTGATTCAACTGGAACTATTGAAGGTAAGTCATTGTACTAGGCATAACTATAGGAAAAATAATATTGCATAATACAATATCTCTTATTGTATTTTCCCCTTATATAAATCCAAAACTTTATAGAATTTTATTGTGAAAGTATTTGCTATAGAATCTCATTCCCTATAGGTAATAAAAAATTTAAACTCAACAAATCAGTATCATAGAAATGTTTCAACATTCTCAATGCTTAATTTCTACTTAAAATTTAAACAATTTGAAGTTTTCAAAATTTTAAATCAACATTTCACTTTATTATATATAAATATATCATAAAAAGTCATTAATAACATAATGAAACATAAATATCATCCTTTTATGAATTGTTATTTCATCCAATACATCACATATATAAATTTAACGATTCAGTACCATCATAATTTTTTTAAAGGTTGATTTGATTATTCTTCAACTTAACAATTTCAAACAATTCATAATCAAAAGGATAGATATATCCTTGTATGATTCTCGTTATGTTGATTTAACCAATATGGCATAAAAGGATAGTCTCAATTATCCTGCCTTTTATTCTTGGCACTTATGTTAAGTATAAATCTCCTTTGATTCAACACATATAAACTATTTGTACAATATTGGATCAACTAATTTTACTTAAAAATCTATTTCTTATCATACTTTGGATATTATAATAATGTTGAGTATAAATTTAGTATTAAATACTCATATGTAAGAACTGGCAATACATATGATATTTATCGTATCTCGTATAGGCAAGAAAATTCATGCAATAATTTTTGTTCTTATTACAAATATTATGATACTATAACAAATGCCTTTGATTGATGTCCATGTTTATGCTTTTAATAGGCTAAATTAAGTGGAATAATTCCAACAAGGTATTATACTTTTAGGTCTACTCTATCTAACCTCTTGCATCTTGTTATTATATTGTTGACATGCATCTTGCATATTGTCATCAAATTTTATGAGAGAATAATCAACTTAAAATGTCATTATATTTTGTTATCTATATGCTTTTGACATAGCTCTAAAACTTTTTCAACAAATCCTTAATAAGGATTATAGCAAAATTGCATAATAGGCATACAATTTTCCTTTCTAACTTTGAGAACTCTTCTTAAACATAATCGTATGCCCAAGAAATTTGGTTCACGAACTCTTAGTATCAACTATACTAAACAAGGTAAATTTTACTTGGAATAAAATATATATGTAAAAAAGTAATTAATTATATGCCATGACTACCAAATGAGATTAGGAATTTAATCATTTATTTCGACACTCCTACTATTTTACTTGAAATAATAGCCCTCACTACTATTTTGACAGATTACTCTAATCTTACTAGTGGGTTAGGATATCATTTAATTATAGTTGATCTTAAGTTTGCTTAACAAACCAACCAAACTTAAATTAGGTAGATAATAAGTTTATCAATTACATCTCATGTGACTTTTAAATTTGTTAGGTGACAGCTATTGCCAAAACATATCTTATATGTTATTCCCAACCCTAATTCTAAATTTATATGAACATGAGTTTGCTTATTCAAATCACATAAATTTAGTTTAAGTAGAACCCACTGTCATAAGACTAAACATACTCAGGTTAAATTGTCCTTGAGTATGCTTAGCAAGCCTAAAAATAAACATAACTCTAGTTTATTCTTATGACAATGGAAGGAAACAATCACATTCTCAAAGTATAATTAATATTTTAACAAAGGGTTTAATTTTATTTGTCTCATCAAATATAAAATTGCATTTAAATTATCACACATATAAAACATAAAATTTAACATGTGTCCAATATGGGTATATGAATAAAATAAAGTATACAATTTATGCACTCATAATCAAATTAGATGCATAATATCAAAGTTCGTTTGATTCAAGTTATTGACCTTTATAATATAAAATAATATTTCCAACACCTTGGTGTTAAGTAAGTTTTATATATAATAAAACTCTCAATATCTACAAGTATACAGATTGTAGACTTGTAGTATCGAAAGGTGTGATCCTAGGAGAAATATATAAAACCTAACTTTGTCTAAGGGAATAAAGTATAATTTGAGTGAAATAATGACTAAAGTTTAAATCAATCAAATAAATAATGAATATCAAATGAGCTGTAAAAATTAAGGATGATTAAGTCTGAATGCATAGGATTTATTCTTTCATTATTTTGTTTGCCTAATTGTTCCGTACCTGTTGTGGATATTAGGCTCATTAATCACTGAGCCTATGGCTCTTTATGCACATTTCTGAGCTTTAAACCCTTTTTAAAATGGCCATTCCGATCACAAACCCGTTTATCTGATCATGCATATCATGCAATGAAATACATGAATTCGCATATCACACTTTCAATAGCTTTCATTCATTTCAAACATAGTCACTTTTCATATTCATCGGACATAAGTCTGGTATTCAACAATTTTGTTGAGAACACATACGGGCCCTATTTGATTGGTGGGAAAGTAAAGTAAATTTGGAATCTAATTCTTTGGATCTATGGAAAGTAAAGATATTAACATATTTGGATACTTATAATAATTCTGAAAGGAAAGTTGAGTGGATTCTTATTACAGTGTTTGGTATGCAACAGTATTTCATGGAATGTAATTTAATTTGACTTGTATTTCCAATTATATCCCTACAAACTAAAGCCACTTGTTTCTCCACTATTTCTCACATCATAAATAGCATGATATTGTTTTTTCAATAATTTACAACAAGATTATAGCGTCTTCACCTTTTCCATTTTTACTTCTCTTTTGTCTTCACTCTTCAGTTTTTCCCATCCACCATCCCTCTCGCTTCTCAACCGCTTGTCCTTTCTCATTTTCTTTCTCTTTTCTACTAGACCCAACCTGCTGTTTACTTTGTCTTCAATTTTTCTTCTCATTCCTACAATTTTGTCAAATCCTGAACTTGGGTTTTACCAATTTCAATCTCTTGGGATCGATAACATATACTAGCGGAGTTTCATATCTTTCATCACTATCATTGCTGCTATAGGATTGTCTCGTTTCATCAAGTTGCTAACAATTACATCCTTTTTGCTACTTTACTACAAGCTAGTTCATCAAGATGGTTTTTTATTTTAGTAATATGATTACTTCCAATCAAGGCATTCAGAGTACAAAAACACCATAATTTAGTATAAAGTGCTACTGATTGAAAAAAATTAGCAAAAGAAACTTAAAGATTATTGATTGAAACTTAAGAGTTATCGTAGAATTGAGAGAGAAGGAAGGGTTGAATTGGTTAATGTATTTTTTATATTAAATTCCTGAGGAAAGTAATTTAAATACCAAGGGAGTGATGGGATTTAAAATCCAGATAAAAAGCCGGGAAAGTAGATTAGGAAAGTTTTTACTTTCCCAACTACTCAAAAAAATGAACCATACTTGATGATATAATTTTTAGGAAAAAGATTACTTTCCTAAGCAAGAATTAATGCCAACAAAACAATGTCATATTTCTTTCATATTCACATACAATCAGAACACTTCTAATGCATTCCCAAATATCAAACTCCTCGGACCATTAATGTCCGGAATTATCAATCATATCAATCACATTTTAATAACTGAAATTTAAACAGCAATAAATAAATCCTAGTAAGAATCATCTAGGTTGACTTAATGCATGCTTTAGATTACGCTATTGCCTGGATGATCCAGCAATGTCTGGATGTTGTCGCTCGATTTGCACTTCTATTTCATGTAATACACATATTTATACACATTAATATTTTACACAATCACAAAAGCATTCAATCATACATACATACATACATACATATATATATATATATATATCTGTGTGTGTGTGTGTGTGTGTGTGTGTGTGTGTGTGTGTGTGTGTGTCATATATAATGCATGCTCAATTTGACTATTCCCAGGCATGTACTCTTAAATAATAAATCTTGATCACTCAAACATTATATTTGTATATGTCTAGTTTAAACTTAGGTTTTCACCTTAAAGTAACTTGATTATTCTAAGTTCATTAACCAATCATTCGACCAACTTATTCAACATCCAATTAGGTTCATTTCAAGCCTCATTTAAGTCTAACTACACCACAAGAAAGTACCTTAGCATCAGTTGTTTCAAACATCACTTAAAAGACAATATTTAACTCTTTAAGCTAGCCCGCAATCATGGTGAACCTTCCCATGATCGTGACAGAAGCTTGTGCCATAGGCCATGATCGTGGGGACTAGGTGTAGCACCTCTTTAGTGTAGGGTATACATCAGGACACGCGGAGGTCATTCCGATACATATTCTACAATAAGGGTGAGGTACGTTCGATCACTATACTAACTTCACGTGGCATCATATCATTATTCATTATAAAGCATCATAAGAAAACCACAATATTTTAAAAACTAACTCTTTTCTCATTTCATTTCATAAACACCCGATTGTCTATATTGTATTTTTCAACAATTCCCATACGTACATCGTCAAAAACTAATACAAAAGTACTACATGAAAGAGGGAAATACACATAGTCTATCTGATCTGCCCAAAAATCTCAGCTAACCTAACTTTGAGCCATGACTTCTCTTGCCAAAATCACGTAGAGCCTCTCACTCGATAGAGTCGTCTCTCGGTCTTGAAAAGACCACGTTGCAATTTTCATTTGTTTTGCGAACTCAATGAGGTAACCATCATCGATGGTTCACTCAATTCATGCATCACATTATTTCACGTAACATATAATCACATTGGATCACATACACTTAATCATTCATGTCACATTGTACATTTAACACTTTATACTCATTCAAATCATGCCTTAGCAATGCACATGAGACTCACTTTCTTTCTTATTGTTGTGACCGAGTGCCTATCATAGACTTATACAAATATCGGCCCACAGGGCTCAATCAGACAGAATCACGGAGCTTAGCTCTACGTGCCAAATCAGAAAAATCATGGAGTAAAGCTCTACATGGAAGCACTTCATAATGGCAACTCAAGTCACAACGCCTTTACCTGAGCATGCATTTTATGAAATGCAATAATTTCTGAATATCTCATATATCATAATCTTATATGAATGTTCAGACGAAATTTAAGAGTCATCAGACCTAAGTAAGGCATTCAACTTTCGTTGAGAATCAAATGACAAATTCATATTAGATGCATATTTATTTCATCTCATTCAGATGCAAGTGGCACTTTAATATCTCAAACCAACATTAAAGTCATCGGACCTCCATGTCCGGAATCAACATTCAAGCCACATTCATTCAATTATTTTTAATAGACTTTAAACAACCAGAAATTAAGTGAGACCGTTTGGGTTACTCACAAGTTACTCCCAAAGCTAATGCCTAGAAGTGCCGACAACATTTGGAAGTCGAAGTTTCAATTGTTCCTCTATAACAAAATAATACACACATATATCACAATCTGCACAATTATGCATGTTCATTAATGCACATATATGGAATGAATTATATACAATGCATGTTCATGAAAATCCCGAGTATCCTACCATTAATACACAATCAAATATCAAAACTCACTTAACTAGCATTGTCCGTAGGGTTTATACCTCAACAACCCATTTTAATCCAATTTCATAACCTAAGGAGCCTTTTCATATTTTTCTCCAAACTCTGACTTTCGAGTCTACTGTTCACGTTTAGTCAGAGAGTGTAATTTATATAATTTGGTCATATAAGCAGAAGGTAGAAGAAGCAAAAGTAGAAAAAACAGAAGCAGGCAAATATTCAAAACACAGATGATGGCTAAAGGCAGACGAAATATCAAAGGCAGACGAAGTGAAACACAGACGGAAGAAGAAGACAGACGATACGTTAAAAGATAGACGAAGTGTCTAAAGGTAGACAAAATCTCAAAGACAGACGAAGTGAAACAAAGACGGAAGCAAAAGAAAGACGATACATCAAAAGATAGATGAAGTGTCTAAAGGTAGACGAAATCTCAAAGACAGACAAAGTGAAGCACAGACAGATGGAAAAGAAAAAAGGAAGCAAAAGACAGATGATAGACAAAGGCAGATGAAGCAAAACATAGACGAAGGAAAGTCAACCAATGACGATAAGAAATACAGACGCTAGGTGGTCATTACAAACGATAGAATAGTCAACCAAAGACGATAAAACATAGACGCTAAATGGTCAACACAGACTATAGAATAGTCAACCACAGACGATAAAACACAGACGCTAAGTGGTCAACTCAGTCGATAGAATAGTTAACCACAGACGATAAAACATAGACGCTAAGTGATCAATACAGACGAAGGAAAGGTTAACCAAAGACGATAAAACACAGATTCTAAGTCTTTACAGACGAAACGTCTATACTCCTGGGCATCTTTAAGTCTTCATCAGCTCTCATATAAACTCCTAAGTATTCATACATGCTCAGTAAAGAAACAGAGCATATCACCTTTCCATATCTAACTCTCTACACTAATCATATACATCATTTTATTTCTAATTCAACTCCAAGAACCATTTCACAACACCTGATCACTAATAATCCATCAAAACTCAAATAACACCATATCCCTAAATTTTCATCCCTTTATCACAATGTTCAAAAATATAATGATATATAAATGACATGCTCATGCAAATGACCGTAACCCATCAGATTTATTTCAAAATTTCCAATTCTAAAGAATTTATTCACTACCTTCTTGTTGAAAAACTCCAAGATTGTTAAGTCATTAAATTGCACTTATTTTGGACTTAATTATCTTTAATGTGTTGAAATAATTATCCGAAATTAATGGAATTATCTTATAATTGTTTACAGATGATTTTCAAAACCTTAAAGACAAAATTGAATCAAAAAATGCAAAAGAATGAAGAAAATTCGAAATTCCTAATTTGACAACAATTCTGTGACTAAGCGTGGGCACGCCTAAGGATGGAATAAATCTACAGATCACTTTTCAAAAGTCAAAATCGAGATTCTAAAAATCTTTGAAGATTATATTTCCATCTTTCAAAGGGATTGACTACCTAAAATTGGGGGATACAATATCGAAAGAGAATCAAGGAAAGATAAGGGAAAAAACATGCATAAAAGAGAGAGGATTGTGGTTCACGGAAGGAAGACTAGGTTTATGATAGATTTTCGTTTCTGCATCTTTTCTTTTCCAGTTTTTATGTTTGTCTGCACTTCTTCCTTTAGTATTTTTCGTATTTTTCAGTAAAGGACTAGGTATGGAGACTTTATACTTTGTTATTTCTTTTGTTTTCAATTCTATTATGAGTAGCTAAACTTATTGTCTTGGTTAAGGGGATTCGTGTTATCCGCCACTATGTGTGAGATGTTCAATAAAGTTTATGTTGTTAATGAACATTGAATATCTTCCAATCTACTCTTTCTAATTGAAT
>JANZXR010000004.1:7859592-7873170 GCA_027575705.1 Erythroxylum echinodendron
TTGTTTATAGTTGAGTTAATGAGCCATAAGAAATTTTCCAATCAATAAAGTTAAATGATTTCAATTATTTTATAAATGTTGCATTTATTGCTTCTGGAATGATTAAGGTATTTGTTATATGTTAGTACATGAATCTTGATGATGATGTATGAAATAATGATGAAAATTGTATTTGAAAAATATCATGCTTATGGAAATCATGTTTTTGAAATGTGCCTTTTAGGCAAGATGTTTACAAGATGTGAAATTCATGTTTGTGTAGGTTTATGGTGGTCCATTCAAGAATGTCACGTGCACGTTGACCATGTTAAAAGCTTCTCTCGCCTGCCCACTAATAGCATAGAGCTCCTTCACAGACTCCCTCATGTTTTCGGAGATTCACAAGAACTCCCTCAAGTTTATCGGAGATTCGCAAGAACTCCCTCGTGTATATGGATTACCCAAATCATTTTGTGTGCTTAAGTTGTTTATGATTTGTTGACAAGTTTTATGAATACATGACTTATGTTGATTATGATATGTTTGACAAGCTTGAGAATTTGGGAAATATATGTTTTATGGTTGCAAAGCATTTTACTGCGAAAATGGATATTTTCAATGATTTTGGCTTGTTTCTCCGCTATAAACTTGTTACCCATAAGCTTGTAAGCTCACCTCCATTCCTCCCCATCTTCAAGTGATTAGCAAGAGATCGAGTAAGAGAGAGTCAAGGCATCACTCCAAATCTGAATGTTTTTGTTTTTAAGTTAGCGTAGGAATATTCAAGGCTTTAGCCCTACTTCAAGTATCAATCATATGTATATTTTGGATTTTTGGATTATGAAACCAATGATGTATTGGGGTCTTGAAATGCCCATTTAAGCTTTATAAAACTCTTTTCTTTTGAAGATTAATGAAATACATGTATGTTTTGCTCATGATTTTCTAAGCTTCCGCATTGTATTTTCAAGCATCTATAGGGATAAAATTTGTATTATGAATTCAGGGGAAAATCTATATTAATCTAGGATGGTTTAGACAATGTTGTCTTCTTGAAAGTTGTTGTTTATCCTCTTAGCTTTCCAATGATACATAGTTTGTAAATTTTGGAGATCGGACTTGAAAGTTATGATTATTACAAGTTAGTGATGCTACATAGGATGTATGCAGGACATTTTACAACTTTTCTATTTTGATCTAATAGAATGAGAGAATGTGATGTCTTAAGGGGAAGAATTAGTGTGATGAGTTATAGAGGAAATGAAGTGATAAAAGGAGTTGAATATGTGTTGAATTCTTAAAGAATGCTTTGACATGATCAATAATTGAGGATGAATGTGTTTAAGTACGAATGATGTTTTGTTGGTTATGATCAATGATCTTGTATGATGTGTTTTGTGGATGTTTTAAATTAAATGGAGGTGTAAATGATGAGGAAATTGAGTTAGGAATGATAGGATATGCATGAGAGGTGTTAGATATGATTGAAGAGTTAGAAGTCTTGAATTTGACCCGTAAATGTCCGTTGGGCAGACTTCATGTCCGCTAGGCAGGCCTCCTCGGATATTCTAGTGTTTGTGCTTAATTCATATCCCTTTGGATGGACTTCATGTCCGCTAGGCAAACCTTCTCGGGTTTGTTTGTGTCCCAGCTCAGTTCATGTCCGTTTGAAGGGACATATGTCTGTTAAGCGAACCTTCTCGGGACATTTTTTAAAATGTGCAAATTTTTGACCCTATAAATGAAAAAATCTATCTTTGGGATCTTCACAGAAGTTGTAGAAATAGAATTTGTCTTCGAAACCGTACTTAAATGGTCTCAATCTGACATCCCTAGTGAAAGTTACGCTTTTTGTCCCAAATCATGTACATTTTATAAGTTGTGGGCTTATCATTGCTTATCTATGATACATTTAGGCTTGAATAGAACTTGGAATATACTTAGTTGGTTATCAAAATAAGAGATAAATCGAGTGATATGTTTAGGGTGATGATTGAGGATATGAACATAAGAATGAATTGTCGTTTAACAAGCTCTCAATTATGAATGTCAGGATTTTGTAAGAACCCTTAAGAGTGTTGTGCTCACGTCTCATGACTCTAAACGTTGGGCTCTGAAAACGGGGTCCAACACTCATTATGTATAAGTGATACATTATCCTTCCCCTTTTTAGTATGTAGATTTAATCTAATGGTGGGATGACATATCCTACTAATGTATCGCACGCTATGTGTCTCTTGAACTCTCATTTGTAAATCTTATGTATCAACTTAAGGTTCTTGTTCCATTTGGATATGAATTTATGGTTTTTAAACTTCTCTAAGTTCTACCTCACTTCCACTACTTTCCTTGGGAATAAATTCTCTTTCTAGGAATATAGTATATCATGAGACAAACACCTTTTACTCAAAAGGATGGTAAAATTATATCTGATACTCTCTTTTGGATATCCCACAAATTTGCATTTATCTTTAGATATTGCACGCTTCACATAAGCATCACATCCCCAAGTCTCTAAGTGTGATAACCTTGGTCTACTACCAATCATATCTCATATAGTGTCTTGTAAATTAATTTAGATGGAACTATATGTAGAACGTAAGTAGTAGTTTCAAGGGCATATCCTTAAAAGGAGATAAGAAGGACTGCTTGACTCATTATAGAATGTACCATATCTAATAGAGTACGATTTTTCCTCTCAGATACTCCATTATACTGTGCAATTCTTGGAAGAGTCCATTGTAAGAGAATCTCATTCTCTTTTAAGTAATCAAGAAAATTGTGGTTCAAGTATTCACCACCTCACTCTGACCCAAGTGTCTTAATACTTTTACAAGTTTGTTTCTTAACCTCAAGTATAGATTCTTGAAACTTTTTAAATAATTCAAATTTTTGTTTTACTAAGTACACATAACCATATCTAGAATGATCATTTGTAAACATCATAAAATATGATAATCCATCTCTAGCACAAGTAGACATAGGGCCAAATACATGTGAATGTATTAGCTCTAATAACTCATTGGCATGTTTTCCCTTTCCACTAAAGGGTAGTTTGGTCATCTCTTCTAATAAACATGATTCATGATCAAAAGGATCCAAATATCTTTTTTTTTAATGTAACTTTGTGATTATATTTTTATTGATATGACCTAACCTACAATGCTATAAATAAGATGGATTTAGATCACTTAACTTCATTTTCTTGCTATTTATGTTAAGGATTAACCTTTCAAGATAATTTATACAAACCATTTGTTAGTAATTCAAATCCATAATAAACGCATCTTTATAAAAAAGAACCACTCTTATTTTTAATAATAAAAACAAATCCATTCAAATATAAATAAAAAATAGAAATGATGTTTCTAGTAACAACTAGAACATAATAACAATTATTTAGTTCTAGTTTAAGGCTAGAAGGCAAAGATATAATACAAGTTCCTACAGCTAATATTACAACTCTTGCTCCATTCCTAACTAGCATGTCTACTTCACCTGTCCTCAATTATCTACTCCTTGTTAATATCTATATATTATTACAAATATGAGAACCACATCTAGTATCTAATACCCAAGAATATATAGTAGAAGTAGAAAGATTGATTTCAATTATACACATACCTAAAGAAATAGCTTCCTTAAACTTCTTATCTTTTAGGGTAGAAAGATAAGTTGAATAGTTCCTCTTCAAGTGTTTATTAACTCTACAATGAAAACATGTGCCCTTGTCATTGCTCTTCTTGTTGACACCATCTTTTGGTTTTGTTACTATAACAGAAGCCTTCTTTCTTATTATTATTCTTCTTGGAGCCCTTTTTTTTTGCTCTTAAAAAAATCCTCAACAAGAACATGACTAAGTTCCTTCTTAAACCACCCCTTTACAGTATCGAGCATATTCAATAGTTCAAGTAATGTCGTATCCTTTTGATTTATATGGAAGTTGATAACGAATTGTGAAAAGTTCGAACTAAAAGACTATAACACCAAAATCAATGCTCAACTCATAATCTATGACAAAACTTAATTAGCCTAATTTTTCAATATAATAAATCATCTTTAGCATATGTAGGTTCACTAAAGATCCTTCTGTCATCTGGAATTGTAATAATGCTTTAGAGAATTGATACCTCTCCACCTATTTTGTGAACCAAACAACATCATCAATATAAGTTGATATCTCTCCCAAACCTCATTAGTCGCATCTGAACTGAACTCTGGTGAAACAGAAATGTCAAGAACATACAACGCCTTTTCTTGTTTGAGAACAATTCTCAAGTTGGGAAACTAATTCAAAAAGTTAGATCCAGTTAGCTTATTAGCATCCATGATGTTTCTCAATGTCATATTAGTACTCATCTTCTTTTGATAACTGAAAGACATAAAAGAGAAAGTATTAGTTTGTACCATAAAATCAAATAAAAAGACTTTAATAAATATTTGATTACTCTTAGTATTTTATTCAAAATAATAGCCCTCACTAATAATTTAAGAATTTATTAAATAATTTCTTAGTGGGTTAGGATCTCATTCAAAAATAGTTGATCATGAGTTTGCTAACAAACCAACTAAATATAATTAGGTAGATAACAACTTTATCAATCACATTTTATGTGGTTGCTAGATTAATTAGGTGACAACTCTGCCAAAATATATCTTATATATTATTTTTAGCCCTATCTCTAAATCTATATGATCATGAGTTTGCTTATTCAAATCATACAAATTTAGTTAAGTATGATCTATTAATTTAAGATAAAACATATTTGGGTTAAAGAGGCCTTGAGTTTACTAAATAAGCCTTACAATAAACAGAACTATGATTTTATTCTTAAATAATGGAAGGTAACTATTATATTCTTAACATGAACTTAATATTTAATTGAGGATTTATCATTTCAAAAAAATTTTAGTCTCATCAAAATAATATAATCAAATTATATTAATAATTTACAACCAAATATAATTATGAAAGAAATCATTAAAAACCTTTTCTTGTTTCCATTTTATTGATTTGATAACTGGTTTAATTTAATAATTCAATTTCTCGAAAAATTAAAGTAAATTCTATACTATTCCTAATAATGATACCCTTTGAAAACAATTTTCAAACATTTAGATAAATGTTTTTTTCAATTTAGTAGGAATTTAAACCAATTTAATGTCATTTAATTTAATTTAATTTAAATTAAGGCTTAAATCATATAAAAAATCAAAAAAATGTGGAGACTGTGATGCACGCACCAATAGCATCTGTTGCAGACACATAAAGACACATGCCCCATCGTTTTCCAAAATCAGGGTTTCTAGTTATGCTATTGTTGCCTCCTCTGCATCTATACCGTGTCTTCCTGTCTGCAAGGCTATATTGGAGTTGCACCATCACTTCCGTCCACCTTTGGGTGTGGGCGAGTAGTACCCTTAACAATAGTGACAATTGCCACTAGTGATAGAGGGCGTTTAATCCCTCAAGAGCGACGATTCGCCACAAGTGAAAAAATGCCAATTATTCCACCAAAAACAATATCCTCATTTGTTCTAGGTTGGCATGCAAAGTCTATATTTTTCCAAAACAAAAACAACCAGAAGAAACAAAAGAGGAACATGTATGATCCATTTTTTCTTAATTATTCAGAACTTCATCACAGACACACAAGCAACAATCCAAATTCCAGGTTTCAGATTTTAGATTTCCAAAGCAGAGAACATAGAAAGGAGATGCGGCATAAATTTTTTTCACAAGATAGATCAAAAAACAATTAAATAATTAACCTTAATTCAATAACAACAAGATTTCTGCCCTTAATTTTTTTCAAATCAATAACAATTAAGCAATTAATTCAAGTTAAACAATTAAAGGAGACTCTAATGCTACTATTGGAAAACCAACTATGATCGAATTATGAACACAACAGAAAAATAATTTTTTTAGGGTTTTCAATCGGATCCCAATAATTGAATAACTTGAAAAATACTTGAATCATAAAATATAAAACTACACCTGATTCGATATTCTTATTGAAATCCTCTCAAAACTTTTTCGATATGTCAATTATAAGATGTTCATGTGTCCAAACTCTAATAGTATCTACAAAGCAGTCCAAGCACACTCAACTCTTTAAGAGGAATTAGCATGAGTGTTCCTTTATGCTTATTCCTATATATAGAAAAAACATTATGGTTTTAATTTTTATTAAAATTAAATACATCAACTATAATTAAAGTCAAATTCTAATTCTAATTAATTTAATTTTAATAAAATCAAATTTCTCATAGTTGATCCCTAAAATTTCTCAAAATTTATAATTAAGTCTAATTTAATTGAAATTGATTTTTCTCTTTTAAACTGCTCTTTATGGGTGACCCATTAAGTTTTTAATATATTGATATTAATTACAAATTCTAATTCTAATTCATAATTAGAATTAGATAAATTAATGCTCCTTTTAATTTATCTTTAATTCTCCATTAAACAATTTATAATCATTGATCAAGATTGACATCTAGCAACATGTCATGACCACCCAAATATCAGGATTGTTAAAGTGGTTTAACTTAACATGTCCATGGATGGTTATAATGTATAATTTAATCATTTGATCATCTAATGTTTCAACTGGACAGAGTATGGATATAATGACTCTTTTGAATCCAATCATATTCATTCTTGCTAATTAGTAATTGATATAAAATTGACATTTGAAAACACTTTTTTAAATGTTAATTCACTCTTGCTAGAAAATTCCTTAAACCACTACTAATCAAGAACCATTTAACATTCTCTCTAATTATTTTAAAGTGAAGAATCTTTTATTGCTTACTCTACTATCTTCATATGGTTCATACTATACCTAAGTACTACCAACTGAATCACCCTAAATAAGATAAGTCATAATTAGTATCAAAACATAATAAGTCTCATATGAGATACTTTAGTAAGCTCAAATTTAAGGATTAATTGTACAATTATCATAATGAGGAAAATTTGTTGACACATAAGTACTATTGCATTTGAAATCCTCGCTAGTTCAGTGAACATATTTTCTAATAAGCACTTACACATCAGTTTAAGTATCTCTATACTTTAATTTACGAGAATAATTACTTTTTTCATAAGAAAGAAACATAACATGTGCTATTTTTGCCATTTAATTAATATTCTATCTTGATGAAACTATAACTAGGAACAATTTGAAAATAATGCCAGGTATGTCAAAATGGTTTAACTTAACATGTCCATGGATAGTTATGATGTATAATTTAATCATTTTGTCATCTAATGTATGGATGTAGTGATTCTTTTCAATCCAATCATATTCGTTCTTGCTAATTAATAATTGATTTAAAATTGATATTTGAAAACATCTTTTCAAATGTCAATTCACTCTTGCTAGGGAATTCCTTAAATCACTACTAATCAAGAATAGTTTAACATTATCTCTAATTACTTTAGAATGAAGAATCTTTTATTGCTTACTCGACTATCTTCATATGGATCATACTATCTCCAGGTACTACCAATTGAATTACCCTAAACATGATAAGTCATAAGTAGTATTAAAACATAGTAATTCTCAAATGAGATACTTTAGTAAGCTCAAATTTAAGGATTAATTTTACAACCATCATAATGAGGAAATTTTTTTTACACATAATTACTATTCCATTTGGAATCCTTGTTAGTTCAGTAAATATATTTTCTAATAAGTACTTACACATCAGTTTAAATATCTCTATACTTTAATTTATTATAATAACTACTTTTTTCATCAGAAAGAAACATAACATTACTAGTTTTACCGTTTCATCAATATTCTATCTTGATGAAACTATAACTAAGAACAATTTGAGAATAATATATAAATATAAATTGAATCTCATATTTATGATCTCATTGTGATTTCAATAACACATTAATTATTCCAAGACTTTTACCTTTAGTAGTAAATATAAAATGCAATTAGCATAAAGATAAGAATGTCTTTATAATTAAATAATAATGTTATGTATAAAATTGTAATCAACGGATTGGCTACAAGTGCATAAACAAGCAATCTATGCATTAATTATATTTTAAGTGAACATGGCAAAATGCTAGTTACAACTTACAAGCTTTGCTTTTCCTATTGAAGCTAAGTGATATAAAGCTTGTATTTGGAGGATAACGGATCAACTATTTTTTAGCTGATTAAAGTGTTTCAACTGTTTGACCTTTTCAAACAGCTAAAATTTTTGTTTGGTAAGAAGATGAATAGTTAGCGGATTTATCCCAAACCGTTGAATTTGGAAAAGCTACACAATAGCAGCATTTTGAGTAGCGTTTTCGTTATGAGCAACTGAAATATCAATTATACCCTTTTAAATAAACAAAGCCTAATTGCAAGCCTTGAGTGCATGATTGCTACTCCTGAATATTTTTCTTTTTCTTTTTAATTTTAATTTTAATAAAATTAATAATAACATAATTTTAATTATAGTTATAATTTAATTTAATTTAATTTTTTATTAAAGTAATAATTAAATTGAAAATTTAAATTAATTTTTCATTAAAATAATATTAGTATAATTAAAATTAAAATAAAAAATAAAAAAGCCTACACACAAATGACAAATTCATACCTTTATAATTTTTTTAAAAAAGCATGCCCTCATAAGTCATTTTACACATCAACAGTTAATACTAAACAACTAATTTTACTAAACATCTCTAACAAATAGCTAATGCAATCCGCTGGTCAAATCAGCTGATATAATCAGCTATCAACTATCAGTTAACAGTTAAATACAACCAGTTGATTGTTAACTAGGGTCAAAAGTTAATTTTTATATAATTTGATTAACACATGATGTCACAATATTGAAAGGCACGCATTAAAGCAATGATCTGTCAGTTTCCTGAATAACCTAAAGATTTTATTAAAAAAAAAGGTTGAAAGTAGATAATGCATTGTTTCTTTATGAAAATGTCGTCTTCAGTATAGTTTCCGGTTTTCTTCCCTCCTTTTTTTTTCTCTTAAGCGAGGCAACTCTTTAGGGCCATCTTTTTTTCACCAGGGCCATACGTTTTTGCTTTCTGGTACGCGATATCAACCACTTGATTTTTGTCTCTCCCAGCAAATATTTTGATGCAACTCGTGCATGAGTTGTGTTGGTTCTGGCATTCTCATCGTACATCAACTAGCCTGCCAAAAGCTAATACAACTTGAACACATTCACTTTCCCTGCACTACCTTATCTAGAAAGATTAGCCACTCTAAACAACAATCAAAGCACCCCCAACTCCTCAAAGGAAACAGGGAGGAGACAAGTGTTTCACGGTCTCCAGTTTTGGTGGTCTTAGGTTCGAATAATGCTCTCTAATACACTTTTATAAAATTTCTGATCAATTCGGCTCGTCACTCCAAAAAATTGCGGTTGCTATTGTCTGTAACAAATAAGTTATTAACCTTAATCTTCGAAGGCTATTACATTATTATGTTTAATTTTATACAGTAATTTACTTTACTTGTTTTAACTATTAATCTATTGACTTAAAATATTGATTAATTGAAGTGAGAGCAAATTGACCAAATATAATTTAAACGAAATCAGGATCAAACTGAAGCAAGTTGCACATTCTAGTCGGCCGGGCTTAATATTCATGGGCAACCAAATCAAAGCGACCACGTAAAGTGAAATTGCTGACATCAATGCCCGTGACCTTGAAGGTTCGGAACCTATTAAAAGAAATTGTTTTGTTTCTGTTACCCACAGTAACGACACCGCATATGGTGAACCCGTAGTCTTTAGAAAAACAAATCCGCAATCGCGTAAGGGACATGTGGGGTCTAATCTAAAGGCACAAACGATTATTCGCTTATTTGGAACTGGAAGGATTTATACAATCGCATGTGGAGACGAAAAAGGCAATGAACTGAGGCCAAATCATGTGGATGTGTCTGGTTGGGTTTGAATCATTGACATGCAAACGTGGGTCTACGTAAAAAGATCTAAAAAGTTGAAGGTTGGCTACGCTGGCTGTTGTCGTTGTTGATGCACTGTTGTTGTTCCAACTAATCGATAGGAAGTCCCATGATTGCCTGCAGCTAGGTCTTGCCATTTTAGGTTACGGCCATGGGCTTATGAGGCCCTTTCTCGTATGAACCCAAATGGGTATCCGCTCTTGTTTCATGAGTACCTGCTCAATATCTGCCGTGGCGGCCTCAGTTATGACTGTTTTGTAACCTTTGTTTTCTAATACCAGAAAGGATTTAGATCTGATCCTGTGAGAAAATGGGAAGTGTTCTAATTTTCGAACATGACCATAAAAGATAAAATTTTCTTTTGCTGAAAAATACCTTAAAGATAGGGTTGGCTGGGTGAACGTGCAACCTGATAAATGACAATGATATTGGATTTGACGGAATTTCCAAGAGTTGATTCAATCCAATCCACTCTTCATGCAACGAATGGATTTGGGTCCATTAGAATGAATTTGAGTTTTCGGCTATTGGACCATTCTTTTAGGGGTTTTTATGTTTGTTTCTTCTTTCTAATAATATAATGTAATTAACTCTGCAGAGAATCATGGCAAGGCACATTGACATTGAGCAACTTTTGCTTTAACTCTCTCCAAGAGTTTTTTAATATAATGGTTGAGTCGAGGAGGTATACAATTTTCATGACATTGAATAATTTAGAGAAAGAAGCAAAATTATTCTTTTTAATTATTTATATCAAGTATGTAAAATTCTCATATTAATTAGAAGTAATAAAAATTAAAATGGTCTATATACAAAAATGACTTATTAAGACACCAATTAATAATCCTTAGTTTAAAAACATTGCAGTTGAAGTATTATAGTAACAAGGCAATTTCTCATTGACGTGTGAATAGTAATTTTGAAAAGGGGTTAACAAAAAATATAGCAACCGTGCATATCATACGAAAATTAAGAAAAGTATTAATAAAAACATAAACTACTATGTGTAGATGATTACAGAAAAGTTGTGGATATTTGGATTGAGCAGCAAATGGTAGCCAGACATTAGAGATGAGGAACATGAGGAAGCAGCTCGCAACACGTACGGGCCGGAAAACAACCAAGCTTGCTCGTCCCACCCCATTCCCTTGCTCAGTCCTCAAAGTCATCCTCCAAACGCAGTCAAATGATATTTGTTCTTGTCACAACCCTCCTCTCATAACATGATCAAAAGAGGAAATTGGGGTCGCAGTATTCATCCTCCCAATAATTGAAAAAACACAGAAAAAAACACTTCAATTTCTATACCTAAAACAAATGAAAACGCACGTGTATTACGAATATTAATAGGTTATATGAAAGACTGCACACTTGAGAACTTGGGTAGAAACCGCATCTAATCGACCCATCCTATCCATGGCTTTGTTTGTTAGCTGATTGAAATAGTTTATAGCATGCATATTTAGAGGGTGCGGTTAAAGGTTGATCGCGAAGGCTTCAATGGCTATAGTCAGATTGCTAGTAGATTTTATTTGACAAAAGAAAATGCACAAGAGGAGGGGAGAAGAACGTAGGAGTGGAAGCAGAAGGATAAGATAAAAGGCTTAGAAAGCACAACCTATATTACAATGTCACCCATCTATTAGTTACCAGTTGTCAACCCATGTCATGTATCTATAAATGTTTCAAGGAATTTAATGGAATTCGATGTCCAGAACTTTGGTCCTTGATTTTGTTATATGTATAATATTTATTGTAAATTTTTAAAAATGAAGACCCATTTATAAAATAACAATATTATTTAAAAGGAATTACATGTCTATATGTTTTATGTTAAATAAACCTCTTTTTTGTTTATTTAAAAGGTTGAATTGATTAGATTGTGATAAGATAACTTCAATTCTTTAAATCAAACATAATGCTAAAAATAACTCATATTTCATTTGGATTCTTTAAATCAATTTACTAAAAAAAGAAAAGGTTTTAGAGTTATTTTTTATACTAATAAACTTTTAGATACAGGATATGCTAACTAGATGTGGAAGAGAGTAACAACTCTTTTAAGGAATACAATTAAAAAGATCTTGGTTGTTTTTAAAGGGCCTAAGGGTATTAAGATGAAGTCTTGCTAGTAGAATCAAGATATATAAAAAATGTTAAGATAAAAAAGGGTGTCAATAAAGCCCTGTTGGATAGTACCACAGATATAGAGAAAGCAGTTAATAGAAAAAGTTACAAACTAATAAAGAAAGAGGTGATGATGCCACAGATATAAAGTGAGTAGTTAATAGAAAAAGTTACAAACTAATAAAGAAAGAGGTGATGAAGATAAAGTTACAAACTAATAAAGAAAGAGGTGATGAAGATAATCTCATAAGCTAAAAAGCAAAGCTTACGAGAAATTATACCAACGGTTAAAAATAAAGATATATTTAAGTTGGCGAGAGTTAAGGAATAGAAAACGAGAGACTTAGATCAAGTTTATTGTATAAAAGATGAAACAAGAAAACTGCTCGTGACTGAAAATGACATTAAGAGAAGATGACAAAGATACTTCTATAACCTTTTTAATGAAAGCGTATAAGATAACATCTCTTTAGATGATCGTAGCACATTTGAGGGTTATCGTAACTTTACCTGTTGCTATCAGATTACAAAGGAAGAAACTAAAAGAGCTTTTGAGGAAAATGAAGAGTGGAAGGGCAATAAGACCTTATGAGATTCCCAAAAAGATGTAGAAGAGCTTAGGCAAAAAAGGTCTTGCTTGACTAGCTAAGCTTTTTAATACGATCCTTAGGTCTACCAAAATATCGGATAAGCGAAGGCTTAGTATGCTAATTGCTCTATACAAAAATAAAGGGGGCATCTAGAGCTGTAACAATTATAGAGACATTAAATTACTTAGTCATACCATGAAATTATGAGAGAAGGTGATTAAGAAGAGAGTGACAAAGGATACTTTTATCTCGGAGAATCAGTTTGAATTTATATTATGAAGGCACACAAAAGAAGCTTTATATCGCCTAAGAAGATTAATTGAATACTACAGGGAAAAATAACATAACCTATAAATGGTTTTATTGACTTAGAAAAGGCGCATGACAAGGTACCTAATGAAATCATGCGAAAGTGTTTAGAAATCAAAGGAGTTTCTATGACCTATATACGAGTTATTAGGGATATGTATAAAGATGTTTAAGACTAGAATAATGACGATAGGAGGAGATATTAGTGTTTTTTCTATCGATATTGAGCTATAACAAGACTCCTCATTGAGTCCGTTTTTGTTTGCAATAGTAATGGATGAGCTTACCAAGAATATCCAAGAGGATGTGCCTTAGTGTATGTTATTTGTTGATGAAATTGGTTTAGTGGATGAGATGAAAGATGATGTCAATGTCAAGCTAGAACTTTGGAATGATACGTTAGAGTTAAAGAGCTTTAAATTAAGCAAGACTAAGATTGACTACTTAGAGTGTAACTTTTCGTGTCATAGCGTGACTTTCGAAGTGAAGATAAAGATTGGTTCAAAAGTTATACTACAGAAAGGGTGTTGTAGTTATCTAAGATCTATCATCTAAAGTAATAGAGAGATTGATAAAGGCATAGTTCACTATATCAGATCGGAGTAGTCAAA
>JANZXR010000004.1:7873270-7886228 GCA_027575705.1 Erythroxylum echinodendron
TATCTAAGATCTATCATCTAAAGTAATAGAGAGATTGATAAAGGCATAGTTCACTATATCAGATCGGAGTAGTCAAACCGAAAAGTGTGACACGAGTTTTATGTGACAAGAAGATATCACTCAAGCTCAAAGTTAAATTATATCGTTTAACAATTAGGCTGACCATGCTCTATAGGATAGAATGTTGACCCATCAAGCATATGTATAGTCATAAGTTAATAGTGATTGAGATAAAGATGCTTTATTGAATGTGCTCTCTTACTAGATGAGATAAGATCAAGAATATACTAGTAAGAGACAAATTAAAAGTGATTAATATTAATGAAAATTTAAGAGAAACAAGCTTACATAGTTCAAGCATGTTAAGAGAAGACATCTTGACGCTTCAGTAAGAAGGTAAGAGAAGATTGTACTTAGAGACTGTAAGAAGAAAAAAGGAAGACGTAAGAAGAATTGAGAAGAGGTTATTAAGAATGATATGACTATGTTGGAACTTATCAAGGACATTAACTTTCAATAGAAAACTTTAGCATACTAAGATACAGGTAAAGGATCTCACATAAAGAGGTTTTTTTTTTTTAGGTCTTTTAAACGTTCACTTTCGAGTCTTGTATCTTGTATTTAACCTAAACATTTAATATGTTGTACTACCCTCTTAATTATTTAGCCTAATCATTTTTTTACTTTGTCTAAATATTTTCTTGTAATGATTTGTTTGATTTATTTATTTACTCTTCTTGTTTTTTTGTGTTTTTTATTTAGTTATTTTATCTTTTATTTTTATTCTTTACCTTGTTATATATTTATTGTAACATTTATTTTGTTTTTATTTTTATTTTTATTTATACATTATTATTATTATCTTTTTTATGCCTATTTTATTTTTTTATTATATATATATATATAACCTATCTACAAGTTAAGAATAAAGATGCGTATTGTTAGATCTCTTCAAATTTTGCATACCAATGAGACTGGCCCTGAATTGTTACTGTCGTTGTTATAATAAATTTTTAGATATATATATATACTAAATAAATAAATCAACAATTGAATTAATATTGAGATGAACTAGAATTATTTACCCCTTTAATACATATCTTGGGCAGGCACTGTCACTGATGGTTGCAGTTTGGAACGTGTTCAGTAGACGGTGAAGTTAGAAATGAAATTAATTATATTTTATTTGAATACGTTGCAATTAAGTTATCTGTCGTAAGATATTTTTTAATAAAAAACAAATAAGTTGATATTTCACAAAATATAAACATCAAAAGGCCTAAAGCCCAGTTGCTTCATATTTGATAAACCCATGCGGCTCAACTACTGAAGGCTTAAATAACACATTACCTTATCTCTTCCTTTGCTTCTCCGTCTCTCTTTCTCTCCCTCTTTCGCTCTGTTCACAAGCTTTTGGTATCAGAAACCCAATCCAATTGCCAACTTCTCTGAGCCAATCAAACCCCAACAAAACCCTAGTAGTATTTCAATTCCAGCTGTAGTTATATTCTTGCTCGATAATATCAACTGCTTTGTTGTTTAAAGACCGGAACTTTGATATCAATGGACTACTCCATGGCCCCTGCATCAGAAGCTGCTATGAATCTGCCAGGTTCTCCTAATTCTTCTTCTCTTTATCCTTCTAGTGATCCAGTTGTTGATAATTCTATAAAAATCCATGGTTTTGAGGTTGATGGTAGTAAGAATGAGACGAGTCGTGGTAGTAGCGATGGTGCGTTTGTAAGTGGTGAGAAGGAGTTTGAAGCGGCGTCGGAGATGCCAGTTGTTCAGGGAAAACCCATTGGAGGGGGTGAAAAAGATACCCCTTTCTTTGATACTGCGGAGTTTTCGGTACCAAAGAGTGAGGATCACTTGTTGAAAGTAGGCGACGTAGGGAAAGATGACGACAAAGTTGTGGGAGCGTTGAAGGATGCAGCTTTGAATGTGGATGGATTGGTTGTTGATCAGGGTACGGGAATAAAGGTTGTTGGGGCTGCAAGTTCTGTTGAGAAAAATGGAACCTTGGTTGTGCCTAGTGAACAAGAGGTGGTTGAGAAGGAAGTGAAGGAGATAGCAGACAATAGTCCGAGTGAAGTGGTGCCAGAGAAGTTGACTGGAGATAAGAAAGTGTTAAAGGATGGAGAGGCTGTTGATGGTCCGGTGTTAGTCACAGCGAATAAAGTTGTGCGTAGCGAAGGTGGAAATTTGGAGTCTAAGACTTTAAAACCAGGAAGTGATGAGCTGGTTGAGACCAAAGGTGTGAAATTGACCAGTGGGGGAGATTCAGTTGTAGAGGCTGTTCATATTGATTTATTGGGCTCAGGAGCTGCCGTTGTCGGAGATGTGGAGGAAAGTAAGGATGTTGAAAGTAAAGGAGAGGCAGCTTCCACTGATGAGAATGTTGCTGTGGACAATGGTCTTGACAAGATTAGCCATAATGCTAAAGTGGAATCCATTTTCAGTGCTGAATCCAAAATGGATGTAGTAACTGAGAATAAAGCTGCAGAAGTGGATCCCAGTGAAGGGGTTGGTGCTCCACATGTGGAGCCTAATGGAGGAAATGGTTTCCCTGAAGTAGAACTCGATGGAATTTCTGGAAATGCCGGAGGTGATGTTGGAAATTCCTGGGATATTTCAGAAATTCAAGTTGGCAGTGGTGAAGGTGGACATGTAGGTGCTACAGACAGAAAAGAGTATGTAGAGACAGAAGGCGAGCCAGAAACTGATACAGAATCAAAACAAATTGATCCTGCTATTAAGACTGTTCCGGCTAATGAAAAATTAGAGGGTGGGGATGGAGATGGTAATGCAACTTCTCAGGCTGTGGGAACATATGTTGCTCATGGTGGGGAACATTTGGAAGATGACCAAACCCAAGTGGATGCCGTACCTAGAGAGCTGGAAAATGAGGTCACTGATAAATCTGTCTTTCCTGAATATCGTGAAGGTAAAATGGAAGATGAAGATGAAGGTGAAGAAAAGCATAGTCCAGATGGAGATGGTGAAATTGAGGGCTCAGCTACAGATGGGGAAACTGAAGGCATGATATTTGGAAGCTCTGAAGCTGCCAAAAAATTATTGGAGGAGTTGGAGAGGGGATCAGGTTCTTACTCTGGTGGAGATAGTTCTCATGATCAATCGCAAAGATTTGATGGCCAAATTGTCACAGATTCAGATGAGGAGGCTGACACCGATGACGAAGGGGATGGAAAGGAGCCATTTGATTCTGCTGCCTTGGCTGCTCTATTGAAAGCGGCAACAGGTGCAGGGTCAGATGGTGGAACAATCACTGTAACATCTCAAGATGGGTCAAGGCTTTTCTCTGTTGAGCGGCCAGCGGGTTTGGGATCATCACTTCGATCTGTGAAACCGGCCCCACGTTCAAACCGGCCCAATCTTTTCTCTCCTTCTGTTGGAACACCTGGTGCTGATTCAGATGCCAACCTGAGTGACGAAGAAAAGAAGAAATTGGAAAAGTTACAAGAGCTGAGGGTGAAATTTTTGAGGCTTGTTCACAGATTAGGCTATTCTCCAGAAGAAACAGTAGCAGCACAGGTTCTATACCGCTTGGCTCTTCTTGCGGGAAGGCAAACAAATCAACTGTTTAGCCTTGATGTGGCAAAGACAAAAGCTTTGCAACTTGAGGCAGAAGGCAATGATGATTTGGATTTTTCCTTGAACTTATTAGTCCTTGGAAAGACAGGAGTTGGTAAGAGTGCTACCATAAATTCTATTTTTGGTGAGGAAAAGACACCTGTCCATGCATTTGGTCTTGCCACTACTTCCATTAAGGAAATCAATGGCACAGTGGATGGAGTTAAGATCAAGGTAATTGATAGCCCAGGTCTGAAGTGTTCTGGTTATGAGCAAGGCTTAAACCGGAAGGTCTTGTCTTCTGTAAAGAGATTTATAAAGAGTTGTCCCCCTGATATTGTGCTTTACGTTGATCGGCTTGACACTCAAACCAGGGATCTTAATGATCTGCCACTATTAAGATCTATTACTAGTAATCTTGGTTCTTCAATATGGCGAAATGCCATAGTCACTCTAACCCATGGTGCTTCCGCTCCTCCAGATGGTCCATCCGGCTCCCCGTTAAGTTATGAGGTGTTTGTTGCTCAACGTTCACATCTTGTTCAGCAATCTATTGGACAAGCTGTGGGAGATTTGCGCCTTATGAATCCAAGTTTGATGAATCCTGTATCTCTTGTAGAGAATCATCCTTCTTGCCGCAAGAATAGAGATGGTCAAAAAGTACTCCCTAATGGTCAAACTTGGAGATCTCAGTTGCTGTTGTTGTGCTACTCTATGAAGATTTTATCTGAAGCAAGCTCTTTATCCAAACCACAAGATGCTTTTGACCACAGGAAACTTTTTGGCTTCCGTACTCGTTCACCACCTCTTCCATACCTGCTGTCTTGGCTGTTACAGTCTCGTACATATCCCAAGCTTGCTACTGATCAGGGGGCTGACAATGTTGACTCTGACATCGACTTAGGTGATTTGTCTGAATCTGATCAAGAAGAAGAGGAGGACGAATACGACCAACTCCCACCATTCAAGCCTCTCAGGAAAGCACAAATTGCTAAACTTAGCAAGGAGCAGAGAAAAGCTTATTTTGAGGAATATGATTATCGCGTCAAGCTCCTCCAGAAAAAGCAATGGAGTGAAGAGTTGAGAAGAATGAGAGATATGAAAAGGAAAGGAAAGGCTGCTGCAGATGAATTTGGATACACTGGAGAAGATGCAGATCCAGAGAATGAAGGTCCAGCTGCTGTCCCAGTTCCCTTACCTGATATGGTTTTACCACTATCATTCGACAGTGACAATCCAGCTTATAGGTACCGGTTCTTAGAACCAACTTCACAATTCTTGGCGAGGCCAGTTCTTGACAACCATGGTTGGGACCATGATTGTGGGTATGATGGTGTAAACGTAGAACAAAGCTTAGCTGTGGCTAATCAATTTCCAGCTGCGATTACTGTCCAAGTAACCAAGGATAAGAAGGAGTTTAACATCCATTTGGATTCTTCAATTTCCGCCAAACATGGGGAGAATGGATCAAGTATGGCTGGCTTTGACATCCAGAATGTTGGCAAGCAGCTTGCTTATATTGTCAGAGGTGAGACTAAGTTCAAAAATTTAAAAAAAAACAAGACTTCAGCTGGGATTTCTGTTACATTTTTGGGTGAAAACGTGGCGACTGGTGTCAAGCTTGAGGATCAAATTGCAATAGGAAAGCGTCTGGTGTTGGTTGGTAGCACTGGAACTGTGCGGTCTAAGGGTGATTCAGCTTATGGAGCCAATTTGGAAGTGCGCTTGAGGGAAGCAGATTATCCAATTGGCCAGGACCAGTCCTCCTTGGGCTTGTCTTTAGTGAAATGGAGAGGCGATCTTGCACTTGGAGCCAACCTTCAATCCCAGTTTTCTGTTGGTCGGAGTTCAAAGATAGCAGTTCGTGCAGGATTGAACAACAAGATGAGTGGACAAATCACCGTCAGGACAAGCAGTTCAGACCAACTTCAGCTTGCACTTATTAGCCTTCTTCCAATCGCAATGACAATTTATAAGCGCATTTGGCCTGGGGCTAATGAGAACTATTCTATGTATTAGTTAGTTACTGTTTTCATTTTTCGTCGATGAATTGCTGATTAGGGTAATATAGTAGATATCTCGAGCGTAATTGATGTTTCCAATAAATCTGTTGTTTCACGTAGAATTTGTGTATTCGTATGCGGTTCAAGTTGAAGAACTGTTTCATCTATGAGATGAGTTCGTGAGGGAATTGCTATAAGATTTCATTGCTCGTTTTCGTGTTTTGCTTTCCAAAAGTAAGTTGATGTATCTAAAGTTCTCTATCGGCATTAGCCTTTGCTCATATGGTTTCTGTGTTTTGGGTCAAATAGAAGACTTGGTGGTTTCTACTATAGGAACCAACACAAGCCTGATTCACACGTCTCCAACCAGTTTACAGGGCTTAGGAGTTGGTGCTGACAAACAGAAGTTAAGATCCATCCATCATAATTCTGCAATACCCCATCCATCCTGTTCAAACGCATCCACCAACACTATTAATCTGGTAATGAAATTTAGAAATGTTTATACAACTTCCTGATTCACATGCTCATCAAATCTGAACTGGCTTAAACCGTTTCTTTCATCCCTATCCCTTTAACTTCCTGGATCTATTCTATACTAAGGCTTGAACTAAAACCGTCTGACATGCTTTCCCAGTAATGAACTTATTAAATCGTGTCTGGCCTTACTATTTCTTTCATCCCTATCCCTTCAACTTCCTGGACTCTATACCAAGGCTTGAACTAAAACCGTCTGACATACTTTCCCAGTAATGCATTTATTAAATTATGTCATCTCCATAACATTCATCTTCTCCAATCTCAATCAAAACGTTTCCCACTCATTGAGAGTGTTGCATACAAGAAAATCTACTCCTTTAGATGGCTGAATGAACATAATACTTGAATAGCTAACTAGCAGTCAAAATACATTGAAACACTCGACAAATTGTTTGTCAAAAGGGAGAAGGAAAATATATTTGCATTATAGAAAGTTTGTCCCGCAAACAAATAACAAAAGGAACATGAATAAACAGATTACAATTGCTCTTAAAAGTTGCCAGAGAATGAGCAAGGACTAGTACTGGAGATCTTTAGGTTGCTGGAGTGGTTTTGACTTAAATGCACCCCAATTTCAATTGTACAATGATGTGAATTCAATGTAGTAGCATGAGCTTTGCAATAGGAAAAAAGTATTCTTTGAATGCAGAAAATAAAATGTCCAGTGAACTGAGTGTATAGTGTTGTATAGACCTTTTAATTAAGTGACAAAAATTCCCCAAATAGCTCTAAGATTAACATGCAAGATAAAAATACGAAACAAGTAGTCAGAATTTTCCACTATGGTATTTTTTTTCAAGTACAAAAACATGCAAAGCTTATATTCTGAAACTATTGATTGAATAAGAGTAAAAATCAATGCAACATTGCCTTATTCATTGACAAAACACAACTCAACTAGAATCAACACAACGAAGTCACAAGGCAGTTATTTCTAGCTTCACAACATTAATTGAAGTTCATGATACACGAGAGTTCCAGCTTCGTTGCAAACTGCTATAGCTTCATGGTATAGAAGCCTAGAGGGCAAGGCAACCAGTGTGATAAAGAAATTATATAAAAGAAGTTTTAGAACTGACTTAAGTGAAACCAAAAATGATGTCTATTTCTTTTTAAATCTTACAACATTATGATTTTAACATCAATAAGAACAAAATTATATTCTGTCAACAGCTAACGCAAGACACAAACAGCAACTGCACAGAATATATGAGACATTCTGTATTACAACATAGTGGCATAAGAGAGATCAAGGTAGCTCAACTGGGCAACTATGAGGATGATACCTTAACAGCTTTAAAAGCTGGATGAAGCAAACCAAGTTCATCTTTAACCTCAAGTGGATTATCTGTCTCGTTTCGAACTCTCTTGACTCTTCTACTAGCCAGTGATTTGTGTGTGAACCCATACATCTGAAGTATCTGATTGTCCCCAAAGTTAAATGCTCGATCCATTTGCTTCAAACATCTCTCAACCGAGTAGTCTCCAAACTTACCACAGGGCTTGCAACCCACAAAGTGAGTAACCAACGGCCATCTGTGATCACCCAACCCAGGATGATAGCTCTCAATCATCTCTTCATATCTGTCCACCAAAATCCCCCAGTAACCATGCAAGTAATACGCACTCTCCAGATATACCTTTTCACCCCACTTGTCCCTCTGCGTGGCCAGTACATAGACCATAGCCGACTGATCATCAGCTTCAAAGACAGGTCTACCCTTAAGCTCTCTAGTCAGAACCTTACCAGCCTCATCTCTGATCTTCCCCTTGGGTCCCATGGGAGCCCAAGCATCAAGAATATCCAATGCCCACTGACCATTCCTCAACAAAAAGCTTCCAGTATTCAATCCAATCCAATTCTTGTCATCATAAACCATCTCATTCCACCCATGCATCACAAAGTTGTAATCTTTATACCTTTCCCATGGCAATTCAAATGCCATGTCAGTAAACATAGCATCACTATCCATCCACCACAGGAACTCCACTTCAGGATGTGATAACAGAAGCTTCCTTATCAACGGCAGCTTGGACCAAAACCCCGCCATTTCCGCATCAAGAAGAGCCATATTGTAGAAAATCTCAATCCCATGTAACCTGCAGTAATCAATCTTGTTCTTAATGGACTTTAATAGATAATGATCGCCCACAGGGTTCTCGCACGGTTTTGGCGATGATCCAGTAACCAACAAAACCCGAGGCTTATTGGGTCCTATAAAATTAGGAAAATCCTGATTTTTCTTAAGCCATTCGGATCTCTGCTCGTCCCAATCAGAAATTTTGGGACCCAAAGTGTAAGGCTTATTGGGATCAGGTTTATCGTCCTCTCCTTCGTCTACCAATATCTTGTTGAAGTCAAACGTGTTGTAATTGTTGGAATTATCACTGCCGCCGCCGCTCTCGCCTTCAGACGAAGACGTCGTCGTAGTTTGAACCTCCTCAAGCACGCGATGCGGCTCTACGCGCTTGCGCA
The DNA here is from genome assembly GCA_027575705.1 of Erythroxylum echinodendron. Lineage (NCBI taxonomy): Eukaryota > Viridiplantae > Streptophyta > Magnoliopsida > Malpighiales > Erythroxylaceae > Erythroxylum > Erythroxylum echinodendron. The sequence continues at coordinate 7,881,884 of JANZXR010000004.1, forward strand.
TGTAAAAATGGTCCCGAAACTCATTGAAGTCTTGCTGCGGAGTCCCGAACTTTCCAGCTCCGATTGTACCGCGTAGGACGACCACCGTGAGAACGAGGCAGAGGATAGTAACCTTAGCGTGCTTTAGAGCTCTCTGCATCTTTCGATTTACCTGAGGACCCAAACAATCGTCCATAATTCAGATCCGTCTACTCTTCAAATGGTAGTTGATGCTCAGAGTCCGGAAACCCAATGATTCAGAAATGCTCGTAGTCTGGCGCAAGAGTTTGCATTGAAGCGTGTAGTTTAGTTCCAATATAAAGTGAGTCTTTTCACCTTTTCTCCCTTTCACTTCCCAGAGTTTTGCACTCTTGAGCTTCTTAGGTCTTACTTTAACCCAAACCCGAGAACAAGGTTCGATTCCGACATGACACGCCGGTTAAAACCTTACAAGCATTGTCGGTGGGGAAGTGGGAACCATATGTGGCACATACTGTCTGTCAGTCTTTTCTTCGTTATATATATAAAATAAAAGCAAAAATTGGTTTTAATTTTATTGAAACAGATGAGATCCGCTTTACAACACAGCTGTTGCTTGACTGTCATGTGTTTTTGTAAATCCCCAAAAACGGCACTCATAAGTCATTACCATTCGAGATTATTGTATTTGTCGACGTGACGAACTGATGTGAGTATATTTATTAATTTATTTTTTCACCGATGCTAAGCTTTGTCCATGTGCGAGGTATCTGTGCTCGTGTTGACCTTTTGCTGTTTTGCATCTTAATTGAAATGCATCGGCAATTTCGTTCTGTCGGATAGTCAAATAATGCTGTTCAACAAGTTTGTAGGATAATCCGGATCCACTCCTGAGATGTTTACAAAAATGTAAATAAATTCTTAATATTCTTTTATTTATAGGTTAATATTTAATATAAAAATCATATATTTATACAAAATTTAATAAACATGTCATAATTAATAATGTTTTTCAATAAAGTTATATTTATATTTAAAAAACTTCTTATAAAATACATTATCAAATTTTATTTAGAGGTTATGTAAACTACAAAAACTAATTTCTGCACAGGAAAAAGCTCTATATCATTAACGATAAATTTAATAAATTTTTTTGTGTAGATTAATGTCTCAATGAAATACTTCAACATTTTAATATTTTAGAAATACATTTTAATATTTTGACAATTTTTTAATTTATTATACTCTGTTCTTTGGTGTCAACTTCGGAACGGAAGACATTGCATGTGAATACCTTATCAAAATTTAGATTAGATTTAATTCTACTACAGAATGATAATAGTATTATTTAATATCGGATATGTTTTGGATATTTTTTAAATATTACAAAATAGTCTCTAAATATTATAAAATTACAAAACAGTTCTTCAGTATATTATGTTATATAAATTTGGACTTGACTTCAATCATATTTCAAAAATCATAATAATATAAATTTGATATAATGAACATTCTTTTACTTTTATTAATGTTATTTTCAAGAAAAATGTAAAGTAAAAATATGCATTTATAATAAATGAACTTTATTTCAAGTGTTGGTTTTACATATTTCAAAAGTTATAAGAATTTTTCACATGTATACAATAAAAACTACATACATCATAAATCTGAAATATATAAATTTATTAAATATATTGAAATTATGTTAAACTAATATGTTTAGTTATATAATCTATAATCACTTTGCACAAGTCTAATTACATACAAAATTATTTAATACATTCTTATTTATATCTTTACTATTTATTAAATAAAATTGAGACAATTTTATCACATTTTTTTTGTTTATAGGTAATTATTATTTTATATAGGAAGATTTTTAATTTTTTTCAATTTAGTCTTATGAATTTTTAAAAAAATTAAAATTCTAACTAATATTTTAGTTACTGACCGACACCAGCTAGTATCAACTGAAAGAGTTGGTGCTAACCTGTACCAAAGTGTGGTATAGTTTCATATGATGGTTTATACTCTAAAGTTAACTGGTTAGTTGTAGTTTAGTTTAGTGCATTTACGTATTATTCCTAAATTGTTTCTTTTATTGAGATTGGATATTGATAGAGCGAAAAAAAGACTACCACATATTATGTTTATTTTTTGTAAAGGAAGAAGTTGATCTGATAGATTAAAGTATAAAGATATTTAAACAAATGTGATGGCGTTTATTAGAGAACAAGTTCACTAAAGTGACACTATATGAGAATTTTATGTGGAACATTACTTGTATATCTATAAAAATTCTCATTATGATGATTGTATAAGTGATCATTTGACATGAGATCTCCAAGGTATCTTATATAAAGATTACTATGTTTTGACACTACTTATGACCTATTCTTTGATCAATAGGTCAATAGAAGATTCATCACCTTTAAGTGAATAGGAAGAATGCTCCATTATTCTAGATTAGTATTAGTTCAGAAAATCTTTGTTCAAAGTGGAATAATATTTTAAAAATAATTTTCAAATGTCATTAGTTGAATCAATTTCTAATGACAGAATTATTTTCAAAATATCATCAATTGAATCAATTGTTAATGATAGAGAACTAATACAATTGAACTCAAATAAAATAGATACTAATTCTATGTTCATTTTTTAATCGAAACATTGTATGGTAAAATGATTAAATTACACTAAAAAACATGTACGAAAAAGTTAATCAAAGTCACTTTGATATTCTTAAATATTTAAGTGGTCATGATGCATTGCTAAATGTTAATAATGATATATGGATATTAATTAATTAATTATAAAAATAAAGATGAATTAAATTAGTTAAATTTATTTAATCCAAAATACAATTGAGGATTGTAATTTATATCCATTGCCCATATATTTAATATATTTAAGAACCTAATGGTTCATTTATAAAGAACAAATTAAAGAGAGAAAAAAGATATTTCGATCAAGTTGGATTTAATTATAAAGTTTGAGAAACTTTAGGATTAAAGATGATATATTTAATAAATAAGGTTAAATATGATATATTAGCTCTTATTTAACCCTATTGGTATTTAATTAGAATTAATTACAATTCTAATTAAAGTTTAAATGAAATTCAAATTTTATTTTAGTTAAATTATTAAAAGGTCAAAATCTTATTATTAATAGACTTAGGCTCTAAGGTAGCTAATACTTCTGACATAATCCTCTCTACAACAATTGTAAAGTTCTCTTAGCATGTTCTTTAGATAACATTAGAGACCGGATATATATATATAGGTACGGTTATTGAGATGATCTAGTTTTATAAATAGTTCGAAGGAAACGATAAGAAAATGTTCAATATTTACTATAAGGTATGAATTACGATTCAAGTTTTATTATATTTTATATATTAATCACTATAGAATTTAAGTGATGTTAACTTTTAGAAAATCAAATGAAAAAAGTTTCCTTATTTTGTTGCACGCAAAATCAAATCCTACCCTAATTTTCAATAGTAGTATCAGAAGATCTTTAATTCTATAATTTGATTAAACTTGTTTGATTGTTATTGATTGTGATTTTAGTATTGAATTGTAAAAGCTTTGCAAATTAAATCTTATTATTAAAATATGAAAAGTTTATATTAAAATCACAAACCCTAAAGTTCTAAAATCAAATTAAATTTGATTAATCATAATGGAAACCTAAAATTCTAAAATCCTATATTAAATTTAGAATTGAAATTCATAATAAGATTAAAAAATATAAATTTTTTTAAATGTCAAATATTGGGTTTAGAACCTAGATCCTTCAAGCAAGGCCAAGGTGTTTAGAGAACCTTACAAACCTAACCCCTATATTATTGAATTAGATTTGATCAATATGAAAATTTTAAATTAACATGTTGTTACTATTTTTCCTTCTTATTGGAATTGGGTTATAGATACCCATCTGAATTCTATCAATTGTTGAAATATGTGACAACAAGAAGCTCTTTGCTAGTGTCTAAATTCTATCAATTGTTGAAATATGTGAACCCCGTCTCCGGAGTCTAACTCGTGCTTGCTCTGATACCAATAGTGTTAGACCCCGTTTCCGAAGTCCAACTTGTATGCAACATAAACTAATACGTGAATTTATCTATCAAAGTGAACACCTTAACCATTATCATTTTATCTTCTCTTCTCCGGTGTCACCACTGTCGCATACCTATTTTGCATATTCATCACTCATACTTGCCTTTAACAATTCTCCTTCAAAAATTGAAGATACAAATCAAGAAATTGAGTTTTAATTATTTGTGGAAACATATCAATTAATAGAACCGTTGATAAAAGAAAGGGATGCTGTATATGAATCGCGTACCTATTCTTCTGAATTATATGTATCCGCGGGA
>JANZXR010000004.1:7896727-7915526 GCA_027575705.1 Erythroxylum echinodendron
AGTTTCTGTTCCAATAATGCAACTTCAGGTCATTACATTTACTGCTCATGCCTAAACCAATGGTTACTTTCAAACTCTATTTAAGCACTCTTATGAATAGAATTAGACTTTCCTATCTTCATATGAAATGAAGATACACTCTTCAAGTTTCTGTTAAGCTAAGAATCACCTCAATATCACACCTACATACCAAGTTATGGCCAAAACACTGACATGACCTAAAAACTCAACTTTTCCAGATTTGTATCAAATCTTTCATTCATCTTCTCCTATACCTATTTCACTCAATTAAGCACACAATTTACTTCAATTTTTCAGTATAAAAAATGAGTGATGTTACATATAATGAGTGATTTTGCTTCAACACTCACTTTTGATGTATTGAAGAAGAATATAGAGACAACAACAATAACAAAGACGGTCAAAATATAAGAACCTAAAACTTGTTATAGTTGTGCTTATCTTCTACTTTTCCATTTAATATGTAATTGCCTTTATTCTGAAGCTAAAATAGGTGTATTTGAAGCATGTTCAAGTGCTTAAAGGGATGCAAATTTTAATGTGAATATTACTATATTACCTTGAACAAATGTATTTTAGTGTTGTATATATTAACCAAACTTTGATCAATGGACATGTTCAAGTGCTTAAAGAAATGGTTTACATAATAAATATTTTAGATAAAATCTGGTAATAATAAAATTTTCAATGCTACAATAAGGAAAACATTGCTTAAAAAAACAACACATTTGAATATTACCTGGATTTAATCAAAGAAGGAGTTAATATTATCTGATGTCAATTTTTGGCAAGTATGTTATCTAAGCTAATTTTAAAAGACATGATGATCATATACCAACATCTATTGTTTGTTTTGTGTATCTTTAAGAAAGCTCTATTTGTAGGTTTCAAATACCATACCTTAATATATATCATACCATAAGTCCAAACATTCAATACAACTCATACGAATAAAAAATAACATCACTCATAACAAATAAATAATACTTTCACTTTACAATGAGAATAACATGTTTAAGTATAACGAACACTATGCATCAACATATACGATACTATAACTCCAAGCATTCAATACAACTCTTATGAACAAAAAAATACCATTGCTCATAACACATAAGTACATAACAATAATATAAAGGGGTTTTAGACTCTTATGTCTAGACGCATCTAATAATTGTCTTAAATAATCTAAGAATTGGTAGTGTTTTTAGACATTTATTTAAGCCAACAAAATTTGTCTAAAAATATTAAAAAGAGTCTAAAATTTCTAATTGGCGGGATAAATTGACTCTTTTTTACAGCTGTAAATTAACTCTTATTAACTCTAGTTCTAAGTGTTAGCACATTACGAGCTTCTAGATCTATCCCAATGACCATACAGCTAGGCAGGACTAACCTTACGTCTAAGTTCTAGCACTTTACAAGTTTCTAGATTTATCTAAGTCTTATTACGTTCTTTTTCAGTTGGGCAGGACCATCTTTGCGTCTAAATAGAACAAATTTACCCAACGCGTGTGACTTTATCCCCCTCCTCCGTCTCACTCTCTTCTCGTCAAACTTTTAAAAAACATGAACGACACAAGCCATCTTGCTCTCTCTCTCTCTCTCTCTCTCTCTTGCTAACCTCGAATAACAAACTCTCTACCAATCTTCTCCTAGGATTGGTATAGACAATTCCTTGGCTTAGACCCATTTAAAACCCTAGATTCCTCTTCCATCATCTACAAGTATCTCTCTCTCTCTCTATTTTTCATTGTTGAGCATCTTCTTCTTTTTGTTTTTTAATTGAATTACCTAATTTACGTTAACTTCGCATTAAAAGTCTAGTAACTGTAATAGTTTCAGGATCAACTACTTTTGGGCCCTGATTGTAGATTACCGTATTTGGCTCCACTAACCGTATTTTTTTTGAATTATCGCTTTATGGGTTGTATTTTTACATGTTTGTATAAGTATTTAGAAAGTTGTGAAGCTGCTTTTCTTATTTTCTTACTTTAATTTATTGATAATGTGTGGTGATAATGATCAAAACTAAAATATGTCCCTATTTTGACCTTCTGTTTGATTTAACTTTTTGTAAAATTTTGGCAAATGGCCTATTTCAAAGATTTTGTTGTAGTGAAATGTATAACAACTTTAATTCAAGCATTAAAAATTATATATTGCTAATTCTTATGAAAGAGACAACATTCTAGCTAAAATAATATTAATATTTAGTAATTAGTATTGTTCAATCTTGTGGTTTACGAATTCAATATAAAATAATTCTTTAGTTGAGAATTCTAGCTAATTCAATATAAAAAGTATTTAATTGAGATTTTTGTATCCAAGCCATTCTATATTTAGTTGAAATTCTTCTATCCAAAGGAAAAACAGTGAAAATAAAACTTCAATTCATCTATAAAATAAGGTACATTTATGAGATGGTTACATTGTTTAGTTTGTGTTGATTATATTTGCTATAAAATACCTTAGGGAAAAGATTAAAAATCGACCAAACAATGCTTGCAAAATGGACGATAATTAATTAATGAATGTTAAACTAATCCTTGTTTTTGTTATTTATTCCTTTTATTTTCCATTCATTTATTTCTGAAAATAGAAATATCGATAACCATGAAATTGTAATCTATTTGTTTGTTTGTATTGTCTAAAAATATGTGTGAACGTTGATACTTGTGAATCTATAGGATCAATGTCCATAGGTATGGATAAGAGTTGGATAAATCAACCAAGAAATAGTGAGTCTTATATTTAAGGGATTTATGATTTCGTGGAATTTGCAAAACAAGGTGCACAAAATGAGAAGATTAGATGTCCTTGTAATGTCTGTAAACTAGATAGGAAGAATTTATTCTCACTAGAGGAGGTAGAAAGTTATATATTGTTTAAAGAATTTTATAGGGACTATAAAGATTGGATATTCTATGGTCAAACACTCTTGTTAAAAATGTTGCTAATAAATCGATTGTACGATTATAATGCCTGATCACCTCAGATTGATAGGCCAAGATGATTTTGTAGGGTTATTAAGGGATGCTATTGGATTTAGTATTCCTTATGAAGACGAACCTATCTTTAAACCCTATGAGCAGCTAGACACTGATGGCATGATGGATTGGCTAATGAGCCCCATGATAAAGAACCCAATATATTCACTAGCGAGGAAGAGGTTAAGTTTAAGAAGATACTTGGTGCTTCATGTGAAGAGCTTTATGAAGGATGTACCACTCATTCTAAGTTGTCATTTCTTCTACAACTTTTTCACATCAAATGTATGTTTAATTGGCGAGATAAGTCTTTCTCGATGTTGCTTATTCATTTACTCGATTCATTTCCAAACATAACCGATTTTCCTTCCTCATACTATCAATCTAAGAAACTAATAACAGATTTTCTTGGACATGAAAAGATACATGCTTGTCCAAATGATTGTATATTGTATTGCGGTGAAAAGTCAAGGGAAAATTTTTGCCCTTTATGTCATGTCTCAAGGTGGAAGAATGATAAAAAGAACATTCTGGTTAAAGTGACGAGATACTTTCCTTTGATTCAGAGGTTAAAGAGGATGTATATGTCATCTAAGATAGCCAAAGATGTGAGATGGCATGATAAGGAAAGAAAAAAGGATGGATTTCTAAGGGATCAACTGATGCATTAGTTTAGAGGAAATTCGATGCTCGATATCCTAAATTTACATGTGATCCTCGAAGTGTTAGGCTAGGTTTGACTAGTGATGAGTTCAATTCATATCTTCTCATGAACACGACCTATAGCATATGGCCAGTGATCTTGATCCCTTATAACTTGCCACCATGGGCATTTATGAAAGCATCTTCATTCATTTTTGCCATAATTATTCATGGTAAAAATGGACCAAAAAATAATATTGATGTATATTTGTAGCCTTTAGTGCATGAGTTGAAGTTATTATGGGAAGGTGTTTATGCATTTGACTTATATGCCAAGGAAAAATTTAAGATGCAAGCTGCTCTAATGTGGACCATCAATGACTTTCCAGCTTATGCCATGTTGTCTGGATGGCGAACAAAGAGCTATAATGCTTGCCCATTATGTACTTACTCAACACCCTCAACTAGGATTGGGAACAAGATATGTTATATTGGGCATTGTAAATGGTTGGCTCATTATCATCCTTCAGGTTTCATGGTGACTTATTTGATGGCTCTGAAGAGCATAGTCATGCTCCAAATGCTGCATCTAGTTCAAACATCTTGAGAGAGCAAGAAAAGATTGGTAAAATGGTTAAAACCTCGAAGAAAAAGAAGAGATACCATAGGGGTATAATGATTGGTGAGGTAAATATGAGTGAGGATAAGATTCTTTGGACCAAAAGGAGCATATTTTATGACTTACTCTATTGGGAGCATAACCTTCTTCTTCATAACTTAGATTTCATATATATAGAGAAGAAAGTGTGTGATAATCTACTCGTAACACTCATTAATGTAGATGGTAAGACCAAAGATGATGAGAAAGCTCGCATATTCCTTGAGGAGAGGAATGTGAAGCCTAATCTTTGCCTCAAGCATCAAGAAGGTGGCGAATTGTTTATGCCAGCAGCTCCATATTGTATGTCACACGAGGATAAGGGGTTATTTCTAAAAGTATTGCAGAATCGTACAATCCTGAATGGATATAGATCGAACCTCTCTAAATGTGTGAACATGAAAAAAATATCAATAGTCATGACAATCATATTCTAATGGAAAAAATCCTTCTAATGGCATTGAAAGCATCCCAGTCCTCACAAGTGGCTGGCCTCCTTCATGATTTGTCTTCATTTTTCAAATCTCTATGTTCCAGATGCCTTGATCCTAAACATTTGGATGCTTTACAGTCAAATATCATAGAAATACTTTTCCACATGGAGATTGAATTTATTCCTCCCTTTTTTACGATCATGGTTAACTTACTAATTCATTTAGTGAAGGAGATTGAGCTTGGTGGACTTATACGCTATAGATGGATGTATCCAATTGAAAGGTTAGCATTATTGTTTTCTAAATAATGTGTTTGTTTTACCTTTTGATGCCATCTTATCTCTTTTTTCCAATATTTGCTAACTATATATTAACTTATTTAAAAGGTATTTGGCCCATCTAAAAACATACGTTAAAAATAAAGCTCAGCTAGAAGGTTCCATTGTTAAGGGTTATATTCTTGAGGAGACTGTTACCTTTTGTTTAAGATATCTAGAAGGTGTTGAGACTATTTTCCATCGAGCACATAGGAATGATGCTGATAATCTTCAATTAGAACGGTATTTGCTTGATTCTAGTGGTCGAGCAATAGGGGAGAAAAAAATCACTCGTATGCCTGATCGAAGTTTGGCACAAATACACCGTTATGTGCTCACCCAATTTGAGGAATTGTTGAAGACATTTTATGAGTAAGTGTTAATCTTATATGCTAAATCATATTGTCAACTACTTTTATTTAATTTGGATATGACTAAAAGTACTGGTTATCCTTCACTATATACAGTGCATTCATATATCAAAAGCAGAGTGAGAATTGGAGAATTAAAGTTGATGAAGCTTTAGTAAACAAATGGAAAGGTGATGAATTTTCAAATTGGTTCAAACCACATGTTATCCATTTGTACATATATTTTTTAGTATTTTTTTGTTTAAATCATGTGCATAATGATATTTGATTACGTGTTAATGAGTTTAGAAAAATATTTTTGGTAAGTATGCAAGATTAATGAGGACACTCAAGAAGGAAGATTGATAAGAGCTTTAGCTTGTGGTCTGACTCCTTTTGCAACAAGAGTAAAGGGCTATGTGGTCAATGGCGTCAAGTTCAATACAACTACTCTCGAAAGAACCTGGAAGACACAAAACAGTAGAGTAATGGTGGTTATAGATGGAGAAAAATATTATGAAAAATTGACTGATATTTTTGAAGTAGATTATAATGGAACACATAGGGTAGTTGTTTTTGTTGTGACTGGGTGGACTTAGCTAAAGGGTAAAGCTAGATAGAAATAATGAACCTTGTTTTAACTTTTCTAAGTTAATCCACATGGGTTGGTTCTTAAAAGATGAGCCATGTGTTATTTCTAGTCAGGCAAGACAAGTTTTCAATGTCACCTATGAAAAAGAGGGAATTATGTTATTGAAGCTAAGTCGAGGGATTGTATGATTTAGGAGATGATCAATAGTCTTGGAATTGTGATCTTATGGCTTATGAAACTTTAAATTTTGTGATTAGTTTCTTTTTTTGGTGTCTATGTGACTATTAATAATTTCTTAATTGTTGCATAATTTCCTTTCTTTTCTCTCTTTTATGTTGAGTGATTATCTATTCGATTAAGCTAAGTTGATAAATTTTCTTTCTTTTCTGCGTAATTTTCTATTCAATTGTAATTATATGTTGAGTGATTGATTTTCTGTTTTTTGGATAGGTTTTACTTAGTGGAGGATCATGAATTTTCGAAGTGAGAGGAAACGAGTTTTACTTTCAAGTTCTGCACCTTCTTAAGAAATAAAATTAGGAACACCAAGCTGTTCTATTCCTTGTCAACTGCCAAAAACAGGACCAATGGGTATGTCATCATCTTTTTAACTATTAACGAAACCAACATTACAATCACAACCATAAAAACACAAGTAGCATATCCCTTCTCCTCTCAATCTTCAAAACATGTTGCTCCATCATTTGGATCATTTCCACTAACAAAAATAACCCAAGATATAAAAGTTCCTCCAAAATCAAGTCTAGCAAGAGCAACTCAAGTTATTAAAGGTGTAACAACTCAACCTACTGAAATTACAAAACCAGTTGGCTCTTCAAGACTATCACAATAACTTCCTGAGTATTGTTTTAAAGGAGTAGAAAATATGGACGAAGAAAACATGTATGAAAATAGTCAGCACTCATCTCATCCCAAAATAAAGAAAAAGGTATATCATCCAATGATTAAAGTTGCATGGATTGACAAGATACCAACCGATCCAGATGAGGTAGTCTACATTAAAGATAAACTATTTTTTGACATAACTATATACTTTCATCAAATATTTATATAAATTTGATAATTTCCTTGTTTGATTGAATAGAAGTAAGAGAAGGTGAAGCTCTTAAGCATGGCATAATGAGTGGCCTCAATGCATGTTTGGAATTTTTCCACCTGGTCAGAGAATTATAGTTGAGTTTAATCAATTTGACCAGCCAGTGAGGAAGGGAGGTCTTGCTTTTGTGCATTTCTTGTCTGATATTCCTAAAAATGGGTGTTATTATCCTCTTGGAGAAAGAAGTTAGAGGCAGGTTGACAAGCATTACAAAGAACGGATTGTGAAAGTTATTTGAGTATATTTTGACACTTTATCTTTGTGATCTTTGTAAACCATTCAATTATATAGTTAGTTTTGTTCATGATTTCTTCTAATTTATAAATGTAGAAGAAATTTGTGATACCAAAACGTGTTAAGATCAACAAAGGATTTCTAGCACATGTTAATAAGCATTGGAAACAAGTATTATTTACCTAATCACACGAAAAAACAAATAATAGAAAATGCACCTAACAATGTAGTAAAACAGCAATAGGTGAGATTGGTTTCTTATTGGTGTTCATATAAGTTTGAGGTATAATTACTACGTTGTATGTAAAAGCATGTCCGTTATCCCTTTTGCACCTGAAAATCAATTGCATTTTTTTATTTCACAGGCACTTTCTAAAATTAGAAAGAAAGCATGAGCATCTTAAGATCATTTTCATACTACAGGTTCTAAAAGTTATAATACTTAGAAGAGAGTTGGATTTGTAAGTTCCTTTTGTTATTTGGTTAAGACATTGTGATCAATTGACTTTTGAAATTTGGTTGTCTTCATCATATTGATACTGAAGTTTATTTTTCTTAAATTGCTTGTATTAGGTGGATGAAAATGGAAGAGAACTAAGTGCTTACGAATTTTGGAGATGCACACATGTCAAAAAAGATGAAGGGTATGTGGAAGAAGGCACAGAATCACTGCTGGTATGCATAGTTAGACCATAAGCCATAATAATTTATGAACTTTTTTGGTTTCTACAATATAAAGTTTAGTTATGTTTGTGATATGTATAGGAGGCTATTAACAGTAAGGTTACAGAACTTGCTCCCCAGTCACAAAAGGATCATGTGGAGATTGAGAATAAAGTCTTTAATAAGTATATGCACTCTGTTGGTAATTCAAGTTCGTGTGGAGTTGGTTATGGTTTTACGGTTACTAAAAACAAAGTGTTTGGTCTTGAAGGTCAATTAAAGGCAGGTTATTGTGATAGCTTTGGTCATAGCTTCGGAAAATTAGGATATGTTAAAGTATAATTAGATGCTATTGTAAAACAAAATGATGAAATTAATTCCCAACTCTAGTGTAGGAATGAAGCACTTAAGAAAAAAACTGAGGCATTAGAGAAAAATGGAAAAGAACTTTGAAAAATGAATAAAGAGCCTAAAAAAAGAAATGATATACTTGAGAAATAAAATAAGGATGTAAATATAAAGAATGACCATATTCTAGCTAAACTCGATCGTTTTTGCTCGTTTATAGATGAGTTTGGGGAAAAATAAAGCATAGGTCAGGTTTTTATTCTAATTTCTTACTTTTTTGTTCTTTTAATTGGGAAAAGGGGGGTTCACTATGAGAATTTTTTAAAATTAGGTTTGGCTTGTGTTGGTTTTGTAATTTCCAAAACTTTCCTTTTACATTTTCTATTGTTCTAGACATCTCTAGGAAATGTATCTTTGTATGGCTTATTTAGGGACTCCTCTTTTCCTTCCAACATATATACCTGCACATGCACATGTAAGTTTATTAAGGATGTGGCATACTCATCACTTTACTAAACCTTTTATAGCCTATAGGTTCCCTCTCTTTTGTTGGAAGGTCCGAGTATCTTGTTTCTACATCTATGGGTCTGCAATCTCATTTATCTATTTGGAGCATGTCAAAACTGTCTATGTCTTGGTCATAAAAGCTTCATGTTGAAGGTGAATATCCTTCTCTTATTTGAGCTGAAGATATCTTCTGTCTATTTCACTTTAACAATTAATGGTTTATATAATCTTGGTTATCCTTTTCAATTGCTTAAGTTTGGGCCATCTTTTGGCAATCTAGAGTTTTGTCTTATGAATATTTGTTTGCTGAGTCTGCGAAACCATGATTTGTCATTAACTCTCATTCTATCATGTGGAAATTCATTTTAAATGCTCGCCAATACTAGAATTACTAAATGCAATTAGCTATCTTCCTAGTTGGATTAGCGTCTAACTTCTTCCTTTGGAGGTCAATTGAAGGTAAGTTATTGTGATAGCTTTGGAAAAATATGTATATTTTTAATAAGTAAGTTGTCGAAATATAATCTTGCTATATAGGGTAATGGATAGGATGGTATAATTTGGACAACTATATCCTTTTCGATACCTTTCTTACTTAGGTATCTACACTACTGACTAGAGAAATTGGTCTTTCGTTTGAGCCGCCACCCTTGCTATCTCATTCTCTTATCTTCAGGTTTGTATTTTATAGTTATTGTGTTTCGAATATTTGTGGATTTCCATGCTTGTTTTAGATCTGGGTCGTAAATAGATTAGTCATTTGCCCTTCAATCGTTTCATTTTCTTTTCTACGTCTATAATCTTTCTTAATGCTTTCGAGTATATTTGTCTATTAGTTGTCATTTTAGTTGTTTATCATATATAGTAAATTATGTTGGTTAACAATCTGTTAGTATCAGTAAGGATGGATTAAAATTTTGAATCAAATCAACTTGTGAAAACGATTTCTTGTTTCGTCTTTTTTGTTAATGTTTAAAAATTCTACTGTATCCAAAATTTTTATTTTATCTTGTGATTGATTTTCAATTCTTGTTTAATCTTTGCCTCCGAATTTTTCTTAGGGTTTTGGTTGAATTTGCTCTTTATGCTTCCAACTTTTAGTATTTAAGATGTCTGAATTTAGTTCTCTATGAACATGCTGTTAAATTTATTTCCATAAATTTATAAGTTTTGGGATTTCCTTTCTTTGATATTTATACTTTAAAGGCCATATGGGTTTTATTATTGGTAAGAATGTGTACTTTAACAGAGAGTTGTTTATAACTTTATATTTCATTGTCAAGATGAAATTGTCCAAATTCATCTCTTTAATCTGTCTAAAAAATCTGTATTTGGGTGTGTTTTAAAGTTTGATCCTATTTATTTTTGTTGGCAGGTTATTTTGATTGTTTTGGTGGAATTTAAAGACCAATCAAAATGGTAAATTCATTTTGCATCTATAAAATTAATGTGTCATTTAACAACTTTATCTCATTCATAAATCCTTCATTCGGATGTCTTATTGATGTGATCAGGTGAAGTTTATACCTGAGGAGCTTCGTCGTGTCGTGGACTACAAGCTTAACATTCGTAATATATCTGTTATTCCATATGTTGATCATGGTACTACAGATCTCATCAATAGTGATACTGCTATATCTTAAGCTTAAAGTAAAGGGCTAACAGAAGAAACCTTTTGTGATGGAGGAACAGAAAAAAAGGCCATAGCATGTTTGGTAGATTCTCATTTTTGAACTTGCATTAGGACATGGACTAATTGTGCAGTTCAAACTATTATTTGTCCTCTTAGATCAAAAGCATGTTAAATTAATGATTCTTAGGAGTAATGATATGGTTTATAAATGATTATCAAGAGTAATGATATGGTTTTCTTTTTTAAAACAGAGTCACAATAGGTTAATTTATAACCGAGTTACAAATTCTAAATTAATTTGTAAATTTTATTATAATAATATATATGTGAGTGATCTTAAAAAAGATACATAAAGCAAATTGTAAGCTTATTTTCTTACTCAAAAATTGTGGAGTTTTTTGACGTAAAAAACTGTCTAAAAGTGAAAAATATCGATAAAGAAAAGCATCTAAAAGCTTACACAAAGTGTCTAAAATAACATTTATGTGTCTAAGAAAATCGTTGAAAATGAATGTTTTCGATGCATTTATGTGTGAATAATGATGCTTAGATGCGTAAAAAAATGTATATTTGTTCGACACTTAGATGCGTAAAAAATGTTTATTTTTTCGACGCATTTATGTGTTTAAGAAAACCGTCAAAAATAATTTGAGTGACACTTGTTTTTTTGATGCTTTATAGAGCATCTAAAAACTCCACCTTTTGTGTCTTTAAACTCCATATTTTGTTGTTGTGGTAATTCATTCACTTTATTATGGGAATAAAAGTTTGAGTATAATGAATAAATTAATGCCTCAATATAGTATTTGAATGTATGGCCAAACATGAATATCCTCTACTTCATTCTTTATAAGCCTTGATTGATCATTCCCATTCAGTGATGTACTATCTTCTTCATCATTGATAATAATACAATAATACCCATTTTTGTCCATTTCTTGTTGCCAAATATGGCTACAAACACGACCCATGTTTTCAGGCGTATTCATGATAATACAGGGTTATGCATTGTTATAATTATTTCAAACTCATGATTTATTTTACGTAACAATATAAAAGGAAATGTTTGTTCTAAGAGACATTTCATCAAACAATTTATAGGCAACCCGAATTATCTCTAACTAATAACAAAACAACTGTTTTATTATTATTATTTACCAACAACAACAATTTGAACAACAAATAAACCAACAATTCAACTAAAAGATGCATAAACCAACAATCCAAACAAAACCCACCCACCCACTAACACACGGTCATAGATATAAGCATCTAACACTTTCGTTTTTTGGAGGCAAAAAAACCCAATAGTTTTGTTACCTAAAAATGATACAGGACGGACCAAAAACGAAGAAAAAATTAAGTGTCGAAGCACTACAAGAAGAGAACTGATGGCGTTAATGGTGAGAAGAGAGAAAAATAGCAGAGCGGAGGGAGAAGAGGGGGGCTTCGGGTCTTATGAACTCTGTTGATAAAATGACGTCATGTGGGTTAAAACTAAATGACATCGTTTTATTTTATAACAATTCGACAGTTACTTATGAAACGACATTTTCGTCGGTATTTTACTGACAGAATTATGATCCTATCGGTATTCAAGATGCTAATTTCCTCGCCATCTATTGTCGTCTAATTTTGAGAAGGACTCTCATGTTCTATCGCTATAATACGTCAGAAAACTTGTGGGGATATTTTCCTTCCATGTTTACGGACAAATGTTTTGGCCGTTCGGAAAACAAACTTTTTCCGTCAACTTTACCGACGGATAGTCCATTTTCGTCTCTAATTTATGACGAAATGTGTTCTGTCGGTAATTCGTTATTTTCTTGTAGTGATACCTAAGCAGATATCTATCTTTAGACCCTGCTCAAATCAATAACATCTGTTATCTGAATTTGCCACATCCTGTAATGCATACTTAGATAATTCAACAAAGTGAGCCTCATAATCTGCCATCGACATCTCCTCTGTTGTTGGAATTTTACTTATGTGTTAAGGGATTTTGGAAATTTTAACTTCCACAATTTCCT
The DNA here is from genome assembly GCA_027575705.1 of Erythroxylum echinodendron. Classification (NCBI taxonomy): domain Eukaryota; kingdom Viridiplantae; phylum Streptophyta; class Magnoliopsida; order Malpighiales; family Erythroxylaceae; genus Erythroxylum; species Erythroxylum echinodendron. The sequence continues at coordinate 7,909,264 of JANZXR010000004.1, forward strand.
CACAATTTGTTGTAAATCAAACAAAATGGAGGAACACGAGAAAAGTTTCACATGCAAGAGAAAGATGGTAAATTTTCTCACTTATCAGCTGAAAAAATGGAGAGAAAAATGAAGAAGACGGTACATTTACACTTTGTTGGTTTTTAATGTTTTCAACAACGGTTTACTATTTATAATAATAGTCTTATGGGCTTAGTTAGTTGTTAAAGTTTGGGTTGCTGGGTTGATTAGTTAAGGTTGGGCTCCTTTTGTTTCATTTGTGGGCTTTACGCTACAACTGTTGCTGGTTGTATTATGATTCATGAAGGCAACAAGCTGGATTAGGAGGTGGATTCTCTTTCGTGGAGTAGCTAGTGTAATGGCTCGATGGCCAGGCACAACAACGACAGGCGTGAAGGTAGTTGGCAGTCGTTGAAGCTTCTAGCAATATCTGTGACTTGTGTGCACAACTATCGCTGGCTGAAGATACTAGCAAGTGACGACAGGAGCAGGCGATGCCAATGGCAACATGGAGATAATGAACATCTACTAGCAGTAACGTCTGGGGGTAGTTGGAGCATCGAGTGGCAGAAACAGCTTGGGAGAAAGGTGGCAGCTAGGTTTTCTTAGGGACTAGGGTTTTTAAAAGGATGAAGAAGGGCAGTGTTTAACGTATCCTAAGTCTGACATGAGGGTGTTTGGTCACAATATTAAATTAACTCAAAGGGTAAAACAAGGCTTCTTTGTCTATCAGATTAAAGTAATTTAAAGCCAAGATAAGAGTTATCTCATCCAAGTTTAAGTTTGACTTAAACTAAGAAAAGAGAGGACATATATACCTTATAGATTAAAGTAATCCTAAGGGTGAATATTTTTTTTTTTCTAATTTGAAATAATGTATTCCTAATTTAACCCAAGACCTAAACATAATTTAGAAGAATTTTAAAATTCTAAATCAATCCCAATTATTTTCTTAATTTGATTAAGATTAATAACTGAATTGATTCCTAATTTAAATTTGAAAAGTTGTTTCTCTAGAATTATAATTGATTATTTTCAATTAGATTAAAATTAATTAATTAGACTCTTTTATGTTATCTTAAATAATTAACAAACATGTTTCTTAAATAAATATATTTGTTTCAATTTGATTGAAATAAATTATTTTTATTATTTAATGATTTAATTAAAATTTAGGTGTTGCTTAGTTACAATTATGTTTTTCTATTGTGGTTTCAATTTATGTTTTTCTTTCAAATATAATCAAAAACCTGTTTGATTGATAATGCTAATATATTTATAATTTTGTCTTAAACTAATGGGTCCTACTTAACTAAATCTATATCATTTGGAAGAATGTCATACGAATTTAGAGATAGGGTTAGAAATAACATATAAGATATGTTATGATAAGAGTTGTTACCTAATGAATCTAGGAGTCACATGAGATGTGATTAATAAGAATGTTATCTACCTAATTTAACTTTAGTTGATTTGTTGAGTGACTCAAAGATCAACTAAATTTGAATAAGATCCTACCCACTATAGAGATTAGAGTAATTTTTTGAATAGTAGTGAGAAATATTATTTAGAATAAAATAGTAGGAGTAACCAAATATTTGATTAAAGTCTTAATCTTATTTTGTTGTAGAAAAAACCAATTACTTGCTTTTCTTACATTTATATTATGTTTTGATTAGAAATTACCTTTGTTTGGTATAGTTAATACTAAAATTTGGTGAATTAATATTATTGGGCATAGGTTAGATTTAAGAAGATTTCTTAATGATAAAAAGAAAAATTGTATGCCCATCATTCAATACTGCTATTAATCCCTGTTTAGGATTTGGTAACAAAGTTTTAAGGACATTTCAATATCATATAGATAATAAAATATAATTACATTTTGAGTTAAGTAATATCTCATAAACTTTAATAGCAACATATAAGATATATGTCATCTTGGGTAAGGTATCGATTTTCTATAGGGATTCGGAAAGTATTCTTACTTCCCCATCTCCTATCGTCATTATTCCAACCATTTCATACATGTGGGGTTTTGTAGGTTGGAGAAGGGAAGCATTAAAGAGCATCCAGAGAAGAGATAATTCTCTATAGGGCTCAAACCAATCATTCACAATCAAAATGAGGTTTTTAGGGGAGGATTTTTATATTCTAATTCTGATGTATTTGTTTTCTATGACATTGATTATAACTTTTTCTTTTTAATTTTCATGTACATGAACTATTTAAAGTATTTTTCATACCTTTAAACTAATTCTTCTTGATTGAAATCCTTGTGATTATACCAAACTGTTCTTCTAGCAAAGTGGTGTAACTCGAAGGGGAAGGATGACCATTCTTTGATTCGTATAGAAAAAGGTGGTCTGCTCATTCTAGTAAAGCCTTATAAAAGCCTACTATAAAAACTCAATTATGATATAATGGCACGATATAAGATGTTGCATGAAGCAAAGCTAGAAGGTATATTATTCGACCCAATTAAACCTAATAAAAGCATAAACATAGGCTACAATTAAAGGCATTGGCTTAGGTGTTAATAATTGTCATGTGAAGAAGATACTTGCATGACTTTCTTGCTAATACAAGATATGATAACGTTTATATATATATTTCTAATTTATATCTTTTTGTATTTGATATTGAATTTGGATTCATCATTATTACAAGGTTCAAGGTGATAAGGAATGTGATATTGAATAAAAGTAGTTGATCCACATTTATGCAAAAACTTTTATATATTAGGTCAAAAGAGACTTATGCTTCATATAATGGGTAAGAATACAAAGTTAAATAATTGAGATTATCCTTTTATGCTATATTGGTTATATCAATATAAAGAGAATTATAAAGTTAAATATAAGGATATTTGTATCCTTTTAGTTATGAATCATATGAAATTTGTGTTAAAGGATAACCAAATAAATCTTTAGCAAATCAAAATGGTAGTGAATTGTTAAGTCTCGTATATATAATAGATGAGTTGTAATAATAATTTATAAAAGGATGATACATATATTTTACAATATGTGCCAACGACTTTATATGATATAATCATATATATTAAATGAAACAATGATTTAAATTTTAAGGGTTCAAATTATTTAAATATAAGTAGAAAGAGAATACTGATGTACTTTGATGAGACAAATATATTATGATTTAAGTTTTCTTAGTTATCTATAAGGAATGTGATTCTTTAATAAATACCTCAAAAAGTAAATTCCATAATATTATCAAATTGTATAAAGAGGAAAATATAATATGTGATATTGTATAATGTAGTATTTATTTCTTCTGTAGCTATGTGTAGTGCAACAATTTACCTGTGGTAGTTTCAATTAAATCAATTAGCAATATCTAATATAAGATATAATATGGTAAGGCTTTTAAATAATCAAAGTTAATGATTTTGGGATATAATCCTTAGTTAAAATATATATTATCTATTAAGTTTAGAACTAAATCAGATAATAAAAATTTGGATATAATTTTACAAACCCTATTAATAAACTGTTTGTTTTAATGAACATTTATAGGATAATGGTTTTCAAGATAAGTAATGGAAGTAAGAAGAAATTTGAATAAGTTCAAATCTAATGACAATCATTAAATTGAAACTAGTGTCTCTGTTCATGCATTTAATGTATAGTTGAAAGGCTATACGATGTTGAAGATTCACCATCATAATGAATTCAAAAAGTTTGTTTTAGAAATGTTTGTGAATTTACGATATTTGCAAGAAGGTTAGCATAAGTATAATTGTACTTTTTAGTAGGAGTGTGTGAAGACTTACTACTAATAAAGAACAATAATTCATATTTTTAGTTGTTGAATATATGATAGTCTAAGAACAATTCTTATTAGATGTAAAAAGACAACAACTTAACTATGAGAATTTGATTTATAGATATAGATACAGAAGTTGTTTATGTATGCTAAGTCCAAGTAGATAGATAATAAACTAAAAGTATTTAGTATTTGAAATATTTAATACTTGTGAAATGTTAAAGATGTCTATTATTCTCTGTATGAGTTGATAGTTATGTTCAAAGTTATATGGTTATTAAATTTAAAAGTAAATCCTTATTAAGATATATTTTTTATACAAATATTATTTTGAGATTGAAAAGTTTCCAATATAGCATTTATTGCTAATCAAGCCAAATTAAAATTTTATTTAGTGAAAATGATTAATTGGATTAATAAATTTATTATTGAACTTAGTATAGTTCTTTAAGTTATTAAAGATAGTAACATACAGTGGAAAATTAAAGCTATCGAGCATACAAAAGAAGTTAAGGTCTTATCAAAGATCAAAGTATGCATCTAGGTAGTTTTTCTTAATTACGATGATAATTTAGAAGAAAGTTGTGCGATTCGAACAAGTACTTACTATAGAAAATCTTGTAAAATTCTCTCACTAAACTAATATCCCAGCAGTAACATGATCATCATGATATGGTATAATATACTTAAAATGATTGACTTAATGCAAGTGGAAGATTGTTAGTTTATGTCCTACAACCAATTAGTTAGTCGTAATTCAGTGACATAATTATTTAAAGGCATTCTTTATTCACACACACACACACACATTCATATGTATATGATAAAGTTTATAAGATAAATGTACATTGCAAATGAAATTAATATAAGATCATTATTATAAGAATTATATTGTATTTATGTATTATCCCTAAATTATTATTAGTTATTGTTCTATTGACTGGATATTAATAAAATGTAAAAAATAGCACATATTATTTCTTCCTTGTGAAATAAGTAGTTGATCTTGTGAAATAAATTACAGAGATACTTAAACAAAAGTATGGGTATTTATTATAGAATAAGTTCACTGAACTGATCCTATATGAAAATTATGGAACATTACTTGTATGCCTATGAAAAATCTCATTATGATAATTATATAAGTGATTATATGGATTGAGATCTCCAAAGTTTCTCATATAGGGATTGATATTATGTATATGACCTATTATAGGTAATGATAGCTTAATTGTTAATAATGAGATAGTTGAGTATTCAATATAGGATTTAACAACTTAAAATGATTAGGAAGAAATTGTCATTGTTCTTGATTAGTATTGATTCGAAAAATCTTTGATCAAGGTGGAATAAAATTTTAACAATATTTTTCAAATGTCATTAATTCAATCAATTAGTAATGGTGGAGAACTAATATGTTTGGACTCAAATATAGTAAAGAGTAATTATCTGTTTAGTATCTAATCAAAACATTTTATGATAAAAGTGTTGAATTATACAGAAAAATTATGCATATAAAGGTTATCTAAAATCGATTTAACATTACTAAATATTTAGGTGGTTATGATATGTTGTTGAATGCTAATCTTGATCTATGAGTATGAATTGATTAATTAAAAATTTAAAGATGTATTACAAGAGTTAGTTTTCTAATCCTAAATTGATTAGGATTATAATTTATATCTATTGTTAGTATATTTAGGAACTTAATGGATCACACATAAAGTCCGAATTGAAGAGAGAAAAGGTATTTCAATTAAATTGGACTTGAATGTAAAGTTTAAAAAACTTTACGATTAAATATGTTATATTTAATATATGATGACTAATTTGAAATATTATATCTTATTTAGGTCTAATTGGTATTTAATTAAAATTAGAATTAGAATTTACTTATTATTAAAATTATATTTTAATTTAATTACTAAAGGTCTAAAGCTTATGATAAATATACTTAGGATTTAAGGAATTAGCACTTCTTGTCTAACATTTTCTACAATAGTTGTAGAGTTCTCTCAACACGTTCTATAGATACCATTAAAGGTTATATACGTATGCGGCTACGGTGAATGAGTTGAGTCAGTTTTAAAAATGTTTTGAGGGAAACGACAAGAAGAAGATCAAGTTTCACAACAAGATACACTTTATTATATTTTATATGTTGATCATGTTACAAAATTTAAGTAATTTTAACTTTCAAAAAATTAAACGAAAAAGTTTCTTTCTTATTTTGCTGTGTAAGAGAATAAATCTCACCCTAATTTCCTAATATCAATGTTAAGTATAAAGATGAATGATCAAAAAACAATTGTTATTATTATCAATGTTTAGTTAAATTCTTGCCTATTATCCTTTTCTTTTCCCTTTTAAAATGTGTGAAAAATATATAAATAATACTCCATAATAAAAAATGATAAATATACAATCAAAAGAGAAATAATATAAGTCCAACAACATGAATTGAAACTTTGGGT